>OZ038391.1:50945348-51411375 GCA_964036045.1 Eutreptiella sp. 'Long Island Sound 2002' | reverse complement strand
GGCAATAGAAGTCACCTCGCAGAGGTTGTTAGATCAAAGCCAGGCAGGCGTATATATGGGGAAAACGCCACATACCCCCCCATTTGGGCCTATTCGCGTACCCTACCCCAAGGGGTTGAATTATTAGTTTAACCCCTTGTAAAATCATTATTTTGTCCAATAAACGCATCCCCCAATGAGTTTTTGGTCCGGACCCCCCCAGACCCCCCCCACTTGAAACCCACTTTTTAGGGGGGGTGGGGGTGGGTGGGGGGTGGGGGGGTGGGGGGGGGGTCAAAAATGTCGAAAAAATGACCCCCCCTTTTTTTGGGTCGAAAATCATGAATCTTTTGGTTTTTTTCGATTTTGAGCCGAAAAAGTTTTTCCGGGTCCCGACTCTATGGGGTTTGTATGGGGCGGAGTGGGACGAGCGCTTATGCAGTTTATGCACTTTTTCAGCCATTTTTGCTATGTTGGCGGTTTTGGCGACCTCGGTGACCCTGTGGTACCCACTCTTAGGGGTGTGAGTGGGGATGTTGTGACAGTATATGCCTACTAGGATACGAAAGGACGATTTTTGCAGTCTCTAGCCCTGCCGAGGGCCGGTCCATGCCGGTGCCAAAGACGCGAAATGACTGTTTCCACCAATAATGGCCTAGTGAATGGGCCGGTACACAACCTGCTTGTTCAGTTTTGCACCCTAGGCAGCTCAAAAATCGAAGTTTTCGAAACTTGGTTTTATGATATTGTGACCACATGATACGACCATCCAAGCTATGTAAAGCATGTTTTAGGCTGTATTTCCATGATTTTCACCCTATTTGGGTATTAGGTCAAGGGGGGGGGGTCTCCCAAGGGATGGGTACACAACCTGCTTATGCAGTTTTTCACCCTGGGTTGCTCAAAAATCGAAGTTTCCGAAGCTTGTTTTTTTGATATTGTGATCACCTAAAATGACCATCCAAGCCATGTAAAGCACGTTTTAGGCCGTATTTACGTGTTTTTCATCCTTGGGTATTGGGCGGGGGGGGGGGGAGGTCTCCCAAGAGATTGGTACACAACCTGCTTGTGCAGGTTTTCACCGTGGGTAGCTCAAAAATCGAAGTTTTCGAAACTTGTTTTTATGATATTGGGACCACACGATATGACCATCCAAGCTATGTAAAGCATGTTTTAGGCCGTATTTACATGTTTTTCTCCCTATTTGGGTATTTGGTCCGAGGAGGGGGGGGGGGGGTCTCCCAAGGGATTGGTACACAACCTGCTTATGCAGTTTTTCACTCCGGACAGCTCAAAAATGGAAGTTTTCGAAACTTGTTTTTTTTGATACTGTGATCACCTAAAATGACCATCCAAGGTATGTAAAGCACGTTTTAGGCTGTATTTACGTGTTTTTCAACCAATTGGGGTATTTGGTCGGGGGGGCGGGGGGGGGGGGGGCTCCCAAGGGATTGGTACACTACCTGCCTTATGCAGTTTTTCACCCCGGCTAGCTCAAAAATCGAAGTTTTTGAAACTTATTTTTTTTATATTGTGATCACCTAAAATGACCATCCAAGCTATGTAAAGCATGTTTTAGGCCGTATTTATGTAGTCTCCACCCTATTTGGGGTGTGTGTTGCTCGAAGTATGTTTTCTCTGCGAGGTGGACTTGCCGAAGGCAATAGAATTTTGCTATGTCGGCGGTTTTGGCGACCTCGGGGACCCCGTGGTACCCACTCTGAGGGGTGTGAGTGGGGATGTTGTGACAATATATGCCTACTAGGATACGAAAGGACATTTTTTGCAGTCTCTAGCTTTGCTGAGGGCCGGTCAAATGCCCGTGCCAACGACGCGAAATGGCTTTTTCTAACAATAATGGCCCAGTGAATGGGCCGGTACACAACCTGCTTATGCAGTTTTTCACCTTGGGCAGCTCAAAAATCGAAGTTTTTGAAGCTTGTTTTTTTTTGATGTTGTGACCACCTAAAATGACCATCCAAGCTATGTAAAGCATGTTTTAGGCCGTATTTACGTGTTTTGCACCCTATTTGGGTATTAGGTTCGGGGGGGTGTGACCTAATTAAAAAACAGACAAATGCAAACCAGAGGTAATGGACTCCACAGTCAGGCATAAGTTCATCATTATTCTCTATGCCAAACCTGGTTAAACCTGGTTAGGTCCGGGGGGGGGGGTCCTCCCAAGGGATTGGTACACAACCTGCTTATGCAGTTTTTCAGCCTATGCAGCTCAAAAATCACCTCGCAGAGGTTGTTAGATCAAAGCCAGGCAGGCGTATATAGGGGAAAATGCCACATACCCCCCCATTTTGGCCTTTTTGGGCCTATTCGCGTACCCTACCCCAAGGGGTTGAATTGTTAAGTTTAACCCCTTGTAAAATCATTATTTTGCCCAATAAACGCATCCCCCAATGAGTTTTTGGTCCGGACCCCCCTAGACCCCCCCCACTTGAAACCCACTTTTTTGCGGGTTTCAAGGAGGGGGGGGGGGTGGGGAGGGGGGGGGGGTCAAAAAATGACCCCCCCTTTTTTTGGGTCGCAAATCATGAATCTTTTGGTTTTTTTCGATTTTGAGCCGAAAAAGTGTTTCCGGGTCCCGACTCTATGGGGTTTGTATGGGGCGGAGTGGGACGAGCGCTTCTGCAATTTATGCACACTTTTCAGCCAATTTTGCTATGTCGGCGGTTTTGGCGACCTCGGGGACCCCGTGGTACCCACTCTGAGGGGTGCGAGTGGGGATGTTGTGACAGTATATGCCTACTAGTATACGGAAGGACGTTTTTTGCAGTCTCTAGCCATGCTTAGGGCCGTTCACAACCCGTGCCAAAAACGCAAAATGGCTCTTTCCACCAATAATGGCTTAGTGAATGGGCTGGTACACAACCTGCTTATGCAGTTTTTTACCCTGGACAGCTCAAAAATCGAAGTTTCCGAAACTTACTTTTTTGGTATGGTGATCACCTAAAATGACCATCCAAGCTATGTAAAGCATGTTTTAGGCCGTATTTACGTGTTTTTCACCCGATTTGGGTGTTAGGTCCGGGGGGGGGGGTCTTCCAAGGGTACACAACCTGCTGATGCAGTTTTTCAACCTGGGAAGCTCAAAAATGGAAGTTTTCGAAACTTGTTGTTTTGATGCTGTGATCACCTAAAATGACCACCCAAGGTATGTAAAGCATGTTTTAGGCCGTATTTACGTGTTTTTCATCCGATTTGGGTATTAGGTCCGGGGGGGGGGGGGCTTCCAAGGGATAGGTACACAACCTGCTTATGCAGCTTTTCAACCTGGGAAGCTCAAAAATCGAAGTTTTCGAAACTTGTTTTTTTGATGTTGTGACCACTTAAAATGACCATCCAAGCTATGAAAAGCATGTTTTAGGCCGTATTTACGTGTTTTTCACCAAATTTGGGTATAAGGTGGGGGGGGGGGGGGCTCCCAAGGGATTGGTACACAACCTGCTTATGCACTTTTTCAGCCCGGGCACCTCAAAAATCGAAGTTTTCGAAACTTGTTTTTTTGATACCGTGATCACCTAAAATGATCATCCAAGGTACGTAAAGCATGTTTTAGGCTGTATTTACGTGTTTTTCACCCGATTTGGGTATTAGGTCCAGGGGGGGGGGTCCTCCCAAGGGACGGGTGCACAACCTGCTTATGCAGTTTTTCACCCTATGCTGCTCAAAAATCGAAGTTTTCAAAACTTGTTTTTCTGATATTGTGACCAACCAAAATGACCATCCAAGCTATGTAAAGCATGTTTTAGGCCGTATTTACGTGTTTCTCACCATATTTGGGTATCAGGTCGGGGGGGGGGGGGGGGGGGCTCCCAAGGGACGGGTGCACAACCTGCCTATGCAGCTTTTCACCCCGGACAGCTCAAAAATGGAAGTTTTTGAAACTTGTTTTTGTGATATTGTGATCACCTAAAATGACCATCCAAGGTATGTAAAGCATGTTTTAGGCCGTATTTACGTGTTTTTCACCCTATTCGGGTATTAAGTCCAGGGGGGGGGGGGGGTCTCCCAAGGGATTGGTACACAACCTGCTTATGCAGTTTGTCACCGTGGGTAGCTCAAAAACCGAAGTCTTCGAAACTTGTTTTTCTGATATTGTGATCACCTAAAATGATGATCCAAGGTATGTAAAGCATTTTTTAGGCCGTATTCATGTAGTTTCTACCCTAAATAGGGTGTGTGTGGCTTGGGGTCGATTCTCTGCTAGGTGGACTTGCCGAAGGCAATAGAATATTTGGGTTTTTTTTGATTTTGAGCCGAAAAAGTGTTTCCGGGTCCCGACTCCATAGGGTTTGTATGGGGCGGAGTGGGACGAGCGCTTATGCAGTTTATGCACTTTTCAGCCATTTTTGCTATGTGGGCGGTTTTGGCAACCTCGGTGACCCCGTGGTACCCACTCTAAGGGGTGCGAGTGGGGATGTTGTGACAGTATATGCATGCTAGGATATGGAAGGACGTTTTTTGCAGTCTCTAGCGTTGCTTAGGGCCGTTCACAACCCGTGCCAAAAACGCAAAATGGCTCTTTCCACCAATAATGGCTTAGTGAATGGGCTGGTACACAACCTGCTTATGCAGTTTTTTACCCTGGACAGCTCAAAAATCGAAGTTTCCGAAACTTACTTTTTTGACATCGTGATCACCTAAAATGACCATCCAAGCTATGTAAAGCATGTTTTAGGCCGTATTTACGTGTTTTTCACCCCATTTGGGTATTAGCTCCAGGGGGGGGGGGTCTCCCAAGGGATTGGTACACAACCTGCTTATGCAGTTTTTGACCTTGGACAGCTCCAAAATCGAAGTTTTCGAAGCTTATTTTTTTGATGTTGTGACCACTTAAAATGACCATCCAAGCTATGCAAAGCATGTTTTAGGCCGTATTTGCGTGTTTTTCACCCTATTTGGGTGTTAGGTCCGGGGGGGGGGGGGGGGCTCCCAAGGGACGGGTGCACAACCTGCTTATGCAGTTTTTCAACCCGGACAGCTCAAAAATCGAAGTTTTTGAAACTTTTTTTTGATATTGTGACCACCCAAAATGACATTTCAAGCTATGCAAAGCATATTTTAGGCCGTATTTACGTGTTTTTCACCCTATTTGGGTGTTGGGTCCGGGGGGGGGGGGGTGTCTCCCAAGGGACGGGTGCACAACCTGCTTATGCAGTTTTTGACCTTGGACAACTCAAAAATCGAAGTTTTCGAAACTTGTTTTTTTGATATTGTGACCACCCAAAATGACATTTCAAGCTATGCAAAGCATGTTTTAGGCCGTATTTACGTGTTTTTCACCCTATTTGGGTGTTAGGTCCGGGGGGGGGGGGGGTCTCCCAAGGGACGGGTGCACAACCTGCTTATGCAGTTTTTCACCTTGGGCAGCTCAAAAATCGAAGTTTTCGAAACTTGTTTTTTTGATATTGTGACCACCCAAAATGACCATCCAAAGTATGTAAAGCATGTTTTAGGCCGTATTTACATGTTTTTCACCCGATTTGGGTATCAGGTCGGGGGGGGGGGGTCTCCCAAGGGACGGGTGCACAACCTGCTTATGCAGTTTTTCACCCCGGACAGCTCAAAAATGGAAGTTTTTGAAACTTGTTTTTGTGACATTGTAATCACCTAAAATGACCATCCAAGGTATGTAAAGCATGTTTTAGGCCGTATTTACGTGTTTTTCACCCGATTTGGGTTTTAGGTCCCGGGGGGGGGGGGGCTCCCAAGGGATTGGTACACAACCTGCTTATGCAGTTTGTCACCCTGGGCAGCTCAAAAATGAAAGTTTTCGAAACTTATTTTTTTGATACCGTGATCACCTAAAATGATGATCCAAGGTATGTAAAGCATGTTTTAGCCGGTATTTATGTATTTTCCACCCTATTTGGGGTGTGTGTTGCTCGCGGTAGATTCTCTGCGAGGTGGACTTGCCGAAGGCAATAGAATCACCTCGCAGAGGTTGTTAGATCAAAGCCAGGCAGGCGTATATAGGGGAAAACGCCACATACCCCCCCATTTTGGCCATTTTGTGGCTATTCGCGTACCCTACCCCAAGGGGTTGAATTGTTAGTTTAACCCCTTGTAAAATCATTATTTTGTCCAATAAACGCATCCCCCAATGAGTTTTTGGTCCGGACCCCCCCAGACCCCCCCCCACTTGAAACCCACTTTTTTCAGGTTTTGAGAAAGGGGGGGGGGGTCAAAAAATGACCCCCCCTTTTTTTGGGTCGAAAATCATGAATCTTTTGGTTTTTTTCGATTTTGAGCCGAAAAAGTTTTTCCGGGTCCCGACTCTATGGGGTTTGTATGGGGCGGAGTGGGACGAGCGCTTATGCAGTTTATGCACTTTTCAGCCATTTTTGCTATGTTCGTCGACCTCGGTGACCCCGTGGTACCTACCCTGAGGGGTGCAAGTGGGGATGTTGTGACAGTATATGCCTACTAGGATACGGAAGGACGTTTTTTGCAGTCTCTAGCCTTGCCTGGGGCCGTCCACGACCCGTGCCAAAGACGCGAAATGACTGTTTCCACCAATAATGGCCTAGTGAATGGGCCAGTACACAACCTGCTTATGCAGTTTTTCAACCTGGACAGCTCAAAAATCGAAGTTTTCGAAACTTGTTTTTTTGATATTGTGACCACCTAAAATGACCATCCAAGGTATGTAAAGCATTTTTTAGGCCCTATTGATGTAGTTTTTACCCTATTTAGGGTGTGTGTGGCTTGGGGTAGATTCTCTGCGAGGTGGACTTGCCGAAGGCAATAGAATTTTTTTCCTATGACTAAAAAATGTTCCCAAAACCCAGGGTTTTGGGGTGCACTTGAGCTGAGGGGGGAGGGGGTCCAGGGGGGAGGGGTCCCCCCCGCCCTGCCGGAATGAAAATTAAAGCAAGTCCCTGCCCCCCTTCCCCCCCCCCGGCTGTTGCTGTCCCCCATTATTTGGGGTGACACAACCCCCATTTATCACCCTTTTGGGTGATACAAACACCCCTTTTGAGGGATACCCCCCCCACTACACAAGGCAAAAAAACAATGCACATGGCACAAAGCACAAGGGGACATGAGATGCAACACTGAAAGTGCCTGATGTAGCAGATTGGGAAAAGGATAGGTGAAAGATGTACACAGGTGCTAAGCGAAAATAGTGTGGATTGTGGCTGCATATGCCCTGCCTTCTAAGGGCCACACCCAAAAAGAGTGTGCACTGTGGCTGCATATCCCTTGTTTTCTGGGGGCCACACCAAACAACAGTGTGCATTGTGGTATCCCCTGCCGTCTAGGGGTCACACCCAACAAGAGGGTGGATTGTGGCCACACCCAAAGGAGTGTGGATGGGTGGCTATGTATCCCATGCCGTCTCGGGGCCACACATTTTGGAGCGCAGAATGGTTCAAAATCAGTGTTTTCCAAAAGTGAAGCGACGCCCCTCAGAGTAATGCAGCAGCCCCCATTATGACCACTTTTTGACGCATCACATCCGCCTTTGTCCACCAGTGGTGCCACGCTGTCGGATTCCTTTTCTCTGCAACTGATTGAAGACCACCAAGGATGGTACAAACGGCATTTTTGAGCCATGAATGGCCACTGTTCACATGTGTGCCTTAGAATTGGCTTGATTTGGCACCGAAAATGGGTTCATAATGCGTTCCTCAGAAATCCGTTGTGGACCATCCAGGAACCAAAAACAAGCCCATTTTTACCCCATTTTCTGATCCGTTTTCACACATTCAGCATGACATCAGGGGCATTGTGATTTGTGCACAGTTGTGAAGATCCTTGCACCATCGGTCCCAATATGCAGTCTTGAATTATGCACCTAGCCCATTGGTCACCCACCCCAGGTGGTGGTGGTGGTGGTGGTGGTGGTGGTGGTGGTGGGGCAGGGTCGAGGGGCAGAAGAGCCACCCCCTTCAGCACAACCAGCACGCGGCCTCCCATGCACAGGATTGTGTGTGTGTGTGTGTATGTGTGTGTGTGGGTTGTGTGTGGGTGCACGCCTGTGCATGCGCGTGAATATGTGCAATTGTGTCTGTGTGTTAGGGGGTGCATGAGGCTGCTGAGTGGGCAACTCGCCTTCCTGCGTGCATGCGTGTGCCTGCGCACGTATGTGCCAGTCAGTTTGTTTCGAATCATGCGCAAACTGGAATGTCCCACTCCTAAAGGCCTACACATACTGCAGTTTCAACTGTGAGTGAATGAGCGAGCGAGTGGGTGACTGATACCCAAATCAAATTGGGGTCATGCGCACAAGTGCGAGGTTCAACAGCCGAGGCCTATTGAGCAGCAAATGACCATGTACCCGCCGTTCTGCAGAGGATCCTGCTGCCAGCTGACAACCCTGGCCTTGAACAACAACCACCCTTGCCTCAACAAGCAGCAACACTATGCATATCGTCCGTGATCCTACCGTGCCCTGCCCAGCTCGTGCACTCCGTGCTCCGTGCAAAGGGTCCTGTGTGTGTGTGTGTGTGTGTGTGTGTGTGTGTGTGTGTGCAGCTAGAGGCTGACCCATCGCACGTGAATGCCCTTGGCACACAGGCACATGTACCACACAATAGGCAATCATGGATGGCATGGCTTAACATCATTCACAACAACTTGCATCCTGTGGATCAAATAGTACCCTGGGAAAGGGGAGGGTCATACGTCAGTTGCCTTCACCAGGTTGTAGTGCGGAATCTTGGTGAAGAAAACGTGATGCAAAACATGAGTCTCAATGTTGTGATGCAAATGGTCGATGACAGACCCATACGTCCGATCCACGGTAGACAAAGCGCCAAGATAATAGGTCCAGGCCCCGTCGCGGTAATATAGGGCCTGTGCCATGTGCGGTACGCGCAACACGATATTCAGCAACACTCGGACAAATTCTATGGCAATACTTCGCGGCTCCTGGCCTCACAGCACAGCGACCCGAAGCCTATTGCCACAGCACAGCGGCAGTATCTCCCACAACAGCTACGGCTACAGACCAACCAATGGACATATTTTTTAAGTGCGGATCAAGAGCGCCCAACATGCAAAAGAAGTGCAATGAGCAATTGGCTTTGAAAAGGCACTTTCAATGACGTGGTCTTTTGAATGAAAAACAAATGAATCAAACAATGAGGGGGGGCTCCGAGCTTCACAGCACAGCGATCCGGAGCACAACAGAGTGGCAAGACCCACCACGTTCGGTTACAGACTGACTAATGGAGTTTAATGGCCAAAAGTCCCCAATGCAACTGAAATGCAATGAGCACAGCGTATTTTCAGTGGTCCAGTCTTCTGGATCAAACTCAAAAGCATGCCAAAAATTTTGCCTTCAGGCATCTGTCGGAGCACAAGCAAGGAGCCCACACCGATCTCAGCATCAGCTGCCAACTTCGGAGGGTGCCGCCCACCAAACTCAAAACGAATCTGGTTGAACCCCCCCCCCCTTTCTATCGCACAGTCCCGGCTGAAGCTGAGATTGTAGTGCTGTGTGTGCTGTGTTGTGTTGTGCCGTAATGTGCTGTGCTGCAACGGACCACTGATAACATGACCTCGAAAGCACGTGAAGTGGCAGATTGAAAGAGGCTTAGCACAGGCGACGCGAGCGAGAGCACCAAAGGGCACTCAGCCTAAACGAGTAAACAGAAACACCTTTTCATCGGTGTGCTGCAAGTACGTCACCATGTCGAGCCATGCAACGAACACCAAATAAGGTGCAAAATAGCACTCGAGAAGGACTCCTGGGCTCCAGTTGGCGAAGAGAAACACCAGATATCCAATGACACTAAACATGCGAAACATCATTTATTTCCTTGCAACACCTCAGTGTCCGCAAACGTGTCACAAAGTGCCGTGCAGTGCTGTGTGGCGATGCAACGCCATGTGGCCACCAGAACCGAAGTATGTGACGTGCCCACCGGCGGCCCTAGCTAGAGGCGGGTCCCGGGGTCCACACCTTTTGATGGACCATAAAGAAGGAGGAGCCCTGCCGCGCTGAGACCCTGATGCGACACACTGCTCAGCGGTGCCTCAGTGTAAAATTCCCGTACTCATAAAACGTCCACCGGGAGACCCAGCTCGGTGACCACAGCAGCCTACAGCATCTACGCGAGAATGAAAACACTCACGCACTTTTTTGAGGAAAATGGCTTGACAGATCGCGGTCATGTGCCACACGATCACCGTTGCGATTTCCGAGGTCACATGTCAGCGGGCCTCTGGCAAGGTACAAAGGATAAACGTACTTCGTTTGGTCATTCCTTCCGACTCGTCGTAATGCCACTGTAGTAGGGCTCAACTGTGTGCATCTTACACAACGTGTGGTGACACTGTGGGTTGCAGTTGCCTCATACCCCACATCAAAGGTTTTCACTTGTGCTTGAAGAAAGGGCTCGGCTGCTTATGGGAACCCGAAGCTCATGGGCTCCGTGCGGCAAAGAAAAAGTCACGGATTCAACCAAATTTCTTGGAAAGGCCGTAGTGAGTTAAAGGAAAGGGCAAGGAAAAAGGGCACCTCAAAGAGGAAATTGCAGCGTCGATCCGATCGTTGGGGCCAAACATTGGAGACAATGGATTGAAATGGTTCCCCGAGAAACCATATAGTTGACTTTCCTTGATTAAGTAATACGGATAGAGAAACAACATCGGCAAATGGAAGCGGGACCACATGCTCACAGGACTTGATAGGAAGGAGTCGTACTCACTCTTTGTAAATGGTTTCCATGAGTGATCTATGCAACGAAACCGAGCCTTCGGGTGAGCGCATGCATGTGACACGGATGCACATCCACGGAAGCCATCAAATATCGGCTACCATCGGACACCACATGGATAACGTCGTGAGGTTTCGGAACAGGGTAAGGCAACCTGCGGGTTCCACACATGGTTGCACGAAGCACGATCGCAATGAATTGAGTGCAAAGCAAGCATTACACACAAATTTGAAACTGCTTTGCGGGTTGTCGGCACGAGAAAGGGGAAGTCTCGGTGTACCTTTGTCCACATGGTTATGATGTGAGTGGTGCCGGTGGTGGCTCACTTTCCACCCGTAGAAGGGAACAAGAAGGGGCGTGTGGCAAATATGGCCGCACAACTTGTTCACCCATTTGTATTCGCTAAAAGTTTCGTGTCCACAATCATGGCCAACGACGAAGAGTGCCCAACCAAAGAACCCAGTGATGTTCCACCACACGAACTTTCCCAAAAGACCAAATTGAAAGAAGCTCCCCCTGAGAAACGATGAAAGGTGTGCGGTTGCCCGCTCAACACGCAAAACGTCACGTTGCACAAATGGAGATACCACTCCTCAAAAAGAGCACACAAACGTAAGGATGCAAACACGTACTGTCATGGCCCTTTGAAATGATCCAAGTACGACAAGAATCACAAGCAACCTGAACCAATACAACGTTGCGATGAACGCGAAGTCCCGAAGCATGTAAAGCAAGGACTTTGCCAGATCCTTTTGGAAGCATTCTTCTGGAATTGCTTTCCGTAGTTGCTCCATAGTAATGGGTGGCTTCGGCATCGGGATATCACCATTGCCAAACTCGGTACCAGGAAGGCCCATCGACGCCTTCCTTGGATTACGCTTCGGCTGTATTTCCGTCTTGCACATTTGTTCGCTTTCTAAGTCACAGCAGGAAAGCTGGAAGAGAATATTTCCACATTCGACACTTGCAGCCTTGGACGACACAACGAGGCAGTTTCGCTGGGGTGAGAAAAATGCAATCAAATTTGGAGCCTTCATGGAAACACCCAATACGGAAGTTGAAATTTCCGCCACATTCTGCCAAATATGCCATATTCCCTGAAATTCCCCTACGTTTCAAAAAATGACGTTTTTACCGAAGAGCGTAAGCTTGAGGTTCCACCCCGAGAAACGCTGCGAATGTCGGACACTTTCACGTATATATACCAGCGGCTGTTAATAGATTTACAGCCGCGTTCAAATTTTGGGGTTTTCTCTTGGCTGCCGCCGAGTTTTGGGGTCGGACTTGGACGCCGTGGCAGCTGCACTGATGGGGAATGGGATCCCAGGTGGGGGGGGAGAGGATTTGCCAGGGGACCCTAGATTTAGCTTCCTGAAGTAGACGCATTTTGGGGTTACGTCAAATTTTCATTGTAAAAAACTTTACACTTTGTTCAAAAATTGAGAAAATCTCTGCGCCGGCGCTACCAACCGAGTGCGCCCGCACTGGATGAAACTAGCGCCTGCCGGTGACGGTATGCAGACTGCGGCCCTAGCAGACTCGAATTTCAATCAAATTATCTCCGATCCAACGATCACTCCCCAATTGTTCCGTTATTTCACGGTTTGTCAACAAAATGCCTAGGACTCTGATGCCATCTACCCCAGATGCAGGGCCCTCGGCAGGAGATGGGGTGTCGTCGGCATCAATATATTCCGGGTGAGGAGGTGAGGAGGTTGAAGTTGGCTCAGGGCTAATGGGTCCGTGCAGCGCAGTGGTGCCGGGGTTAGAAGCTTGCATGGGCTCCGGAGATTCCACATCGGCCATTGATGGCCACCAAACGTGTTCACGCGGCCAAAGAGCAGGGTCATCCCCTAAATCTTCCCCCCGTGGTGCAACGAGGCCGTTCAAATGAGCCTCGTACAGCCGTCGGCTATCCCCACAAAGGATGTCTTTCGCCCCATTGATTCTCTGAATGACACTGATGTCAAACCTCTGAGCCCACAGCACCAGTTTCCGATACCGTTTTTTAACGACGGCCTCATCGGCCCCACGCGGCAGACCTAGCAGTTCATGAGCCCACGGACGGCTCATGTCAAGCTGCTCCAAAACGGGCTGGCGGGCATCGTGGGTATCCTCCCACCCTACTTGTGCCTGCACTCGGGCCCAAAGATCGTCCTTGTTTCGCAAGGAGAGGAAAGAGATTGCTGTCTGGGTGAGCTCGCCCCGCTCTTCGGCCTCCTGGAGGAAAAAATCCTGCACCTTTTTTCGAAAAGGAGAGTCCCCTAAGGATGCGACCCACGTTTCCAATTTTTGGATACAGGCACGGAGTTCTATTTTCTCCGTGCACTTGTGGATCTGTCTCTTTACCTCATCCCAATCTTGGGACAGATCTATATCACCAATACTAGACGGCCCCGATGAAGCCGTCGAAGATTGAGAAGGTTGTGAGGTTTGTTGGCTTGACGTAGGCGTCAAAGTAAGAGGGGTAGAAGGGGTGGGGAGCTCTGGTGAAGAGGACGTTTGGGAGGTGAACTCGCCTAGATCCGGCATGTCCAGATTTGGGGGTGTTTGCGAAATCCCTTCGTCTTCCGCGTCGTCCACCATCACCTCTGCTTCTGGGTCAGGTATGGCCTCGGCTGCAACCGGTTGGTCTGACGGCTGGGATGGGTTAGGCTTCGGGTCAGGCTTTGGGTCAGGCTTCGCGCTTTGGGACTCAGGTTTGGGTGTGGAGATGGGCGCAGAGGTTAGTACTTGGTGCCCACCCTCGGGCGTGAGTGTTTGTACCTCGGCTTGCGAGGCAAAGGAAACGCTCCGCTTCTTGTGCTTTTGTGGGCCAGGCACGCTCCCCATTAAATCCATCAGCGATGGCCCTTCCGCTGCCCTGGCTGCAGCATATGCCGTTGCCTTGGCCTTCTTTTCATCGGAGATTGGTGTCTTCGGTGGCATTCTAGAAGTGCACGTCATGATCCAGGCGATTGGGGTTGAAAGCCGGTGCGTGCATCACAACTGAGGGCTTGGGTTGTCACACACGGAATGCAAAATGTGTCAAACTGTACCAACTCCCTTCAAGCGGAAGTCCACACCCTCCTTCTCAATATGTACACACACACACACACACACATATATATATGTATGTATGTATGTATACAGATATATATATATATATGTGTGTGTGTGTGTGTGTGTGTGTCTGTATATATCTATATACATATATATATATATATATATATATATATATATATATATATATATATATATGTATATATATATATATATATATATATATATATCCTCCAATCTACACCCCTCTCCCAACTCTAGGTGGCTCCACCACACGGCTCTAAGGTACGTGCGAAGGGCACAAAGTGGTGCATACATGTGGTGGAAGGGGCTAAACTCAGTCAAAACGGGCTCAAAACGGGCTAAAAACACTTGTTTGAGCATCCCAAATGGTCCGGGATCACTTTCGGAAAAATGCGTTTTTGACCCATTTGTGACCCATTTTTGGTCCGAAAATGGCCCATATTCAAGGCATTTTGGGATTTTCCATGGGCCAAAACACGTCGCCACGGGCTCAAAATGGGCTAAAACCACACGTTTGAGCATCCCAAATGGTCCAGGATCACTTTTGGAAAAATGCGTTTTTGACCCATTTTTGACCCATTGTTTGTCCCAAAAAGGCCCATTTTCAAGGCATTTTGGGATTTTCCATGGCCCAAAACGCACCACCACGGGCTCAAAACGGCCTAAAAACACTTGTTTGAGCATCCCAAGTGGTCTAGGAACAACTTTGGAAAAAATCATTTTTTTTCGCCCCGGGGACCCTAGTGGACCCACCGTTGGCCCCCACTGTGCGTGGGCTGGCCGGCCCTCCGGCTGCACCAAGTGACCACTGGTACGGGGGTCTACGTGTCTCGTTGGGCGATTCTGAGGCTTGGAAACCATAAAAAGTGGGGGGTTCCGGGTGGACTAGGTGCCCTCGGAACTCGGTTTTGAGCCACGTACCCCAAGATACGGCCCGTTCTTGGTTTCGGGGTGCTGGTGCACATGGCGCGGTTTTTGGGGCTTTTTGGCGCCTTTTTGGGCCGTTTCTCGGACATATCGTGGAGTTGAAGGGCACTAGAGGGCTCTTTGGCACGGTGAAGTCAACCCGCACGTGGAATGTGGCCACCGTTTTCCTTCGTTTGGGCGTTTCGCCCGGTTTTGGGGGCTCTTTTGGGCGAAAATGGCTGTTTTTGGCCCAAAACAGCGCAGATTTGGGAGGGCACCTCCCGACTTGGCGCCACCGCCCCGGGCCGCCACCGGTGAGTTTTTGGCTCAAAACTTGGATTTGGCAAGGCCACCACCTAGGCTCCAGGATGGCTACATGGGCAAATGATCCGAAGCGTTGGGACGGAGCAATGGCCAAAATGGCAAGGAGATGTGTGGTTGCTTGTTGTTGCTTGTTGTTGCTTGTTGCTTGTTAGCTAAATTTAAGGGGAGAGGGGTGTAGTAATATATATATATATATATATATATATATGTATGTATGTATATATACATATATATATATATATATATATATATATATATATATAAGCTTATAGATGTACATACATGTATTTGTATATATATGTATATATTTCACTTGGAGGGAGTAAATATTCAGTAGGAGGGAGTGGATTTTCACTCGGAGGGAGTATACATACATACATATACATACATACATATATATATATATATATATATATATATATATATATATATATATATATATATAGATACATAGATGTACATACATGTATTTGTATATAGGGAGTAGAAATTGAGTAGGAGGGAGTGGATATTCGCTTGGAGGGAGTGGATTTTCACTCGGAGGGAGTGGAAACTGAGCAGGAGGGAGGTGAAATTGAGTAGGAAGGAGTGGATATTCACTTGGAGGGAGTTGAAATTGGGGGGAAGGGAGTGTATTTTCACTTGGAGGGAGTATACAGCAATATATATATATATGTATATATGTATATATATCCACATACATACATACATACATACATCTACATATATATATACATACATATATATATATATATATATATATATATATATATATATATATGTATATATGTATACATATATAGATATATATATATATATATATATATATATATATACATATATATATATATATATGTATGTATGTATGTGTGTGTGTGGATGTGTGTGTATGTATGCGTATATATATATATATATATATCTACATATCTACATCTATATATATATATATATATATATATATATATATATACATATATATATATATATATATAGATGTACATACATGTATTTGTATATATATATATATGTATATATTTCACTTGGAGGGAGTAGAAATTGAGTACAAGGGAGTGGATATTCACTTGGAGGGAGTTGAAATTGAGGGGGAGGGAGTCGATTTGCGCACAGCGCTAAACGCGTTCAAAACAGCGAAGTAAAGGGCAACGCTCGCCAATCACACATCTGTCAGTAATTAATAATAAGTGACAGAGTGATCAGAAGGTGAAATTCGAACTAATTAGAACAACAACATAAAATTCATACCTTTCTGTCAGTTGCGGTGGTTTTTTCAGTTACGCGTGTCGCATGTTCGTGCGCAGTCTTTCGCAGTCTGCTAGGGCCGCAGTCTGCATACCGTCACCGAACCCTAACCCTCTTCCCTCTGATAATGGGGTCAATCCTAGGCAGTCAATGTGAAGCGGTGGCGGGGAAATGTTCGTCTAGCTCTTTTTATGAGGAGTCACATTCTAGCACCCCGGGGGCAGAGGTTGGGGAAGGTGAGCAGTCATGCGGGAAAGTACTTCGAAGTACTTTCCTTAGCCTCAGCATGTCCAAAGCCGCCTGCGCGCCAGACTGGGGTGGTGGCATTACCTCCACCTGGGGGGGGCCGTCGCCTTAAGGCGACTTACGAAATCATTGCGTCGCCTTAAGGCGCCTTATGGCGACTTAAGGCGCCGCGGCGCCGGAATAAGGGCGCTGACAGCGCGCGCGCCGCCGCCGCAAAACAATAAGCCGCCAGCAGCGGTGACGGTATGCAGACTGCGGCCCTAGCAGACTGCGAAAGACTGCGCACGAACATGCGACACGCATAACTGAAAAAACCACCGCAACTGACAGAAAGGTATGAATTTTATGTTGTTGTTCTAATTAGTTCGAATTTCACCTTCTGATCACTCTGTCACTTATTATTAATTACTGACAGATGTGTGATTGGCGAGCGTTGCCCTTTACTTCGCTGTTTTGAACGCGTTTAGCGCTGTGCGCAAATCGACTCCCTCCCCCTCAATTTCAACTCCCTCCAAGTGAATATCCACTCCCTTCTACTCAATTTCTACTCCCTCCAAGTGAAATATATACATATATATATACAAATACATGTATGTACATCTATATATATATATATATATATATATATATATATAGATGTAGATATGTAGATATATATATATATATACGCATACATACACACACATCCACACACACACATACATACATACATATATATATATATATATATATATGTATATACCGCTCTCTCCCATCGCCGGCGACTGTGCCAAGGAAGCGCCGCCGCCGCAAAACGAGCAGTCGCCGGCAGAGTTCGTACCAACGCTCTCTCCCATCGCAGGCAACTGTCCTGACCGCTCGACCAATCAGGCTGCGGACGATTGTATATTTGGATTTCATAGCGCTTGGACCTCACAGAGAAAAAATTTTAAAAAAAGCGACCGAGGCGAATGCACAGATTCGCCCCTGTCCAACGTACAAAGACCAAATCACCTTGGTTTTCATTGCAAGACATGCATGCAGAGGTACAGAATGACAGATGAGTAGATGTAACCATGTAGCCACCCCAAAACACCAAGAATGAACCCGCCCCAATGACAAATGCCAAAAAATAGTACGACAACCCTAACCCTAGCCCTAACCCTAGCCCTAACCCTACCCTAACGTGGAGGGGACACCTCCAAGTTGATTGGAAGACTTGAATCTATGCATAAGATGAATAAGGCACCTATGAAGAGACATGGAAAACAACAAAACTCGCACCAATTGGAATAAGGAAATGCGCACTCATTCAACCGGAGCCCATGTTTTGGAGTTGAGCATGCAACAACACGGAACGCTCCACCAAGCCATTCCAATGTTGCAGCTGCTGCGGAGAAAGCACGGCAAAGGTTGCATGTTGGGTATATTGTTGAATAGGGCACATGCCGCATACTTTTCAATATTTCGGTATCTGCCGTGAATGAAATTGTGCACGCTGCATTTGCCAGGAACCTTTTCTTGTACTCCTTGAACTGCATTTCGCATCGTGTGGCATCTTCATCGTAGCGGGGACCAAGTTGGAAACAAAATTCTCGGAATGATTGCCCCGACAGAACCGCATCCTGCAACCAGTTCATGACATCAAAACTGATCCCAAATTCGTCGAGGATGAGGTACGGAAAGTACGTAGCCGCGAGCTTGCTGAGTTTGCTTCGATGAGCCACACAAGTCTTCACTACGCATTGCTTGTTGGGGCAAACGTAGTTGAAGCTGAATAGCAAGTGAGCGGATTGGAGTCCATATAGGCGGAATGTACGGTGGTACCAGCTATCGGTGTTGGTGTCTCTTTTCAGCTCGCTGTTGCATTGCGTACACCAGCACGATGTTCCCATTTGGCCAATCGGGTCGAAGCAAACAACAGCCGGAAGGCAGAAACTCTCCAAGCTGCGTCCCCATGTACGTGTCACCACAGGGTACGGAGTATTCTTTCCAAGTGTACTACGCACACGGCGAAGAGCATCAAGACCACTTGGACTGATCTTGTACCCTTCCTTGGCTCCAGTCTTACCCCCAACGGCCAATACGGAAAGTACACCACAGGTTGCAATTAATAAGATCTTGAGTATCATTTTGGCACCTATTATTATTAAGTATTGGTTAAATGAAGGTTTAAATTTAATTTGGTTGTGTAAGGTTAACTTAAATTATGTCGTTACAAGGTACATGAAGTTTTACACTTAAATTTTTGCACATAGCTACAAGCGAAGTCAACAGGTGGTTGACAGTTTTGCTGTAGTTTTGATGGTGGTATTGAGCCTGGCGTAGGTTCGATTCCTGATTCGAGCATCAGTGCTGGATCGCTCGCCGATCGCAGCGATCGGCGCCGATCGCTGCCATCAGCGGAGCGATCGCTGCCATCAGCAGAGCGATCTGACAATTGTTCCCAGAGGGATTCGAACCTTAAGTTATAAAATTGCAGCGCCGACTGTGACGCCCTTCAGCGCCGGCGCCTCATCGACTGTCCAGTCATCCCAAAAATTCCCCCACCCAGCTGTTCCGCCGGGAGCCCCACCCAGCGCTTCATCATCATTCACCCCCTCCAGGTGGAGGCCTTGCCGGGGTGGTCAACGGAGAAATTTTCCTTTCAAAGAATGCAGGTATGCATGCGTTTTTTTTTACATTTTTCGATTCAGTAACTCAATAGTTCTTATTATTTATTTTTTTTCTGGTCCGCATCGCCGTTTTATCCTTGTCCGTCGATTATCTCCACTTGTATGCAGCCAAGAACCAGAAGAAGTTTGTAAGCTTGTTTGGTCTGCAAAGAGCTCCGTGACCACAAGGTTTCGGATTTCACCCTCAGGTATGCACGTTCGTAGTTCAACAAGAAGGTTTCAATTCCTAAGATGCCACATTTGCCAATCTACCATTGTGGTGGCTTGGTTCGTCAAACTAAGAGTTAGGTGGTCCTACATTTGCGGTTGGTGTTTTGTGGTAGGCAACAAGGGTTTCGGTACCCCCCGGGCAGGTTTCGGACAAGCTGACTGGTACTACCACAGTGAACAGCTTGCTTCTCTGTTGAAATATTTTTTTACATACACTACTATAATTGCTATGAAATTTTGTCATTATATTCCTGAAGTGTCGAAAATGATGATTATGTGTTTTTTTGCCGGCGTCATTCAAAATTAGGTCGGTGTTACTTATTGGGCAACCATAGTGCATTCCAAAGGCAGTAGTAGCTTTGTTGTAGCTTCGTTTTGTCAGTGGCGACTTCCCGGACACATTTTGGACACCATCTGACGTCGCAAGTCTGAGCATTGCCAACAAGTTGTCATTTCAAAGTTCAATGCCTTGCTTGATCATTTCCGTCCAATTCTGTAGCTGTTTGATTCTTTGGTTGAAGCCATGTACCACAAATAAGAGGAAGTTCCGTGCAACACAAGAGGCCTAACTTGGGTGCAAGGTGTGTTCTCGACTTGCATTGCACTACAATTGTGAATTGATGCTACAATTGCAATTTGAGATCAGATTTTAACCGAGTGGATCCTAACGATACCTTTGCGCCTTTCCGGTCACCGCCGCTTTGCTTCTTAGGTGGGATGAGACGCTCCCCACGCTTCCCCATTGATAAATCCTTGGATGGGTTTCTTATGGAAGCCTACTCCGTGTGCGCCTCACGCATTTCAAAGATCGGTTGTATGGACATTACAAGGAGCATGCTCGTTTTTTTAGAGAATTGGCGAGGACCATGGACGAGGACCCTGAGTTGAGCTACAAAGAGTATACTGACTTGAAGGCGCAGTTGCTTTTGGAGAAGCGCCAAGAGGAAGAATGCAAACAGCGTGTAGAGCATAGGGAAGGAAATGTTTTGGCCGCCCTCCATTCTGACCCTAATGTGAACAAATTAACGGTGGAGGTGTTAAAAGAATCAATTAGGAAGATCAAGGCATCCTCAACCTCGCAGTATGCAGCACTGCGCGTGGGGGGGAACCGGCCTCACCTTTTGGACCAAGTCGAGGCCGTCCATATGAGGCCCAGGATTGGTCATTTGTATACAAGCCATGATGTTGATCATATGCAGAGATGTCCCATGCTTTGGTGTTGCCTTTTACATTGCTACGTTGGTGTAGGGTAGGGTTACGCACCTGTGTGAGATTGCAGCAGCAGACTAGGAGGGAGAGGGGGAGGGGCGCCGGGGGGGCCAAAATTGAACCGTGGATTTCCCCGCCACTGAGCGGACACAACAATTCTATGGCCATGGGGACCCGCACGTGAAGCGGTGGCGGGGAAATATTCGTCTCGCTCTTTTTATGAGCCGTCACATTCTAGCACCCCGGGGGCAGAGGTTGTGGGGAAGGTGACCTTCCTTGTTGCCTAAAATGGGTCAGCAAATTCATTTTTACAGAAAATCCTGAATCGATTTCAGAAATTTCAACTTCATACCCTTATCATCCACCAGAACTTCGGCCCGAATCCGAAGCACCATGACAAAGTTTTGACTTTTATCCATTTCGCGCGTGCTTGCTTGCTTAATGCTTCGATGCTGCTGCTTGCCAAACCTGGTAGCTCAACTTAAACACTTGGCATGGGGAACACCAAAGAAAACGGTATAGGGCCCCACGGATCCCCAAGTAAGCCAGGTCTTTTTTCTTATCCTTTAAACAAGGATGCGATCAATTTGGAAAGGGTGTTTTGGCTATGGTTTTTCGCAAACGAGTGAGATGAGGGTGGCAAAGGCGTTGGGCATCGGAGGGAGTTGTCGTCAAATGCATTGAGGTTGGGTGCAATAGTAACAAGCAATGGCTTCTCCACCGCATCACTTGATCTGAACAATAAACAAAAGGAAAAGGGGAAGAAACCACAACACAAGAAGGTGATGGAAGAAGAAGATTAAAGAGAAGATACAAGATCCCCCCAATGGTGTTTTTTTACTCCACAACATGAATTTCATGTGGCATGTTTGGGTTTGGTGGTTTTTCAAATGAAGGATGTGCCTCACTTCCGAGTCGTTTCCTTGCCTTTGACGTGTCGCCTTGTCAGGAGGGACAATTGGGACATTGCTAGGGCCATTGGTAGCGAGTTTCAAAGGGTTTTGCACAAAAAGACAACCTAAGACCAAAGTGGCCCTCAATTAGAGCAGCGGCCTCGATTAGGGCAGTTTACCTTAAGAGGGTTATGAAATCTTCGACCGGCTCGGTGAACATAGCCTACAGTCTCATTTGGTGCGTGACAAATATCTTCATGAAAGTGGGCTAGCATACGGAGCATAGGCTAATGAGCGTAATCGTACGACTTTGCTGGGTTTCATACAAATCCAAATACTTGAGCCCCAAGACGACCCATTGGGTGGATCAAGCGCAGTGTATCATCCTCCTTGTTGTGAAACACACCTTGAGTCCCAAAGAGTTGTATTCCATAAATTTCATCACCGAAGGCTCATTCCCGGCACAAGGCGGCTCTAGACATGGACCATGTCCAGACCCGCCTTGTGCTGCGCCTTCGCCTTCTCTTCTTCCCCTTGCATGTTCATAAAGGGGAGTAATCCTTTCGGGGTGTTTTGGTCGGGGTGCGATCCACTCCAATCCTAGGGGGGGGGGGGGTTTGGGGAAGGTCCGATCCACGATCCGGATCAAAAAGTGCCACAATCCGGATCAAAAAGTGCACCTTCCAATTTATGAACAACACAACAAACCAATGGTACTTTTGAATTCAGTGTGTTGTAGTGATGACAAATTAAATTAGAAAAACAAAAAGAATGATATGTTGTGCATTATTTTTTTTCGTTGGGCTTCTTGTTGCGCGCTTTGGTTTAGTGTCTTGGCAATGGTTGTTATAGTGCCACGTCGGAAGCTCATGAACATTATGCATCTTCCTTTTGCGGCCTTGATCTTTGTGCCATGCCATATTCAATGCAAATTCCCGCAGTTTTTGGTAAAAAATGGTAAGGTATCGGCAACATAGACTCATGTGGTGGCCAAAATGGGATTTTACCATGGTTTTGAGTGGATTCGGTGATTTTCGAATTTGCACCCCAGGTACCCTGGGAGGGTGGGGGTGTTTTGGTCGGGGTCCGATCCACAATCCACTCCGATCCTTGGGGGGGGGGGGGAGGGGGGTAGTTTTGGGGAAGGTTCGATCCACGATCCATGGAGTACCTAGTCCCCTTAGAGTGTGTCGTGTTGACGGCATTTACACCGATTAGTGAGCATGAAAAACGGAAACCGGGCGAGCCCCAGTTCGCTATCTGCAGGAACGACTAGAAGGAAGACCGCTGTGGCATTGGTTATGCACAAAACTTTGACGCCTTTACTTTTTGTGAAGCCCTATCAATGCCAAGGATGAAACTTTCCGTAATGAAATACCTTTGTGGTTGGGGATCAAGTACCTAAGTGCGTGCCGCCCACATTGCATACATCGTGAACACCCCTTCTATTCCTATGACACGTTTGAGATCCAAGTGGACAGAGGGGGGGGTGCCGTTGGGTTCGGGCGTATCTACGCGCGTTGATTCATGCACAAGGTTCGGCCAACCTTCTTGAATGATCTAAAAATTTTACTCGGGAGTTTTATTACTTTTCATTGGACACGACACGACACGACACGACAACAAAACATGGCGTCATCACCGCAAATACAAGGAGGAGCATGTGGTGGCCGCATGTTTAAACACGGAAGGCAAAGGCGACCCAATACCCTTTGCCTTTGACCTCACGCGATGGGCCGCAAAGGTCGCCTTGCATTGAGCGAGCGTGCTTTGCAATTTCCCACGTTGCATTCTCACGTCACAAACACGCGTTCTTGCAGAGATTTCATTTAGTTCATGCCAATTTGGAACAAGTTTTACCACCATGGAACCCGATTCCGATGGATATTTGCAGTATTACACGAAGATCACTATCTTGGGCGTTGGTACACCGGGCTACTTGTGCTCAGGAGGAACAGGCATTGCTGCGAGCGCGGTGGAGTTGGAGGAAGCCATCAACGATGAAACGCCGCGCAATTTTGAAAGGTACGAACCCGCCCCTCATCCAGCACAACGTGGCACCTCTACACAAAAAAGTGACGTACGATAATGGCATGTCCAATGGTGACAACCAAGGAGAGAGTCAAGGTGCAAACAAAGGACATGTCGGCGGTCGTGGTCTCGAACGAATCCATGAATGCATAGAGGTGGAAGTATCGCTTTTTGTTTGCGCTAAAGATGCAAAAGTGATAGTCCCCAAGTTGGCATTTTATGAAACACGCCGCACGACGTGTTCGGCGCAAATACACACATTCATTTGGGTGTTCTAAGGTGTGTTTGGTCCATCCTTCCGGTTGATATTTGGAACACAGCAGCGACAAGCGCATCCTCGCGAGACCGTTTCCAATACCAAAGATTGCACGGCCGTGGGGTAAGCCGGGCGGGAGTTGGAGTTGGTATGGGGCCGGACGAGACCAAGTACGTGCGGTACGGAGACACTATTTTGCTGCAACATGCAAAAACCGGGTGCTACATGATGGTGTGCACCAATCTCCCCTCCGAGTTTGCACCAAATTGCTTCACGGTGGACTTTGTGGCGGGGCACCAAGTGAATGTAGCCGACCGCTGCTTCCGTATACTCCCGAAGTACAAGATCCGGCAAGAAGGAGAGTACATTCGACTCAAGGATCAGGTTTGCACGCACATGTTCGTGCTCACAAACATGTGACATCTACGACATCCCGCACCCGCTCTTAGCATCAAGCGGCCATGGGCTATTGGGAGAAGCCACGACTCAGGGGTAATGCTCGCTTGCAACGTGATGCTTCTATCCTTTCCGAATGTACCGATGCAAAGGGGCGTGCATCAGCTCTGCTCCTCAATGCACGAGTCGAAGGGACAACCAGCAAAAAAGGACCGAGTACGGAAAACCTCCCCACGAACGATGCCCCCACTATATTGAACTCCCGGATGGTTCGGTGTAAACGGGGCTGGGGGCGGCAATTTTGTACTTCTCTCCACAGTAGGGCCACCGGGCTTCGGTCCCACGGACGGAGGGGTGCTAGGCTTTCAGGAGGGGATGCCGGACTCCTGCGCGTCCGGGTGCGTGCCGAGGGAAGCGATGCTAGTCAGCACCCGAAGGACACACATGTGGGTCGGGCATGGGGATAGGGGTATGGCAGAATGGTGGTCAGGCCGGGTCAAGCGGGGCACTGAACGGCGGGGGGAAGGGGTGGAAGGAGTGCTAGGGGCTGGCGGCCTGGGTCGAGCCAAAGGAGGGTAGGGCACACGAGAGAACGCCAACAAAACACGCGGGGGGATGTACTGCCGAGCCTTTGCTTTCTTGCTTTGCATTATGTACACGTTTGTCGTCGCGTGCGCGCATGCGTGTCCCCCGCTAGATCTAAGGAGGGAAACTCCAGGTGGAAAGCCCGCCAATTCAAAGCCTACAACGCAACGCGAGGAAGCGGTTTGATCGGCAACCCTCCCCCCTTGCCGTCAGTTCCCGCATGCAGTTGACTGAGGAGCGAGCCCCATGAGTTCTGTTCTTTCAATTTGAGTTCAGCAAGGAGGAGTGCATCAACAGGGTCAGTCTGCTGGAGGCTCTGTCCACTCCGTTCTGTTTCTGCTGCTGCCTGACTTCCGTCTCTTGCGGCAGGGCCGGAACTGCAACAAGTGCACCCACCGGTTGCCTGCTTGTGTTGCGCTGTGCACGTACTGCAGGTACTGTTCCGGTTTGCGCACTCTGATTGGCGGCACCTAAACGCATTCGAAGGTTTCAAGTCTACTGACGTGCGATCCCATGAAGTCACTTGTGGGCCTCAGCAGTTTGCGTGGAGGCTTCAGGTGTACGATGATCCTACGAACGACCCCTCGGACATTCGCGCCGGTCAACCGGTGCTGTTATATCACAACGAAATCGATGGATTCTTCACAGCCAGGCCTTTCCACAGCGACTCCATGCCCGCTGGGGTATGTGTGGCTGTTGTTCTGTTTGCGCGCGCGCGTGCGTATGGCAATGTGCCCGTGGATGTTGCAACGAAATGCTCCGAGTATCTGTGGGTGTTCCAATGCAGGGGGAGCACCAAAACAGCGTGTGACGCATGCACAAAGCGCAAATGACGCAACATTTTCCTTCTGGCAATGGATCATTTTCCTTCTCACGGGTCCGGTGCCCTGCTTTGGACCCCCACTCCCGAGCGACCGGGGAAGGGTTGCCATAAATGGGCATCATACCGGGCATACCAGGATGAATATCCGACCACAGAGTGCGAACGATTGTATTTCAGAAGCGGCACCCTCTTTTTCACAGCTGGCAACCACCTCGGCCATTCCAGGCCAACCGCAGCCAATAGGCTGCCTGTAAACCTGTGCAATGCCCTTTTCCTGTATGAGTTCGGGGTATCTCTCGTGAAGGTTCAGTTCTTTCAAAAAGGCCACACTAGTTGGGGGGTGGTTGTCTTCAAGACTATGTAAATATGCCGGTTGATACTTCCGGTACTCGTGGGGGTGGGGGGTTGGGGGGTGGGGCGTTATGGCATGCTGTTACTTCCTCAATCCAGGAAGCAGATGGGCACATGACATCCTGAGTTTTGGAGTTTTTGAACAACACATGCGTCGATGGGTACGGAACACACGGGGAGTATTTGCGCCGCGTGCGCGCACCTTTTTGAGGTGGTTATCCCAGGAACGCCCGAAAAATGTCGCTGGCCAGTGAAAAAAGTCGAAAATGTCGCTGGCCAGCGAAGAACCTGCTGGGAAGCAGCGGCAGATATGTTTTGTAGCACAGGGAAGTCATCAATGCAATCTACGTGCGGTATGTTGTGAGCATGGCAAGCAGCAATGTGCCAATAATATGTACCTGATACTGTCCCAAGTGCCATAGCAACAGATGTGGGCTGCATTGTGCTTTACTGATAGGCATGTCGTTGGCGATGTAGTAAATGCAGTCAATTGTAGCGCGATAGTTTGCAGCAGCTAGGGCGAACGTAACTTGTAGTGCGATGCACCGCTTTCATAATGCGCACTGCACTATAAGCACTCAACAGGAGCAACTGCAGCTGAGCCAGGATACTCATTATTTATGATTCTTGGGACAAAACCATGGTCTGGCGTTGACTACCACACCAGTGAAAATATGAGGTTGGTATCCAATCCGCGTTTTAATTTGCTGTTGGACTGAGATACTGGCGGGCTGCGCGCGTACGAACAGTCACCGCCACGTGGACAAAGGACAAGAACACTCCAGGTCCGGCTCGGCGCATTACACGCAGCATGTGCAAGGTGCCCGCTGTGAGTGGGAAGTGCAAGGTGGCCAGAGGATATCATCCGAAAGAGCCGGGGCCTTTTTTCATTGCTCTTATTTTGGCCAGTAGGTAGAGAATAATTTGAAGTGTCTGCTCTGCTCCCACAGTATACCATCAACTGCCTGCGACAGTTCTTTTGTGACCACAACAGACCACAAACATAGCTCGACCTGATTCTAGCGCTATTGGCGACCACCTCCCCAGAGTGCCCCCACACCTTTGTGAGTGATCCAAACAAATAGTGCAGAGCCCAGGGCGTGGGGGGGGTTTGGCAAACACATGAAACAGCGTGCTCCTGGATTCAGGTAAAGGGACCTGGGAGGAAGGGAAGCGATACAAATACCAGGTAGTTGTAGCTGTCCGATGCAGGCACATAAGGGCTTAACAGCACACAAAGCAAGCCCGCCAAGCAGTGCCAGCGGATCTTTGGGGCGGTTAGGGGGGTTGGGGGTGCAACCTAATTAAGGTGAGCTAAGCGAAGGTGTGGGTGGCTGTAGTAGGCTTACCCTGGGGGCGGGGGGCAGGATGGTCTGATTCCTTGGTTGACCCATGTATGTGCAGAACCGCCAGTAAAGCCTGCCAGCGAAAAACAGCGACAATTTGTCGCTAGCCAGCGGCAAAAATTGCAGTGTAGCATTTTTTCTAACCATTTCCAACCACTAGCACAAGAAAATCGCGACGGCCATCTTTCGCTGGCCATGCTGTTGCGCTTTGTCTCAAATGCTTTGCCCCATTGCAAACCAAACCAGCAAGGGGAAGTTCTGGGCTTCCCCTGGGGCCTGTTTGTGTGGTTGCATGGTGATATGCGACACAGTGTTGGGTGCTGGCAGGCGGTCCAAGGCGGTGCTCCCAATGATCAGGCGAACCCTGGGTATCTTGTAGCCTGACCTGTATGGGAACTATTTCCAGAGCCAAGAATGAAGATGAGGCCAGGAGGGTCATGCCACAAATTTACAATTTTGCGGATGGTCTGAAACCCTAAGATAGGTTGATTTTCATGATGTGATGAATTGATGTCACACATATGTCCACCAACGTGCATACACAATTGCGGTCCGGTGCAACGTCATATGGCAGGTCATGATACACCGAGACACGACGAGGAGAGTCATCTGGTTCTTCACAAGAGCGTACTGCCACATTCCAACTGCCACAGAAACGCGCCTGGCTGTGCATTTTTGTTATTGCCACCTAGCGGCAGGCCTAGGCTAAGTGCCTACCTGGTCAACCCGTCAAATGGAAAAAGACACTTTTTTTTGTTTTTTTTCACGTTTTTTTTGCGCTTTTGCCCGTTTTTGGCTGTTTTTTTGGTGTTTTTTTTTTTGTGTTTTTCATGTCATTGGAGCCCATCTGCATTGTTGCCCATCACCACATGTGGCATTTTCCCTCACCTTTGGCGACTTTATCACACATTTGTTTTGTAGACATGAGCAATTTGGACAGGTCCATCAGGTCACCCCTAGGTGTGGGGTCGCAATCATTCAAGTTCACCGGGTGTTGGTTCTGGGAAGGGATTGGCAAGGGTTGTTGAGCGGTTGGGTTTGAGATACAAGATGTTGTGGGTGTTTCATTCATGGGAAGGGTGAGATAGGTTTGGCAAGGGTTACAACGGTGGAAAGCGCAGTAGAGGAGATCAACGGGCTGGTTTGGTTCAACGGGGCTTTGGGAGGGGCAGGGAACCATTTCCTTGTCTTTTTTCTTTTGTTCACCCTTTTAGTTCTTCCACCATGTCAGGAGTGTGGTTACGCCCCAAATCCGGAGGCGACTGGCGCTGGTTTCCAACCGTAGCGTCGGCCGTCGCCCACTTGAAGGAGAAGGGGACGGCTATTTGGCCCACCCAAGTGAGCCGTGCTGCCCAGCAGGGTAGTACTAGGAACGGTTGGTGTTTCCGTTCCATGGACCCGAATGCAGCAGATGCCGAGGAAGAGGCGCCGGCCCCCCCTTCGGCCTACGACCCGCAGCCCCTTGCCACCACGGCGGTGGGTTTCTTCACACCCACATCCACGCTGCCTTCTTGTGGGTGTTGCGGCGAGAAGCTGTTGGGAGATATCCTTATGTGCTCGGGGTGCAATCAACGTGTCCATGCACTTTGCTCCCACCGGGCTAAATTTTTCAAATGCGTGTGCCGCATTTGTGACTCTCCACCTGGAGATGCCATGCGCCCATGCAAGGTGTGCAAGCATCGGGTTCATGCCAGTTGTGCTGTTCCCGTGCCATACCGCATTGAGGTGGTATGTAAGCAGTGCATCCCGAAGTCACCGGTGAAGGTCCCACCAGCCAAAAAGAAGTTCAGGCGCTACTTCAAGCCCGCCGGGCAAGTTGGCCGCCCATGGCTTATGCACGCATATGGGTTGATGTGGTGCCTTGCATGTAGGGCCTACCCTCAACCAAGTATGCAGAAGGCCTGGGTGCCGGCAGACCCCAACATCAAAGATGTGACGGCATCTGTTTCTGAGATTCTGGGTTGCTGGGACCCCACCGATGACATACCTGAGGGTGAGCCACCAATGCTGCAGCGCCTGCAGGATCTTGAGGCTGAGACGTCCTCTGCATCTCCATCAGTTGAAGAGACAGAAACAGAATCTGAAACCGATGGAGCCTCCCCCTTAGAGTTTCCGCCATCTGCAGCAGCCAGGTCCGGCACCGATGCAGATGCACCTGCGCGACGCGCACGTACGAGGGCTAGTGAACGAGTGAAGTGCAAACGCAAGGGCACAGCAGATCGATGGACCGCCGATGTTCTGGGTCTGCTGAAGGGCTCCCTATCACATGTGCCTGTGAAAACACTCCGTGCATATGCCAAGTCTCTCGTCGCAAAGGGATTTGACTTGGTGGCTGGGCTGAGGGTAGCCAGCCTTCGGGAGCTGATTGGGGCTGGTTTGGCACGGGGCCATGCATTGCAAGTGGAAGGGGCGTGGGTGTCGTCTTCCTCTGATTCAAGTTCTGGGTCTGACTCTGGTTCAGGTTTCGGTTCAACATCCGGTTCCTCCTCATCGTCCGACAGTTTGTCAGGCGACTCTTCCAGTGACTAGACCCAGGTTGGGGGGGGGGGGTTTGCAACGTTGGCAACGGCCAAGGCTGTGTCTCGGCACTTTGTTCACCAGTCCTATGAATTCTTATCCCTTTCGTGAGTTGGACGCCGTAGTGCTGCGCCTAGGGCCTGATATCCCGTGGGAGAGCCAGGAGATTTTCATCAAGCGATGCCGACTCACTGTGCAGCGCCGCCATGTGCCTGAAATTGTGAACTTGAGCAGGTAGGGTGTCAACCCACAACTGCCCCCATGGTTGGCTTGGACTGGCTCTGGCTGACTATGTACATCTGCAACCAAGGCGCAGACGATGGCAGGGCACCGTCACAGAAATTTGATTCACCATCACACGGGGGGGGGGGGGGCAGCAAATGACGCTAATGCACCGAACATGCTGCATGCAGGTGGACACACCCTGTGAGACACCATTAAGCCCTTCCTCTTCCTCGTTTGAGGCAACCCGCTGCTAGGCTTGGAGTTGTGGTTGATTGCGCAAATCTGCAACCAAGGCGGGTTCACAGAATGTAATACATGTTGGGGGGTGGGGGCGCAAGTGACGCACGGACCGTGCAAATCTGCGACCGGTGATACACCACACACACTGCATGCAAACCTGAATTTGATGCGATGGACTGGCTGGGTTGGTTTAACGGAATGGGTCCACTGCGTGGATGAAAACCTTGACGGATTGCCAGCTCTTGCTCCTGCATCTCCCGTTCCGTCTGCCATTGCAAGAAATTGCGCAAATCACCGCTAGGAGGGCGCTCGGCCAAACGGAGAAGAGTTTCACTGCCAAAATGAGGCGGATTCCTCCGCAAGTGTCCTTTGGGGATGTGCAAGAACGGTTCGAGGTAGTAAAGGTAAAGGTAGTAAAGGGGAACAGGACGACGGAGAGTGGGGGAGGGGGGAGGGGGAGCAGAATTTCTGCTTGGGGCAGGAGCACAATGCTGTGGAGGTGAGGGAGCGCGAGGGCAGCGAGTGGCCACCAGATTTTTAAGCGGGATTACAGTACGAAGCATTACCTCAGACTGCAATCATCGTCTTCATGTTTTGGTGTTGTGCCATGTGCAGAGCAGGAATTGGGACATTGGGACGTGGCAAGCATCATACTAAAAATTTAAAATTCCTGGTACACCAGCAGAGGCCAATAAGGGCAAAAATTGGGACACTGGGACCGATGGCAAACATCAGACTAAGAATTTAAAATCCCTGGTACACCAACAGAGGCCAAGAAGAGCAAAAATTGGGACACTGGGACCTACGGCAAACATCAGACTAAAAATCTAAAATACCTCGTACACCAGCAGAGGCCAAGAAGGGCAAAAATTGGGACATTAGGACCTATGACAAACATCAGACTAGAAATTTAACATTCCTAGTACACCAGCAGAGGCCAGTAAGGGCAAAAATTCGGACAGTGGGACCTACGGCAAACATCAGACTAAAAATTTAAAATACCTCGTACACCAGCAGAGGCCAGCAAGGGCAAAAATTCGGACACTGGGACCTATGGCAAACATCAGACTAAAAATTTAACATTCCTGGTACACCAGCAGAGGCCAGCAAGGGCAAAAATTCGGACAGTGGGACCTATGGCAAACATCAGACTAGATTCCTTGGATTGTTGATACAAAAAAAAAGCAAAAAAAACGGAAAAACACAATGTTGTGTTGGAGAAAAATGGCAAGTAAAGCCAAAAAACAGGGTACACTGGTTCATGGCACCCACTCACCCTAGCCCAAACCCCCCCCTACCCCATCCCCCCCCTGGAAACCCCCCAAAATGGGCTTTTGGCAGCAAGTTGTGCCCAAAAAACATTGAAAAACGCAAAAAAAAACCTAAAACTGAAAAAAAACTTTTTGTGGATCAACCCGTCAACCCGTCAACAGCTTTGGTAACGGGCGTTTAGCCCACCCCTGCCTGGCGGGGCAAAATACACTCAGACAGTTGCTCTGTTTGTCCACCTTACGTGGGTGCGTATGTTGTGTGTGTGCGCGCACGCGCGCGTGTGTTTCTGGGACATACCCCTGACGAGAAGTTGACAACACTCTGAAGCTCGGTCGGCTTCTGTGTGTGGGGGGGGGGGGGCGAGGGCGAGTGTATGTTGTTTGTGTGTTGCGTGTGTGTCGTGTCCACACATAGGCCCTTGACCCGCCCCCGCCACACCCGAGCCATTCTCTGGCCTCGTCTGCACTGCTTCCCCACCCCATTGGACATCACAGCAATGCGCACCGCCCCCGGAAGATGCGTCCAGTGAAAGCGAAGAATCTGACGCCGACGTTGAAGAAATCATCACATCCTTTGAGTTCGGGGTGGGCCTGTCCAACAACAACAAGGCCTCTGCCTCTATGTCGACCGACTCGAAACGATCCTCGACGGCCTCGGCGCCGGTGCACTCGCCTTCCCAGTCCACAGTACAGCGGGGCCGGCCTGACTTCCCCCGGAACACCTCTGTCGAGACTGTAGAGTGCCCCTCCCGCAGCCAGCAGCCTGAAACGCGCACCGACCCCGCAAAGCCCCCGCGGGAGTCGCAGATGTACAGCCACCCCGTGCCTCCACCAATGGTGCCTGGGCCGCCGAGGCGGACGGACAGTGTCTCGGGGCGGCTCCAGGCACTGGGTACCACCATGTCATCCATTACCGGGCGGTTGTACGCCCCGTTGGCGTCGGTGGCGCGTGCGTCGGGCAGCTTGCGCCAACTCGAGGCCAGGTCTCGTCGCTGAACGGTGCCCCAATCGTCGCTTGACATGAATTCTGGAAAAGCTGACGGATAATTCAAATATGCAAAGAAAAACCGCAATTTCCTTTCCGGACAACTTGCCAAAAGTTTCAAAGAATTTATCCCCGTTAATGCGCAGTTGAAATGCCCAGAATTAAGTCGAGAATTCAAATGTTGCCCCCATTCCCAACCCGAACGATTCTTTCTGACCCCACTCACCCCCCCCCCTTCTGGAACCCGCCCCCCCCCCCCCCTCCAACGTCGTGGGTGTTGGGGTCCAGAAGCAAACCCGTGCTGTTGGTCACCGGGCCGGGGGAATGGGGGACGTTCGAAGCCATGCGCCGATTTGATTCGGTGGGTGCACGCGGCCATGTGCGAGGGGGGCGGATCGCTGGACCTGTGCAGCTGTGGCCGCGACGCGTACGCGCATCTCACGCCCGCGCCCGGTCTGAGCCCCCGTTTTGGAATTTGGCGCGATGAACCCAGTTTTTTTCAGTGGGTGTTTCCCCACGTCAATCGGCTGTTCTGCGGTCCGGTGATGGTGCGGCAACGCCTTTCTGGTCGCGGTTGCCACAAATCCTGCCGTCCTTCGGCGGATCAAAGCGGCTGGGGAGCGGCGCCAAAAGGGGCAAACTTTGGGGAAACTGAGGCAAAGTGGGATGAATGAGGGGAAGGGTGTGGTGATTGGACCCGTCTCAGAGGGAGCACGGGCACTGCTCACAATTGCAGCTGCCAACCCCCTGGTGTCCATACCCCTGCCGACGCTGACAGGCCTTTCGTCGGGTCATTCCCGGGAGTTTGGAGAAGACTCTCCGCTAATGAAGAGGGCGAGGGCGGCGGCTAGGGGGGCAATCCCTGCCTCCCCTGTTCCCCTCCGCTGTGGCACTGCCCCCCCTCCCCCCCTTCTCCCAAATGCGTAGATCAACAAGCGGATCACGTAAAATACATGGCACTGGGCATTGGTTGTACTACATCAGTACCCATTAAGGGACCCCAGCCCTCGTCACGGACATGCTTTCCGTTGTTCACCGATGCCCCTTCAATCCCTCTCTTTCGGCAGCGACTCGACCCTCCTCGACACGGACCGCCGCAGCGACACGGACCGCCGCAGCGATGCCAGTCGCCGCAGCGACGGGAGCCTCCCCGGTAGTGACACGCTCGTGCCGCAGCTCCAGGCGGGGGGACGCGCCAGTTCGTGGGCGCTCGACGCGGCCTCGCCGCAGTCCAACGCACGGACCACGTCCTGGTCGGGGGTCGACGACATCTTCCCCATTCCTGCGCGCTTCGACAGCGGCTCGTCGGAAATGACGATACGGTACGTGTCGGATTCTACGTCTGCCCACTCGCCGACCCGTTCTTCGTGGAAGACCCTCAAGCGGCAAGGCACGTCGTCCCTCGTGCACGCCATGAACCATTTCGTCTCCGAGTTTCGTCCGCCGGAATGGGCCAGCGACGGCCCTGCGCAGGTGCAGTTTTGCAGCCGCAGGAGGGCGCAGGTGCAGTTGCCGTGTGGGTGTATGCTCGCACTCTATTCTGTCACCGTCTCTGTCCTGTCATCTTGTGTAGTCACCCAACATCGTCAGTCCATGCTGCCTCACAGAGTGAGAGTATGGGGGTAAGGACAGCAGAGAGTGGCAGTATGGAGGCAGCATGGGCTGACGATGTTGGGGTGACTACACAGGATGACAGGACAGAGATGGTGACAGAATAGAGTGCGAGCATAGAGTGAAAGCAGCTAGTGACAGGACAGAACGACAGCATAGAGAGCGTCCAATTGGGGAACACCGCCTCCCCCCCCTTCCCCCTCCCCCTGACGGTCAATAGAAATAGTGTCACTTTTGTAAACATGTGTTTGCTTCAGGGGAAGAAGAGCAGCTTTGTCAGTTGGACAGCCGTTGAAAGGTTCGTTTGAAATTTATGGGCCATTTTTGGTGGGGGGAGAGCAAACAACCACGTTTGGACACCCGTTTTGTACTGCTGACGCGTGCCTGCGTACTGCATCTGACAGATTTCTCTCCTGGTTGCTAGCGCAACAACCGTCCTAGTCAAGTCCACCCCATCCCTGTCACGCCTCGACCTAACCCTCTGCCTCACGCTTTCGCAGGTCTTCCTCCTGAAAAAGGTTCATCACAGCCTCCACCCCAATGCGCTCTGGATTCTGGAGAGCGCCCGGCCGGATCGTGGGGGCAGCATCCAATTTGGGGAGCCCTATCGCCTAAGGCACCTCCCCAGCAGTTCATATCTGACGGTCGTCTCCTGCCCCGGCAGTGCAACCCAGCAGCTTGCGGTCTCGGCCAACCCCTCGTGCGCCACTAGCGACCACACGTTGTTTGTGCTCTACCCCTTGGATTCGGACACCATTGCCTTGACCTCAACGACCCCCGTACAATTGAGGCATGAGGCCACAGGTTTGCCGTCGTGTGGATGTGGCATTGTGCCTTTGGAGCCTCCGCTTGCCACTCCCATCCCCATGCGGCTTGTCTCTTTCCAATGGTAATGTCGTAATGTAATGAGATGAATTTTTCATATGATTTCATTAATCTTTCACGTCTGGCAAATGCCCAGGGCCTGTGCCAAGAAATCACAATTTTGGCCGTTTTTCCGATCTTGCTCATAACTCAGTTGAATCCATCATCTGTTGATGAAACGAAAAAAACCTCTGCCCCAATATCAAAGGTCGCTGGGACCTGCTGGTGAGGGTTCTCATAGGTCAACCGCCCCATTTCCACTGTGCAATGGCAAGATTCTCGTGTGTGTGTGTGTGTGTGTGTGTGTGTGTGTGTGCTGCGCAAGGGGTTCACCCGCGGGCTGCACACTGGGGCTGCTGACCGTCACTCCTCTCTCGTTGCAGGAAGGTGCGTAGTGCGTGACATGAGTACCTCTTGTTGTGTTTCTTGTTGACACGTACCTGACGAGTGCAAGTGCACTCTGCTGCTTGTACAGAGCCTGTTTGTTGCATATAGCGTGTGTGTATGTGCGCGCGCGCGCGTCTGTGCCAGGGCTGGTGCTTGGTTTGTTCTGGGCGCGCTTTGTTTGCTTTTCCTCATTCGTTTATGTGTGACTGAAAGGGGTATGAGAACAGCAGACACCGGTCGGGCAGTGCGCATATCTCAAGAGAATACGTCGGGGTCATATCGTATCGTGCACTGCGCGCGCGCATGTGACTGAAAATGATATCAGTGCACAAGCACCCGTTTCCATGAGCACAGCAGGCACCGTTGGGTGGTGCCCATATATGTCCGGGTCATATCGTACAGGTGCACTGCGCGCGCGCATAAGTGTGTTGATGGTGTGTCGATACGTAGATGATTTAGTGTCGTGTATACCTCCGCGTGTGGGACAGTTGGGCGAGGATATAATTCATTCGCACTCTTCGTGGCGCACTTGTTTGGGGTGTGGTGGGGGAGATTGCGTCGTTTCCAGAACCGGTGCTCGTGCGACACTCCTAACCCCGGCGCTTGGCTCAGGACTGTACGTCAAGCGGCCTCACACACTTTTGGAGCCACAGCGTACAGTCTCTGCAACAACCTCCGCGCCGCAAGATGTGCCCATGCCACTGGAGTTGTCGCACATGACCGATGATGATGACGTGTTCACTCTGGACATCCCGAAGTCCGGGGACTCGGATGAGGTCCATTTCGCACTGAAAATGAATGAGGCCCTGACCGCGTCCGTGGCCGACTTTCAAAGTATGTGCCCCTTTTGCTACGGGTCGTTTTGCAGTCAAAGCTCTACAAATGAATTTTTTTTTCGCGACCGGTGGGGGGGAGGGGGGCAGGACTGTGTGTGTGTACATGGGCCAGTGTCCTTCCTTTGTTTGCGTGTATGTGCGGCTTTGAAGGATCAGCTGCCAGCCTCTGGTTTGTAGCATTTTGTTGTTGTCTCCTTTGCTGCTTTGTCGGAGGGTTGGGCGCCTCTGCGCAAGGGGATTGAGGGAATGAGTCAGGGATAAATGGAGGCAGATCCCAGCAAATGAGGTGTGACCTGAAAACCGACCTGCTTTTTGCTGTCCTCGCTGGAAGTCGTTTGATGCGCGGCCGATCATTTCTCTGGGTATTTCTGGGTATCTCTGGGACTGTATGCTGGTGAACCATCCAATACACTGCCGGAAAATTATCCATCCCTCCATCCGTTCATTCACCCACCCATCCACCAACCCATCCACCTTTTCCATGCATCCGACCCAACCACCCACTAATCTGTCTACCCTGGGGGGCATGGCTGGGTGGGTGGTGAGTGGATAAATCGGCGGATAGGTAGATGGATGGCTGTGGTTGATGGTTGAAGGGGTGAATGAAGGAATGCATCGGTATGTGGGGAGAAAGGATGCACAGGCGGGTGAATGTACATCACCCACGAATCAGACTGGAGCATTAACAAGTGTTATGCCGAATCGTGTCCATGTTATTTTGTGGGGGCTTACCGAGTTACCGCCCGGATGGCCCTTGCAACACCGCGTCATACCCGATGTCCGTCAGACGGGGCAACGCTGAAGCAGATCCTGGCGGCCCAGAGTGTGCTCACAAGCCTGATCCTGTATTGCTCCGACAGCCAGGACCTCGACCCCATGAACCGGAGTGGCGTCCCGGTAGTGCGGCATCAGATGCTGCTCTTGGACATGAACGTGCACTCATTGGTCATTAGCCTCTTGTCCAGCCCGTTCAGAGAGTCGGGGGCCAAAACTGCGCCGTATAGCCTGCGGGACCTTCAGAGCGCCCACAACACGGAGCTCGCGAACACCTGCGCGCTGGCGTACCGGTTGTTGCAGCAGATGGTGCGCGGCAGCCGTGCCTTCGCCTTCTCCCTCGCGGCCTATGTCCCCTTCATGCTCTCGCAGATGGGTTACTGTCGGTTAGCGGCGGACACGCTGTCGGAAATGTTCCATAACAATCGCCTGTTACTCGAGCAGGTATGAGCATCCTGAAGAGCGGGGTCGTTGAGATCCGTCCAGCAGCATCCCCAAACGGGGGCTGAACCACAGAAAGTGCAAGCCCTTTGGTGATTGGTTATGAGACCTGGTGGCAGTTCTTTTAGCAGTCATGTCTTTTTCCAAGCATGTTCCACAACAAATGCGTCATGAGCAGGATATGGCTGAGTGTGGGGGACACTCTACCCCGGGGTAGGGGGTTGGGTTGGGGGGCGGGCAGTTGGGTGAAAAGCATTTTCCCGTGATTTTGGGAAGGACGGTCCCACCCCTCGGGGGCGTGGGGCGGGGAGTGGGGCCGGGGGTTTTCCAGGTGCTAGGTTTACTGGCCTTTGGACTAAGGGTCATAGTGTATGTGATGCGTATGCTGTCGTGTGTGTTCCTCTTGTGTTCAGATTTTTTCCCTCTTATCATTGCTTCTTTGCTCTTGAACCACAATGCCAATGAACACATGTCACTATGGGGTAGAGATCAGCAAGAAGGCAATGCCATGCAAGATCAATTGATTACTGGTCAACCAGCGTAGGTCGAGCGTGAACCACCATCCACTACCCTCCAGCCACCGGCCACCAAATGTCCAAATGTCCAGATTTTTCGCGCCAAGCGCCGGCAGCGTCTCTGTCTTTGGCGCCCCGCGTGGTTCCTTTGGGGGCTGCGCGACCTTTGATTCATCGTTTACCAAGTGACGTCCAACGCATCTGCAGTGCACTGTTCCGCATGGGAACTTTTGAAGCGCCCCCGCGCAATGCGAGCGACCTTTGGGGCGCCATAGCGTGAGGTCAGAGGCACAAGGTCACCCGGGGAGATGCATACCCCGCCATCTGTGCGCAGGCACAGCCTTGTCGAAGCACGAAGACCCCGTGTTACCGTCATTTTTGCGCCTGCGGATTTCCAAAGTCAAAAATTTTCAAAGCATGTGAGCCCATTGTCCGTGGAAAGACAAGGAGAGAGCGGCGCGAGGCCTCTCAGGCGGCATCGCGGAAGGAGTGCAGGCCATGTCGATTGGGTTTGATGTGATTGAGACCTATGGCCAGTGTTGCCGTACCCGACACGCCACCCCCTTCATTGTCACGCGCAAGCACGGCCTTGTGTCAGCGCGGTGACCGCACATGCCGCCTGTTGAGAGTGTGGTGCCTGGGGTGACGCTGGGCGAGGGGTGGCTGTGGCGCTGTGGCTGTGCCTCCTACGGCGTCTCTACTTTGTGGTCCCAGGCTGTGGTTATGGTTGTTGCCAGCGTTTCTGGCTATGGCAGTGGCGTGGTTCTGTTTCCCTACTCTCATTGCAGTGATGTGTACGTGTTGCCTCCTCACTCCCGCAAACAGGACGCTCCGCTTGTACTCTGTCCACCAGACCTGTTTGCGAAAGGCGCATAGGGCCATTCTGGGCTCTTGATAAGCCTTTCCTTCTCTTTTGTGGCCTGCATGTGCTGCTTGTTGTGCGGACAGTGTCTTCAACAACACCACACACATGACAGTCGACACGTCACCAGCCGGGGGCGATAATTTACGGGAGCAATTTACTGTAACTCTCCGCGATGTTCAGTAGTTGGCTCTTTGACGGGCACAGTGTGACAGTTTAGAAGAGTCTAGGGTTGGGTTTGGGGACTGTATGCCTCCGAATTTCCAAACACCGCAATTTTACTGCAGTTTGCCGCAATCCATCGCAATTTTTTTCAGGGGTGCGGGGACCCCCCCCCCTCCCCAAAGGTGACGACCATCGTCAGGTGATGGCTGAGCACAGTGACTGTGCCGTGGGTTTCACGGACCTGGGCCGTGATTGCGTAAGGGGCAGAAGGGGCAGGCGGGTACCAGTGCACCCCTGCCCCGTTTTACTTCCCGCCGCCCATGCGACTGACTCTGGCTGTTTGGCTTTGCACCGCAGATGCCGGCGCGCTTCGTGACCGCCTTCGTGCGGCTGTGCACGCAGCGGGTGCGGCAGGCGGGATACCTGAAGTTCCTGTGCGGTCTGTGTGTATGCGACGGCACCGGCATCTTGTCCAACCAAACGATGATCTGTAAACGGGTGCTGGAGGAGAACGCGGTACTACTGTTGCAGCTGCGGCTGCAGAACGGCGCCATTGAAGTGCGAGTTCCGGAGGATGAAGAGTTGTCGTTCGGGGACGCTGGCGCAGCCGACCCCATGCCAGTGCATATTAACAAGAGAGAGAAGCGCCGGCTTCCGTCTGGACAGACCTCATCAGACGGCAGGTGCAGCAGCATGGGCTTCCGGAGTTAGTGGCGGGGCTGCTTTTAGTGCTTGCGGCAGCTGGTGCTTGTGATTGCATTGACCCTGGGGTATGGCGGGTTTTCAGGACCTTGTTCCTTAAAGACCGCCCTATGCCCTTCCAACAACCGTCAGTTATCTTGCAGCTGCGTCGATTACTCTCCAACCGCTGTCGGTTAGCCTCCTGGGGTTGTCTAATACCTTAGGACCGCCCAGGCGCAGTGTAACGGACACTGAGGATTTTTTTCTGTTCAAGACCGCCGTGCCCTGGCGTTAGTGCTCGTGATTCTGCTTTTGGTGCTTGTGCCGGTGGTTGTGCTTGCGGGGGAGGGAATTGTCCCATGCATAGCATTCCAAATCGGCATTCACGTGCCGTTTTCGCATTGGGTCTGGGCTGGGGGTCATGCTCTTCCTTGCAGGCCCCGTTTTTTGGGTGAGTTTGCCCGAGGATTGCGGTATAGTGTCCCGTACGGTTTCCGTCAGGTGGATTCATCTTTCCGAGTTCTACGGCACAGCGGGCGATCGGCTGATTAGTTACTTTGAGCAGTCACTGGACCTGTTCGCCAAGTTGTGTGTGGGCGCCAACATGCGGACGCGCGAGGTCGTGTCCCGGTTCCTGTCGCAGGACCTCCTGGTGGCGGCCATCGGCCTGGACACGCCGCACCACAGCATCCCGGACCGGGCGAAGTCGCTGTTCTGGTCCATCGCGTCGCTGGTGTACTTAGACCGGCCGTCGCACGCCCCAACGGTGTTGGGCGCGCGCTGCATCGTCAAGGACTGCTCCGGCAACGCCCAGCGGCCCCGCACCCGCGGCGAGGCCGCCAACGCGGGGGACACGGCGGTGTTGGGGGCCATGAAACTGGCGGCCACGGCCTACCTCCGGCGCAACGTCGTCCAGGTCGTGCCCTCCCTCTCCTGCGGTCGTTAAGGACGACGGGGGGGGGGGGATTTCGGAGGCAGTCAACTTCGTGTGGGAACTTTGGCGTTGCAAATTGGCCGCAAAATTTCCCACACCAAACCCCCGGGTCTTCTGCGAAGTTGGCCCTGTGGCTAAGCTCCACCGAGTCCTATGCACCACAACATTTCTGGGAGTGTCCGCGAAATCCACCACACAAAATCCAGGGGCTGCCGCGAAATGTACCACCGCGAATTTGCGTTGGCACGAAACTCCCCCCCCTCCCCTGCACATGGAGCACCGCCCCCAGGGGCCCCCGTAGTTACCGTCAAAGTGCCGTCGGTTCCCGCTCTGTGCTGTACGCGAATCTCGGGTGGCTGAGCGGGTGGCCGGGTGGGGGAGCACGTAGTGGGCATTGATGACTGCATCATGAGCACTGGGAGGGTTCGGAGGGTTCCACTGTGAAGCGAAGAGTCGTGACTCTTTGGTATCCTTGAAGATGTGGTTCTCAGGTGCCCGAGCGGTCGAAGGGCTCCAACCGCCGTCGGTCCGTTCCCCTCCAACCGCGTGTGGGGGCCTGGGCATGGGCACGTGCATGTGCATTGTGCCGCGCCGGGGCCTGGGCCAATCCTCAAGGACTACAGGAACGACCGGCCCCAGGGATGCCCCTAGTTGCTGTCAGACCGCCGTCGGGTACTGTCGCACCGCCGTCAAACTGCCGTCGGTTCCCCCTCCAATCGTGGGGCTGTCCTGCTCTTGGGGGACGGCCCTGGCGCTCGCTCGACCCCGCAGCCATGGGACACTGTCGTCCTCTCGGGTGGCAGGTCCCCGCTTACGTGCGACCATGGCCCAGGGAGGCAATGCTCTCATGGGTCAAGAAGCGGCTTTAGCATCAGCTCTGCCCCCCCCTCCTGCCCCCCAACTGACCCCCCCGCCCCCCCGCCCCCGCCTGGGCCTACCCCAATGATGCCCTGCACAAGGGATTCGCACGGATGCAGGTGCACATTGGGTGCGGGATGAGGCCACAGCAGTTGCCAGCAGGTGTGATCCGCAGCTGCACCCTCTGTTTCCCCTTCTGCAGTGTGGCAGTCGCGACGGTCAGCCCTGCCGACCGCTCCCGTCCCGCCCCAACCCTGTAAGGGAACCCCCCCCCCCTCCGCATGCAATGGGGCAGGACAGGATGGGTGTGTGTTGAGGTTGAGCGGAGCGCCAAAAACACCGGGAGAAAAACACTTCCATTGCCACAGTGCGGTCCTCAAATTGATTGGCACCCTCACAACGCCCAGAACAATCCGCTCCCCGGCATGGGGCCGGTGCAGCATCGGGGGAGGGTGGTTCCCGCGCCAGGCTTGTGCTTGAAAGGGGGGCAGGGGCGGGTTTTGTGCATCTGTCCATCAATCCGTTGAGTGAAGTGGTTGGCATGCAGCAAAGATTGAACAGATAACGAGTGAAACAAAAGAATAACCGAAAATGTTTTACACTTGTAATGTTGGTATAACCCCCGCTTGGCTTTGGTTCTCGAAAGATACAAAGAAGGGCCGGTCTGGGATTTAAGGCTGAAAAAAATGGCCTCAAACTTGGTTCTTTTTGCAGATTTGATTTTGACTCTGGGGCCTTTTTTGTCGGACCCCCGGGTTGGGGTTTGGGGGAGGGATGTGGCCCAAGCCCTATTTCACGTGGTACTCGTGCCGAGTTGTCATCGCATCTTCTTCATATGGCATTGAACTCTTACGCACGGTGTCCCACGCAGGATCTCTGTGCGCCGGAGCGCAACGCTCTGACGCACCAAGTGATTCAGGTGTGGGAGCGCATCATCCTCTACCAAGAGTGCACGGAGGCAGAGCTGCGGGAGGTTGTGGACATTTTGCTGGATTTGGTGGACGGGACCACCGACGAGATGCTGCCAGCGCAACGGCATTCGTCCCTGCCCTTTCCGCGGGCGATGTCCTCGTCGTGTGGGAAGCTGGACCGTTACGAGTTCACGGAACAGAACCAGTACGTCATGGAGTGCAAGGTCGCGGCTTGCAGGTTGGTGCTGCAGGCGCGGGGTGGGGTGGGGACGGGCGCACCCCGCGTGCGCGGGGGTGGGGACGGGCGCACCCCGCGTGCGCGGGACGTCGTGACGCGTTGGGATTCCGGGGGCACGCTATGACTGGGACGAAAGCAGGTGGCACTGGGGCACCCGAACAAATTCCGTAAAAGCAGCACGTGCTGGCAGGGGAATGTGCGTGCATGAGCAGTGGTTAAAGCTCTTTCCGCCCCCCCCCCTCCCCCCCAGCCGCCCTCTCCCTCGCGTTGGCCTGTCAGTAATCCTGACGACCATTGCGGATCGTTTTTCTCTGTGAAAAAGGCATCCCATTCGTCACCAGATGTCGACCCATCCCCCGCCGGACCCCCCCACTCACCGTTACCCACACAAGTGGCTTATGTGTACAAGCAGCGGGCTGATGTGCGAAGTGGGGCCTCCCTGGCATCTGGAGTCAGATCTGGGGCCAACGAACTGCACACAGGGGGCGTCTGTGTTGTTTGGGCCTGAAAAGTGGACCGCACAACGGAAAGATGGTTGCACGTTGGCGTTGGATCGACTTGAAGCGAGATTTCAGTGCGGACGGGTGATCAAAGGGGCATTCACCCTCCAAGTTCTACATCGGTGGCAGGGTGCGCGGACCATTACGATGCTGCTGCTTTGTTACACGCGGTTTTTGATTGCGACGATGGCGTGTTGGACCCTGAGAATCATGGCCCAACAGACAAGGGGACGATACCCAGTGTTTGTTGGCTGTTGCATGTCCGGCTGACTCAGTCAGTCTCTCATACGCCCGGTCCCTTAAAGCATTTGGTGCATTTCTTGTGCATTTGATTGTCAAGTCCAGCCTCCCCCCCGGGGCCATGCTCCAGAATTGCCCCGCTGCTCTATTGGGACAAGGAGCAAGGGCGCAGACGCATATCGTTGAACCACAGCCCGTCTGTGCAGAAAGGCCGAAGTCTTGTGTCTGCCACAGTGTTAGGGACAAGGTTGAAGGTGGATGACACTGGGGTCTGCACAGGGTACACCCCGTAGTACTGGGGCCGACGTTCCACTCTAACCCACCAAACTGCTGTGGGGGAGGCCAGGGGGCCCGTTCCAGGAAGTCTGGTAGGGTACCGTGTAGCACACCCGGTGTCCAGTGCTGTGGGGCAGGGGTGGGGGGCTTGCACAACACCGGTCTGCCTCAGATACCGCATGCCCCCGGCTCGGGATGATGCACTCGCTATGTGCTCACGGACATATGGTACATTCCAGCAAACTGCACCCCCACGAATGACGTCGATCAACAGCAGCAGGCCACACAAAAGGCACTGGACAGCGGTCGTACTCTACCGTTCCCTTGACCCCCCCTCCCCCCGCTCAAGTGGGAGTCCACAACTGGCCCCTCTCTTCGCCGCGCAGGTTATTCCTGGTCGCCCTCGATCTCATGACGGAGGAAAAGGTGCACCAGGTCGCCGACCATCTGTTTGATGGGGACACCGACGACGTCAATGCCCTCGCCTCCCGCATGATGGCGGCGGTCCAGCAGCCGATCGCGGACCCCGTGTACGTGTCCATGAGCAACCGGCTGCTGCCCATTCTGCGGGACCTCCTCATGTACCAGTGCAACGAACTGGTGCTGGTGGCCCTGACCCTCATCTTCCGCATGAACATGATGCGCTCCGAGGCCAGTGCGATGCTGCAGGAGGTCCTCCTCCTGCACTCGTCCCGGACGCTGCAGTTCTACGAGGAGGCGTGCGCACATGCCGTGCGGCTGCAGGTGCGCTGGGGCGGTTGGCAGGCCTTGGCGAAGGGCTGGGGCCACGGGCAGCGGCTGCGGGAGACGAGGGTTCAGGGCACGGTTGTGGGGACCATTGCGTGGTAACGGTGGGGTGAGCTCCCGGGGGGGGGGGGCGGGCCGCCGGGCCCGTCCTGATACGCCCCAGATTTTGTTGTAGCAAAAGATGAAGTCGAAGAGGGTTGTTAGATCAAGCGCAGGCGCGAGCGCCATTTATCGCCCCCTTTTTTTAGGGGATATTCGTGCAGCGCACCCCAATGTATGAGATTGGATGCCTTACTCCTTGTGGAATCATCCTTTTGGGAGACCAAACGATTCCCCAATTTCGATTTTGACCCCTCAGCCCCCGTAGCTGGGTGCCATATTGTGGGGTGGGTGGGGGGGGTCAAAAATCGAACCCCCCATTTAGGGACCCCGAAATCATGATTTTTTTTGGCATTTTTCCATTTTGAGCCGAAGTGTTTTCTGCAGATCCCCCACTGTGGGGTTTTGGCTTGGGCCTAGGGGGCTACTAGCGCAGTTTGTTGTGGGCTGTTCAGTGCCAGTGTTCCGCAACAATTTTCGAGGATTTCACTTTTTTCCAAAGCCTGCCGAGGGCTTTCGGATGGGTTTGAGTCATCATTTCGGTGACAATACGGGTACTCTAGCACCCATGGGGGCCCAAGTAGCGGCTGCTGGGCCCGTGTAGCCAGGACCATATCCCCCCCCCAAAACCCCCAAGCGTTGCTGCTCCCTACCCGTCTTCGAGTATTCGAGGTGCATTGCCGGAGGCAATCGAATTTACTGAAGGAACAATTGATTTGGGCCACTTTTGGGTACACAAACCTTTGGGTCCCTGACCCCCTCCTCCCTCCCCTTCCCTCCCCTCTTCTAATGCATTCCCGCCCCGCCCCACCACCACTTTTGCGAACGGTAGTGTGGTGCCGGGCCAGGCGTCAAGGGAGAAGGGGACCGAGCGCACACGAAAGGTGTTGTCGACTTTGCGCCCTGCCCGGCCAGGGGCAGCCGTGTCCGGTGCATCCAGTTGCCTATGCACAACACCCAACGCTTTTCGAAAGATAGTGCCCCCGGCCCGACTGAAGGTCGGCATGTCCAAGGCCGTTGGCACCGGAAGAAATGTTGTTTGAAAACCATATTCTTCAAGCCTTTCTTGATCATTTGTGCTTCGTGATCATGCATTTTGTTTGCTGGTTGCTTCTATGTGGAGGTGCAGACCGGTGCTACTAATTGGTGCCGCGTGTTGTGCCTCCCTTCTTCTCCCAGGCGGCGCTGTGGCGCTTTCATTGTGCAGCTGCACGTTTCCTTTGCACAGCATGGCTCAGAAAGCCCCCGTCCCCCTGCCTCCTAGGCGAGAGTCCGCAGGTTCAGCCCCTCCCACACAAGGGACCGAGCGGCCCCTCCCACGGATCACAGTGCCAAGCCACCCCTGCTTTCTCCAAAAGGCAGAATGCCGGGGAATGCTGCGCCCCACTGATGCGTAACTTTTTGGTGATCTGGAACTCCCTGGCCCTGTGGTACATTTCCCATATCAATAGTGGAGCGCACCCTCCAAAGATCACTGTCTTGGGAAAGACTTCGTGTGTGCTGGTGCCAGCGTAAGAGATACGTCACTTGGGTAAAGCAGCAAAGTGACCACTGTCCCACTCTCACCCACTCGCTTCCTCAGCGTTGGTGGACCAGTAATACAGACAATTTCCTCCTGAAAACCTGAACCAGTGCGCACATCTGGAAGTACCAACCGGCACACTCAGTGAGCCTCGATGGCAACACCCTCAAGAGCCCTCCCCTCCCTCTCCTGGACAGTGTGGTGCATTGTATGCAGTGTGAAGCACACAAACCCGCCCACGGAAGCCCAGCATCCAGGAAGAAATAGGCGTGCATGTGCTTTGTTCTAGTGCAGTATTTGGTCAACAAGCCAGAGCTTTACAGCCTTCTGGAATACATTCCAACAGATAGTCCGCGATAGTTGGGTGCTGGGTCATTCGTAAGGATCCAGACTTCTTCTCCCCCCCCCCCCCCCCCCCCTTAGGGACAGGGATTATGGATGGCTCCCAGTTTGCAGGCAACCGACGGCTGTTGGCGGGTAATTGACGGCAGTTGGAGGCAAACCGGCGGCAGTTGGTGGGTAACCCACAGGTAACCAATGGCGGTTGGAGGGTAACCGTGGGCATTCTATTTTGTCAGTGTGACGGAGGGATATTTTCCCTGTTTTTTTTCTCATATGGACAGCCCTAGTTGGGTGAGCAGCAGAAAAGCTGCCCCCGTGGTTGGCGCCACACAAATCTGGAGTGGGAGTGTCTCATTTGGAGTACCTTGCTCTGTTTTGCATGTGGCGTGCACGCGCTGGGTCTGGGCTGAGGATCGCACCCCCCCACAGACAAAGAGAGGCCAATAGGCGCCACCAGCTTCAGATAGCAATACATCCAGGTGTCCCCCCCCCTCCTGTCAGCAAAAATTGTCACAGACCCCCTTGTGGATCGGCTCCAGAAGCTCCCGGTGGACAGCTGTGGTCAACAGGATCGCACCGGCTAAAAACCTTTCAGTGCCTTCTCTGCATAGTCATGTGTACTTTCTATGCATCCGAACCATTGCTTCGTTCCGAGGGCATATTGGGTGTGGCTCGGTTTGCCTTTGTTACTGAACCTTCCCAGTCACCAGCCAACCTTCGACAATCTTCGGCCCTCCCTCTTAGCACAGCCAGTCTGCAGATAGCGATCAATAGCGGCTTCAGGCGGGAGGTTGATCGTTTGTGGGTGTGCAGATGTTGCGTTTGGTGCGCTTCTTGCCTCTTGACTTCGGCCCTAGGGAGGAGGGGGGGGGCTCAAAGCGTCGCCCTCGAAATGGGGCGTGAAAACTCAAAAAACAAAAACAAAAACGGGGTCTGCAGGCAAGGGCACTGCTTCACTATAGACGTCAGTGTACAGCATTCAGAGTATGAAGCTTCTGGCACATGGGCAGAATCAGCAAAACGTGTCGTGGTAAGGAAAGAGGGGCACTCGGCGGCACATAATGAAAATCAGTTGCCTTTGCTGGGACCCCTGCTTCCCACTGCTATGCAAGGCCAGGGATCACAAATATCTTTATTGACAGCCACCCAAACTGGGCATGCTTTAGCGGGCCTGTGTCACATGGCGACTGGACGTTTGGGGACTGTCAACTTGACTTTCTGCAATTGTCTGCAACACATTTGCTTTTTGTGTCATTGTCAGACATGTATTCATTGTCTACCAGACAACTGAATATGGGTGGTCGTAAGCACCGTTTTCCTCGACTGCGGATTGTGCTGACATGGCCAAACTCTTGGAGGATTTAGATTACTTGAACCATGGCAAACTCGGGCACGGCCACGAGTGCCTTTTCTGAACCTCCCTGTGCACTTTTGCAGCCACATGCTGATCAACCCAAATGCCGGCTCCATGCACCATTCCTCTTGTCCCAGTGCCTGGTGCATTGTGAACGAGAGCTCTTATTCCAAAGGCTAGATCTAAGTCCGGTCTAGGTCCGGTATACCCCCAGGGGGTTGGCTTTGTGAGGACCCCCCCCGCCAACCCACCCGCCACATCAGGACGCCTTGATACGGCTATATCTGTTCATGGAGCTGCATTGAAGCAGGAAACAGTGACGTCGTGGCCCCGTTGACTGAACAGACGGGGACACGAGGGGCTTGCACATCACTAACGAGGCCCGAAAATGGAGGCCGACTTTATAGACTGTTTTTTTGGCCTCAGATACATCAACGCACCCCCCTCCTCTCTCATTGAGGTAGAGCCACTCGAGAGCTAAACAGGGGCACCGACGGGACAGCAAGCCTTGTTGGGACTCACTGCGAAAGAATACACAGTACCGAGTGTTTGTGTTTGATTGGGAAAGTGGCGATAGGGGTCGGGCGATGGGTATTGGGCGTCCAATCGCAGCCCTAGTGGGATTTGTCTTGGATTCTGAATTCGGGGAAGTGGCTCAGCCAGCCCACCCAGCCACCCAACTGAGAAGAAAGTTCCCTGTTTACTGTTTACTGCAGCCACGTGCCTCTGCCCACAGGTGTTCTTCAACAACAAACGCAATTTGAGGGGGCAGTGGTGTGAGCTGATGTTGAACGAGCTGGATTGGTTCCAGGAGCAGGCTCATGGGCACTTTTCGTGCCTCCAGGAGCAAGCGATTGGGCGCTTTGCGAGCTTTCGAGCTTTGGACCGCTCCTTCAGCATCGATGTCTCGTCGCTTCACTTCCGGAAGCGATGCGATTCCGTGCAGTTGTCCGATGAATCCGCGCTGGAGATGCAGGACGTCTGCCGGGTCTTAAAGGTGCATTGCACTGTGGTAAATGTTTTGAAGGCGGTATCCCGTGACACGGGGATGGCCTCGAAGATGAATGCCGCGTTGTATGACTTCCTGCGCTGGTTCTGCAAGAGAAATCCGAAGAATCAAGTGGCGCTGTATACAACGGAAAGTTTGGCGTTGTTTGTAAAGCACCTGCAAGACAACGTGGTGTGCACCTTTGCCCTGGTCCACGGGCATTGCTCTTTTGTAACGGTGCCTCGTCGTTCGAGTGCGTGCGCCTCAATTCTGTGGTTTCAGAGTCCATTCCCCACACCCCTTACTTTGTTTGGTATGTGTTGCCCACTTGAGTACATGGGCCCCTACGCTCTGGTGCTTCCATGCCCCCATTTTTTGAGGGGTCGGAACAGTGGAGAGGCTGCGCACAAGTTGCTGTCCATAAAGGCCATACCCTGTGAACAGCGAAGATGTGATGAACCCCAAGGCATTTCCCGTTTCCTCCCGTTGGCATGCAACGCGGTCCTGCGGGGCCCCCACAACCCATGCTGCCTCATCAATGGAGCTCTGGGCGGTGTGTGTGTGTGGGGGGGGGGGGGGGTTGCACTGTGTTATCCGTGACCCTGTCATTGGGGGGTCGGTCCCATCATGTCTTGTTTCATTGCAGATATACCGATGTGGTCGGCCCTCTGTTACGGCTTCCTTAGGGGCCTGTGCTGGCCCCCACTCGTGCAGCGATGAGGGTCCAGGAGGATGGGACCCGGCCCCCGGCTAAGGGTACAGGGAACGAGCTGCCCCTCCCCAACATGTCCTCTACTACTTATCAACCCCCCCCCCCCACCTCTTCGTGCCGTAGTGATACCCACCGCCACTGGGTCATCTTTGGAGCACCCCCGCGCCCCTTTTCTACATGGGACCCTCCATGGCCGTTACTGTCACCGACGGGTGTGTGAGGCGTGCCCAAGTTTGTGAGTTTCGGCTCCTCAGCCTTCTAATCCGTTGTCCTGTTACCCCAGTCGCTTACATGCTGACGTATGGGGGGACGTATGTACCCTAAGTGCGTGTGTTGGGGTGTGTTGTGCATGTACTCAAGTGGAGCAGTGAATACACTCAAGTTGGGGGGTGCATGTACTCAAAAGGATGGATGCACGCCCCGCTTTGGGACCTGCAGCCCCACCCACTTTTAGTCCCTGTACATCCTGCAGGTGGGTGCACCAAATCGGGGGTGTGCACGTACTACAATGAGAGGTGCACATTTGGAGGCTGCATGTACTCAAGTGGTGGTGGTGGTGGTGGGGGGGGGGCTTCAAAACGTGGGTGCCTTCGGTGGTGCTGCATCGGGGGCTCTGAGAGGGAAAGGTGGCTGGCAACGCAAAACAGAAGTCCATCCCGTGATTTGGGGCGGTACGGGATCTCATTGCGCCAGCAGACGGACCTCCATCATGCACAGTCGAATGAACCCTCCCCTATGCCCCCGCAGCCCCTCCCCCCTCCAGCGCTCCGGCCAACTCCTCTGCCGTTGCCCGATCCCTTGGGAGAAGTTCAAGGAAGCCATTGTCACAAGACCTGACGCCCAAACCAGTGGACGTGGGTTCTCACCAAGTGGGGCATGATGAGGAACACGTTGTCCTCAGCGCTCGGATGTCTTTGACTTCGCGAGCCGGAGGTGACAGTCCGAGGGATACAGGGTATCGCCCAGGCAACCTCACTTCACTTCACCTCAGCTCACCTCAGCTTGCCTCACCTCATCTCGCCTTCGGAGAAATTGTGGGAACACTTGGGTGTCACCCATTTGGGCATGAAAGTCCTTCGCATATGCCCTTTCCAAATCACGTCCCTGCTCCCATGCAGGGGGGGGAAAAAATGCAAATGCATTTTTTTTTGGCATTTTTTTGCATATCCAGGAGCCAATGGTTTTTTGCATATTTTGCATTTTTTTCATTTTTTTGCATCTGTTTTGCCTTCAGTTTCCTTTTAATGTCACAATCCATGGACAAATTTGTGTCACGTGGTGTTGCAAATGATGCTGCTGCTGATGTTGACGATACCCCTGAGCTGCCTGATGGTGAGGGCGACAATGAACTTGTAACTTCTGCAGGAGTGGAACGCAGCTTCAGTTTGGCAGGTAACATGGATACGAAATACCGCCATGGCTTGCCAAATGCAACGCGGCGCATTACAAATATGCTCATGTTTAATGGAGATATTGAGGGCAGGTTCAATCCAGTGTGATGGTGACTTGGAAGGACCTTCAGCATCCATTGTTGTGGAAAAGCGGTTGTGGAATTGCTCTGTATGTGCATCGGTTGTGGGGTTGCATTTTTTTTTTTGCATTTTTTTGCATTTATTTGCATTTATTTGCATTTTTTTGCATTGCATTTTTTGCAATCTCCATTTGCATTTCCCCCCCCCCCCTGACCCATGGTTGGGGCTCCGCAAAGTCCTGGTTCACAAAGTTGCACCGACAGACACAATTGTGCACGCAACAATATCTGCCGCGATATCGTCTAACTCCGGAGTCCCTTGAAAACAAACAGCAGTCCAGTACCAACTTCATACGTAAACTTCGGGGGGGGGGTACCTGAAGTTTGGGGGGGGGGGGGGGGGGGCAACCAACTTTAGGCATGTGGCCTGTCAGTTCATCAACTGCCTGAGTTCACGCAGTGCTTCTTTGGCTCTCAGGGGTTTCACCACGCTGGCATGTACTATTCCGCTGGTGTGGGCCGTCGGTACTATGGGGATGTCGAGCGGTAGCGATGATCGGCCGCATCTCCTCCTCCTCCTCCTCGTCATCCATGTATGCATTGTTGTATGCATGCATGCATGTGCTCCCAAGGGATTGGGAAAGGGAGGGAGGTTGGTTTTAGAACACCCCCCCAGCCCCCCACTTCCCACGGCTGTGTGTAATCGTGACAGGGCGCCGAACATCTGCTGCTGGCCATGCTGGAAGCCAACTACGAGCTTTGTGTCCGCAACAACTGCCAACTGATCCAAGACCTTATCATCCCGGTGTCTGAAAAGGCCACCGTGACGCCTATGTGCACCAAGTGCCTGCAGGAGCTCGCCGTGGCGAACCAGATCCCAGTGCACCGTAACCAGCAGCAGATCCTGCGCGCGGTGGTCTCGACCCGTGGGGACTGCCTCCAGGGCATACAGCGGGTGGCCTCATTGTCAAACCCGGAGCGGCAGTGGCTTCTGGCGGTGGTGGAGCTGGTCTGCACCTGCTGCATAGGGCACGACCACGAGGCCCAGGGCCTGGCCCAGGGCCTCATGCCCCTGCCGTGGCTGCTCAAGATGATCGTCGAGGCGGACGGGGATGCAACGCTGGAGGAGCAAATGGCGTTGCTGCGCTGCCTGAGAGAAGTCTGGTGGGCCTGGCACGGGGCAGACCTCGAGAGTGCAGCGCTGGAAGCAAACTGGTGGAACGTCACGGACCCCTGGTGGAAGACCTGGTGTGCGCATTTGTGCCCAGTTGCGGGGGAGTGTTGCTGAGTCCCCGCAGATGTAAGGGCCCGAAATGGGTCCAGGCCGTGTCTCACCACGTCAAGGGTTGTGCACTCATGGGCGGAGGTGCAAACCTTACATCAGCATCTTCCCTTCGGGACCTGCGGTTTTTGTTCTGCATGATATTTTCGCTCCACTGCTCCCCCGAGTTGTGTATCGGCAAAATGGCCAGAATTTCATGGAGATCGCAAATATGCGTTTGGGTTGGGGTCTGGGCCATAGGCCCCCGGCCCCGCTCCGCTGGGAAGCCCTAAATCGTTGAAATGTCGTTGTATGGGTTACATCTGAGTGCCCCCACACTTCTGTTTTGATAGTATTCAAAAATCTCCATAGTATTTCTGAGCATTTGTGCGCATCTTTTTTAACAATGTAGACAGCCCTTAAACCTTCGATGGGGATGAAGATTGAGAGCGATGGAGTGCGCCAGAATGAGACGAGGCATGATACATGCAATAATGCACACATATGTGGGGATTAGGGGCTGGGCCATGCACTGGGATGGAGCTGCACTCCCGAAGACCCATGCTGAGTCGCTGCTGCAGGACTGCTGCTTGTGTTTTGTCGTTTCCAGAGGGACCCAAGAAAAAGCCTGCTAAAACAATGCCCCTGCCTTTGCATGTGCATGTGCAGGTGCCTCTATCTCTGCCTGTGCGTGTGCATGTGCAAAAGTATATGCATGTGCCTGTGCCTGTGCCTGTGCCGGTGCTTGTGCGTGTGCGTGCGTGTGCCTGTACTTGTGCTCCTGCCTTTTGGTACCTTTGCCTCTGTGTGTGCATGTCCACTGCTGGCACGGCTGACCCACATATGACTAGCGGTCCATAAAGACTGTCCACTCATGAACATGTTAAGATGCCCTTACTCTCTTCCAGTCTATGATGCATCACGGAGGAGTCTTTCTGCCCACTTTTTCTGCACGCATCACTGTGTTGTGAGTGTTATTTGTGGTGTGTGGCGTGGGTGTTGTGTGTTTTGTGTTGTGTGTGTTGTGTATGTTGTATGTTGTCTGTGTGTGTGCCCCCACCTGTTTGTTGCATATACCATGTATGTCCCCATGAACACCTGCACAACCATGTAGTGCAAGAAAACACATACACCAAAAAACTGCCAATGGTGCAAGCACATACCACTGCAAACAGGTGCAGTCAAAGGCCAGAAAGTCTGATTGCAAGAGTGATGCAGTGCTCCCCAAGAGCTGGCTAAACCTAACAGTAGGCGAACTGTCCTATGTGTAGTGATGTACCTAAGCGAGGCAGCACAGGTACCTGAACAAAGCTTTCATGTGTTGGTGTTAATAGTACAGATAGTAAATAGAACAGTAGCTCAAACAATGCCGCAAAAGGTGGGCATGCCACGCTATGCCTCAAGGTGTTAAACAGCACACATGTTTTCCCGTGCTATGTCCATCCGTGCCGAGCGGTGCTGAGAACACAACCTTTTGAATAGTGTGTATGCCCACTACAAGCTAAGGCCTGAAATAGGTATATTGACCAAGCACACATTTGGGGAGGAGGAGGATGAATGGAGGTTTGCAAATGGCACATGATCACCACAGTGTATACAAACACACCATGCCCGAAGGTATGGAGAACACTGGGTATGCCTGGAGTTCTGAGAACTTTTGGGTGCCAAGAGTATTGAGAAACACAACAAGCTTGACCACCGACCTTGACAAAGCCTAACCTCCCACTAGTGCTGATAAACGTGTACGTTGCATTCACACCTTGTAGATGTCACCCTCTTCCAATATGTGATGCATCACTGAGGAGTGTTTTCGCCGATTCAGCAATACATGCCTTGTGTGGGGGAAATGCATGGCCACAGGTTGCGTAGGGAGATTGGGTTCGGTGGTGCTTCAGGGCACAAAGGATTGGGATGGTGAAGATAGGGGTGATTTGAGTTGGTGCTGCCCTAGAGAAGACATTGCTTGAGTTGAGTGGTGGCCCGGGAAAGACATTACCCCGGTTCAGTGGTGCTGTTGGGAAGACATTGCCTAGGTGGAGTGCTGACTATCCCCTTCTAGCGCCTGTAACCCCCCATGCCCTGAGTCCTCCAATGGTGCCTCCTCGGAGGACAGGGGTGGCCCTAGGAGAGGAGGCAATACGTGTTTCCCCCATGCCCTCCTACTAGGCGCCACAACAAGCTCCAAGCTGGGCCCCAATGGGGCAGAACAGCTCCAACAAGGGTGGGGTTGACTATTGGGCTCCTACTACCCAGTTCACTCATGGTGATGTGATGTGGCCAGGGCCCCAATAGCCGCCTATTGCTAACATAGCCGGGGTGTTGGGCTTGCTCCCTGCCCCCTCAAATGTGAGCTGAGTGGTGCTCCAAGGAAGACATCATGCAGGCGGAGCAACACACAAGGGAAGACATTAGTTGGGTTAAGTCGTGCTCCATGGAAGATATTCCTTGGGTGGAGTGAGGACATTGCCAATAGGTGGTATCATGGGAAGGGACAGCCCCCTGCCCGAACCCAAAAATTGGAGGGGCTGGTTGGCCCCTCCCAGTGGCCCTGCAGGGGTGCTAGGTGACCTTCCCCCGCCCTAACAGCTGTTAGGGCGCAGTGGGGTGGGGGTAGGATATGGGGCGGTCATCGTGGAGGGGTCAGAGGCATCAGGGTGCTCATCTCGAGGGCCATGGAGCTAGAGACATGGGCTGGCCTGGGGACTGCTGCAGGCTGGAAGTGGAGCTGGCCATTGGGCATGCCCCCTTACCAAGTCAAGTATGTGTATGCATTCATGTAGGTCTTTTTGACCCAACTTAGGACGCACAATGAGGGAAGAGGCATTGCCATGATGCCTTGGCGTGGGTACCAAATGCAGCGGCATAGGCTATTCTGCCAAAAACGACCATGTTGGGCACCGTGGGGTTGTCGCATGGTTTGGATTTTGGCCACACCCCCTCCTCCTCCTCCTCCATGTGTTGTGTGTTGTGTGTTGTGTGTTGTGTGTTGTGTGTTGTGTGTTGTGTGTTGTGTGTTGTGTGTTGTGTGTTGTGTGTTGTGTGTTGTGTGGGTTGTTTTTGTTGCCAATGTTTGACCCAGAGGCCCTGTTTCAGACCCTAGCCTGGTCAATGGGCCACTTTCCTCTTTCTGCAGGTGGCAGGTCATGCAGCTGCTGCAGACACGCGTCCAAGGGCTTCAGGCCGCTTCCTCTGACAGTCTCTCCAAATCCCAACTCCAATTCCTTCTCGAGGTCGTGGCACCGAATCTCACGGAGTTCTTCAATGCTTGCTCTCACACATCGCTGCGTGCACTAATGGACAATTCCTGCCTTGCCACAGCGCAGGGCGTCGCTGAGGGCCTGCTGGCAGTCGCACGGCAGCACGATGGTCTTACGCAGGTGCAGGCAGAGCAGATGGACGACTTTCGGCAGGCAATGTCGCACGTGTTGGGGGGCGTGGATTTAAGTGACGAGCCCTTCGAGGCCAAGCAGGGGCGGGCAGAGTCGGCCCGGTCACAGGACTGGGACCCAGCGAACAATACGCCGCTGTGGGCCCTGCACTTGGTACAGACCCAGTGTCGCGCACAATTCCCAGAGAATACACTGGACGGGGTCGAGGAGTTTGATGAGCGGCTTCTGGGCATCGACGAGGATGGGGCTCTGGACGAGGTATTGTTGGAGAAGTTGATGGGGCAGATCACTGATGGGTCGTTCAGCGCAAAAGTGAAGGTGTGCGTAGTACTTGAGCCTGGGGCGTACTTTGCACGCGTTGCCTTCAGTGGAGCTACAGCAGTGCAGAGCACTGCATGCTTTCCGGGTGCCGACAGGTCAAGGCATTGCAAAGAACCAGATAGTACTCACCGTCCGTACAATAACCACCGGCTCCAGGAGTTCAGCGTCCCAACGGGTTAGACCTCATTTGGCATACCTCGTTGCCGAAGTCCCCCCCCCCCCATCTAAGTGAACACGCCTGTTGGCCACTTTGTGTGTCCTCTTATGACCCCTTGCGACCTCTGCTTTGCGCTTTTATCGCGTCTCATATGCCCCTTTGGCACAGTTGTCACATTCACGCATATCCCAATGGGTTTGCCCTCCTCAGTGTCCCACAGTGCCCAAGCCCAACTTTCCTGCTCTCACCCCTCCCTCTCCCCACATGTCGTTCCATTAAAGCAAAGCGTGAACACAAGCCACAGGGAATGCGCTGACTCGGGCAAATATGAGGTTTGCTGCATCATGAGGGCCTGGAGCCAGAGCAGCTAAGTGCTGGCCCGGACTGGAAAAAGCGGCTTAGTTCGCTTTTCGGCAAAGAAACTTCAGTTTTTTGGGGTTGAGCGCCGATGCCGAGCAGTTTTTGGTATTTCGGGGCATGAGAATTGGGTCCTTGCTCGAGTTGCGGACACCAAGCGTAGTAGACCAGTAGAGGAGGGCAGAGTATTGGCATTTGTAAAGGTACCATGTTTATTGCTCGTGGGAGCAAGCCACATGCACCCAGTGCAACGTAATTGCCCATTTGTCCAGGCTGGAGATCTACCCGCGCGTGACCTCCGCGGGCGCAACAAGGGGCACCTTTGGGCAGTGGTACGGGGTGGTCTGTGCCTGCATGGACCCCTTGAGGTACATGGTCAAGTGGCATAAGTCACATAAGTCACATATGTCACATAAAGCTGTGAGGCTCATCGCAGTCAAACTGCTCTGGACACGTAAATATGCTCCACCTCATAGGAGGCTTCTGTCCCTCCACCACCAATATCTGACCTCTGCATATGCGACTGCGACCGCCATACCGGACGGTCAAAATCAGAGTCTTCATCGGAGAGGGACACAAGATCTGAGAACAGAGTACTCGCGACACCTGAGCTGAATCTTTCGGAAATCATAGCTGAACAGCTGACGTGTGTGTTCAATCGAACACACACACACACACACACACACACACGCACACACGCACACACGAAGTTTATTCAATCTCTGTCAGCCTCAGCGTACACCCCGGATCCAAAAATGCCACTGAAGGGCGTGCAACATTCCTGCGGCTTCTTCAAAGGCAGGGGTCTATTTGGCATCCTCAGACGGAACCACAATATTGACGTCAGTGTGACCCTGCAGTGTACTCCTGTACCGGATGAGGGGTCTACACTGACCCCTCGATGAGGGGTCTGCACTGACCCCTCATCCGGGACTTGAGAGCTTCTTTGGGCACACGTTGCGCCACATAAAAACAACAAAGTGGTGTACTTGGGGCTGACGCGTCCCACAGGGCCCATCCTCTGGTGCTCTGGTGCATTGCTGCGTTCAATGGCAAATGCCCTTTCGTTCTCTCACAAAAGGCGGGACTGTTGCGGGCTTTCACGATCTTCATCAACCGGCACAAGAAGCGTCTTGAGACGGCGGCAATGCGGAAGGCGCAGATCCAAATGGCAGGGCTTGGGGCAACAAATATGGTTGTGCATCTGGTCCAGGACCCAGACCACGAGGTGTGTTGGATGGAATTGTGGGAAGTGCAGGAGCGCTGTGAGACCAGGGCTACTTACTGCCGCATTGGTCAGCAAGAAGCCTCAGGTGATGACTGTCCAAAAACCATGTTTCTTGTGAAATAAGAAATCATGGTCACGAAATGATCGACATAGATATGCAATTAAATGACATGGAAGAAATATCTAAAAGTATTTTGTTGAATATATGTAGAATTTTCACTGATCTTATCTAAACAGGCCCGGTGCATGTGGGATACACACAACAGCAAGTGTGCTGTGTTCGTCCAGTGCATCGCAAACAGGCATCATTGGAGGTCCTCAAAGGCTTTAGCACAAAGGGCCTAGGTACAAGATCATTGTGGGACTCCTAGACATGATGTGCTTATGGCTTTGGTATATCAATGTGTGTGTGCACCGGTGTACGATCGGTAACATCACTATCCTTCCACTGAAATATTTTTGTGGCATTTTCACAAGTGTGTTGTTCAATTGAAAGTTGAATTTTTTTTGTGAAATTTTGTTTCACTGGATTTTGTGAAACTGACTATGGTTCACGACATCGAGTTTTGGTGTTCCAGAGGAATTTAAACCCCAACCACGGAAATACAATGCCTCCATCCTGAAGCTTCGATACACTGGTCACACGTCGGAGCCCTGTTTGGACCAACCAAACACCCGGGTATCGTCAACTAAAGACGTTGTAGATATTTCGACGAACCACTCCGTAGTATTTCTAAGTACTATGAGGAAGAGAAGGAGGAGGAGGAGGAGGAGGAGGAGGAGGAGGAGGTGGTGGTGGAGGAGGTGGTGGTGGTAGTGGAGCATGAGGAGGAGATACGTCCAATTACTCTTTCTCCTGCAGGTTTTCTGCGCTACCATACAATTTGCCACCAGCCTTTTCTGGGGGGGCAACAGCGTCGCGCAGGACTCCCTTGTCAAACATCTCGAAAGCGACGAAACCCAGTCGTTTGTGCGGACGTTTTCGGAAAAGATACAGCACTCTTTAACAAGTCTGCGCCACTGGAAGTCCGAATTGGCCTTTGTGACCAACACTGTCCCTGAAATTGGTGCACAAGTCCATCAGGTCCCCCCCTTCCGCATTGCCTTTCGGTTCCTCAGCCGCAAACCGTGGGCAGCCAACAAATTGCTGCCGTCGGGCGGAAGTTGGGGGGCGCTGGGGCCCGCTGAAGGAGGCTGGATCTGGAAAATGGGCTCCTGCAACTTTTGCCCTCACAGTCCGCCCCGCAGTCCGCCTTCAGTCCACAACGCCTTGTTGGCACACGATCTTATGTCGCAGACACAGCTCTGAGACAGGAGGGTCCTTTAGGAGCCCCCTCCCCCCATTTTTCCCACTTACGGACCCCCAACCCCCCCTTTGTTCCTTGTGACCCACCAACCGCCGTCGGTGAACGGGCAACCGCCGTCGGTTCACCGCCATCCGCAGTCACTTAACCACCAACCCCCGTTTTTGAACCACTAAGTGACGTCGATCCGCAGCCAGCCCAGACACACAGATACCAGAGGCAGTTTCTTTTTCTTTTTTCTTCTTCCCTTTAGGATCCCCTGCTCTGAGGTCTCCGACGCCTCCCCGTGTCGATTCCGTCGCGCATGGGTCTCATTCGACCCAGACCTCCCATTCCGGACCCGGACGACCAAACGAGGTCGAAGGGGTTTCGTACAGCAACAGTTGCATGGGCTTGCAGAACTTTTCAAATGTAGTTTCAACGAAACCGGGACTCGAATACTCACTTGTCTGACATCCTTCGAGTCCCAGAGCCCACAACCACAAACCAGCCCATTATTGACCACGTCCCACATCCCAAACACGTGGTACATTTCCCGCGGAACACGGCCCATATCTCTTTGCACCCGGAGCCCGTGTCCTGCGTGCAGCCAAACAGATCTCCGGCAAGTGGTGCCGACTGGGGCGAGGCAGGAATGCAACGTGAGCGTGACACTCGTGGAATAGGGAGGGGCGAGGGGCTGAAACACGGGTTTGGGTGACCCTGGCGTACCATCGCCCCGCCCCTCGTGGCGTGACCTCGCTGGCCTGCCTGCCGTCCCTCCATTACCACTGTATTGAAGCCCCTTCCGCACCCCCTCCAGCTGCCCGTCGCCGACTGCGAAGGTACACCAGTGCGCTATTTAGCTGCACCAGGTCGTTGATCTGGGGTCACCAGGGGTTTGTCGTAGTCCCCACCTCCCCAACTTTTGCCAAAACAGTCCAGTTCAACCGCCTTTGGTTGGCCTCAAGCGGCGGTCCCGTTTCCCGCAATTGCTGACGGGGCTCAAAACGCCGTCATTGCAGGGGTGCACCGCGCGTTTCTGATGTGGGACGTGGTCATTGATATGACTGAGACGTGGGGTGCGAAATGGGGATGAAGGTTTGGGGGTTGTGGGCTCTGGGACGTGGGATGTGGGCTGCGGACTGACGGAGAGGACGCACCGCTCCCCCTCGTCGCTCCCATTACTCGGCAGAAGTTGCCCCGCTGCAGCAGGCAGTGGCGAGCAGTGACTGACTTGAGGACAAGAAATACCCGACGCACTGATCGTCCGGCGATCTATGCATTCGTCCCTGTGCCTTACAGGACATGTTAATGGCAAAAACGGAAGTGATCGAGAGCAAGAACGTGCTCAGATTTCTGCAGCTGCTCTGTGAAGGGCACCATTTAAAGCTGCAGAACTACTTACAGGAGCAGCCTACGGCAAATCCTGTCAACGTTGTGACGGAGATCATACGGTTTTTGAAGGAGGTCCGACGTGTTGTTCTCGAGGGCTGGTGGGTCGCTGCGGACGGCATCCCCTTCCTCGGCAGACCAACGGTTGGGGGGGGGGGCGGGGTGGGTGGTTGAGGCTTTCATTGGGAGGGCACGCTTCCATGGCCCCGATCCCCCCCCCCCCCCCCCCGCACAAATGACCTCGATCAGCAAGGAGGTCACACAAAATTGGCCAACGGGCCTGTATGGAACCACCCTCTTCCTCGTTGTAAACCACCACATCGGAAACCAGCAAATCCCATCGTCCTCCCTGTATCCCACCATGTGCACGGCGCCTCAGCGCTGCGGTGCATCACCGGCATTGCAGTCCCTGCACACCGCACCAAGAGACAGGGAAGTTTGTTCCAGTGTTTCCTCACTGCGCCGTAACAGCTGCCGAGTCGGTCGTGCATGCCGGGCCGGCCATGTTCGTAAGTGCTTTACGGCCTCTTCATCGAAGCATGTTTGTTGGCGCATGTTGTCCTTGCTTCGTGTGTCTTCCCGTGGCCATTGCTCGCAGCATGCCGCGTGGGCATGCAGCGATGGTGTTTTGGAGCCATGAGCAGCCGCTGTTTACATTTAGGTTGTGTCCCCATACGCATCTCAGATGCTTTGAAACTGGCCTGTTTTAGCACTGGAACTGGATCAAAATGCGGTTTGCAAAAGCGATCCTGGACACCGAGGAAGCCAAATCAAGTGGTAGAGCGCATTTTCCGCCCGTTTTGAGGCAATTTGGTGTTATGCAAGGTGCATGGTGGTTGTTCATGTCTCTGCCCAAAGTGCATTGCGAAGACCCCTTACTCCACCTCGCTGCTGCCGCCTTGCGCACTCGCAGGCCAGAGCTCCAAGGAGTCCCTGACCCGAGTCAAGTGTCGCTAGGCGGGGGGGAGGGGGCAGTTGGAGGCGCAGCTGCATCTGCCGCGACGACATGAAGCCCTGTGCCCGAGCCTCAAGTGGGCGAAGCAACCCCTTGGCCCTGATGTAACGAGGAGGCGATGCTACAGCGATCGTCACTGCCGATGTAAGTCAGGGGGCCTGTAAACCGGCGGGGGAGGGTGGGACTGGGTGATCCGAGATCGGTCCAAAAAGACATTTTCGATAGGGGAGTGGCAGGTGATCGTTGCAGCAGCACCATCCAACGTCCACAAAAGTTGGATTCAGGGGGCATGTGCGTATGCGTAGCCTCTGGCCCCGACAGGAGGCCCGCAACCTGTGGCCGCACAGCATTGCAACGTTCCTTTCAGGTCATCTCCGGGGGACTTGAGGAGAGCATCTTCAGCATCGCTGTCCAAACGTTCCACACTCTCACGGAACTGTGCCAGGGCCCATGCCCCGAAAACCAGGCGGCCCTGGTCGCTCGCAATGTGACGTCAGACATCAACGAAGTCCTGGAGTCCGCTTTCCCTCACAGGTCTGGTGGCGGAGTGTCGGGGGATTGCTCCTCTCGTTCTACTGCATGGTCCCAACACCCGTGTGCAGCGGTCCTTAGGGCCCGTGGGGCAGGGGGAAGGGGCTTTAACTGTCCCCTGCAGTTGCTCAGATGAACGGTGCTGAAGGTAAGCGAGTCAAGCACCACGCCAGCTCCCCTTGCCTGTCGCTGCTGCGTCACTAGTGCTCAGTTGGTGCCCACCCGCACAACGCCAACCTGCCTCTCGCCAAAAGGTGACTCGCTAAAAAGACCGCGTACCTGTGGTCTTTTTGGCGAGTAACGAGCCCTTTTCTGCCCATGTGCTGACCCGTCGTCGTCATAAGCGGTCTGATAATGCGAAGCCGCTCGAGGCGTAAGGGTGTCCTCGCGAGCCCGCGAACCGGCATGGACTATAAAATGGTTTGCTGGTGCTAAGAGTTGCCTCGATTCAGCCTCGCCTCTACCGACAGAAAATGGCAGCATCAGGAACGATGGATGTACCCTCACAGCCCAGTCCGTCGTGCCCCCCCCGCCGATGAGAAGTGTGAGAAGACTCATGAAAACACACGCACGAGAAGACCGGAGTAACTGCTTTTATCACCAGTATTCATTTTTGTGTCATTCTGATCATGTTGTGTGCCAGGCCTCTGTTTTGTCAGTGAGATGAGAGGCAACATCACCAGGGCTCAACGTGCCATTTGCACAAGAAAAAATATGTCTTTGTCTGTGTGTGGCGTCATGTCTTGCCTGTGGCGATAGCAGCGCAATCCCACAGAGTTGGATGGCAAAGAGGAGGAGCATCTGGTCATATTTGTGTTTGAGACAGCATCTGGAAAGTTGTTTCTCGATAGGCAGTTGGTACTCCTCCTCTTTTGACAGGACATTTCTCATCCTGTGACTTCTGATGTCAATTGCAGACTCATGCCCACCTGAGGCTAGATCTCGAGACCTGCTGGTCAGGCGTCATGTGCTGACGGCTGAGGCATGTGAGCACTTGCATGGGATTGGGGAGGGGTGGGGTGGGGGTACACCGATGGCAATGGGGCTGGCCGCGGCCAAGGGCGGAGCCAAAACGCGGCATGGGACATGCTGGGCGCCGTTGAAGAAAGAAAGAGGAACAAGGAGACAACCAGGAGTACTGCAGACTGTTTACAATGGGCAAGTGGCGAAGGGATTGGGCAGTAGTTACGTTTTGCAGACAGCCAGGGTAAATTCCAAAATGGGAAATTGTATTTCTCAGTGTGCAGTGTGCAGTTTGCCTATCAGCGAAGGGTACCCTGAAGGACCATGTTTTGGGTAGAAATGAGAACAGCAAAATGGTTCTCGCCAGCCTGGGACTCATGCCCACAAATCTGAATCACAGCCTGCACCTGAACGTGAAAAACCAAGGAAACGACACCCCCCCCCCCCCAGCAACAATTGCCTGACACATATTAAGTTCACAATGCTCTCCAACCCATTTGGCAATCATATATGCCAACAAAATGCACGAGAAGCGGAAACAGCTGAGCAGGAGGATGAGATCGGCAGAGCTGTGAAATATTTCTAATGTTTTAAGTTTTTGCAGGTGATTGGGGATGTATTGGGGTATGAGTAGGGCATGGGTGTTTGATGCCATTGTGGTTTTGCACAGATGACCTCCCCTCCCACCAACAGCTTGAAGCATGCGGCAGTGTGCCACCGCATGCCAGAGCACGGCGAATTTTGCCTGCCCAGTGGTGGTGCCTGTAATGCACGGATTCTCGCCAATCTGTGCCACAGAAAATCGCGGAACGTCATGGATATTCATGGAGATGGGATAATCATGGATTCAATTTGATTGAGGTGTCAGGTTTTTATTGACCTAGTCCCGGTGTCCCCAGGACTGCACCACATGTAATTCCCTTGTTTGCAGTTTCCCACGCCACATTGATGTCACCATGTGTTGCGCCAAATGTGATTGTCTTGTCTGCAGTTCTGTGCACACGAATGTCTGATTCTGGTGCTTCGGGCTCTGGATCTGATGGTCAAGGTAAAGGTGAAGGCAAAGGCAAGAAACATCCGAGGAAATGGATGGTGGTGCAACAAACACTCCTCTGAAAAGAGCTCGGCAGTTTCCTGCCAATATGGTAATTCAAGGGGACAGCATGTGGTGTTGCTTTGTGAACAGCCAATTTGGCACAAGGAGAAGAGTACCACTGGACTTTCAGCACCAGTGGAACCCAAACCTGAGCAGCCTGAGGGTAGCAACAACACTGCAATGAGCAAGGCATCTGAAACTGTGGCAGCCCCTCAGGTCTCATTGATGCCGAAAACCGGCACAAAATGAGCGCCACTCTACGCAAGGCTGCTGTGGGATTCTATTGTAATGGTGATGTTGAATGTCACTTCACTGAGCCCTGAGCCGTCTTTCCCGTCACTAAATATGTGGTGCCAAGTTTCCTCTGCCCCCCTGTGAGAGGTTTTTCGCCCACTGTCTTTAATTTTATGGCTCCCTTTTGTGAAAAAAGCGGTCACAGGCAGTCACAGAAAATCACCGAAAATCACGGAAAACCACGGATATTGCATCCATGGATTTTTTGAATCAAATCACGGATGGCTGAGAATGGTAATCGAAGGTGGTGCCAGTGGCTGGCCAACTGCTGTTGTTGATTGGCCCGGTGCTGTGAGTCGGTTGCTGAGCTGTGCCACATTTTTTGTCTGGTTTAACAGACCCCCCGCCCCCCCCGGCTACATTGAGGACGGTCACAAACCGCACATGGCAGTAAGACTCCTGCAAGTTGAAGTTGATCTGGTTCCTTTCCCTTTTCTCATCCCTCGCCTGCTCATCAATGCCACACATGCAAAGGCGCATGCCCTTCTAAACCCTTCCACACCGACCACCGCCTACACCGACCACCGTCTCCCAGGGATGACACGCTTGTGTTCGAGCTGCGCTGTGCAGCGACGCTCACGTTGCTGAGCCTTCTTGAAGGGTGCAACGAACAGGCGCGTCCCAAATTGATGGTACAAACCATCAATTTTGGGGCCGTTCAAGCCATTTTGGATTGGATATGGATCGCAGTGGAGGTCCGTCCCTTGCCACGTACCCCCTTCCCGCACCGCACCTCGAGACCCTCAAGCTAGGCCCAAAATGACAACACAAGTCCAACGCCGGTAACAAAGGCCCCAACTCGAGGAAGACGTTCACCCAAACTTGAATTCAGTTCCATAGATCTTTCAGAAACTCATTGACACATTCATGTGCAGGTGTGGGTCCTAAATTTCATGCACGCACTTTAAGAAAGACCCGAGGTCACATGACGGTGTCCATAGAGTTGCCCCCCATCCCCACCTCCGCCCCATTTCCGTTCCGGCTTTGCTATCTACCATTTGAAGAAAGCCCCCGTATGCAGACCTCCGTGCCAGTGTTGTGTGTGCCCCATGTATCGTATCGGATGTTCGGACCCGCTACCCACACGATGCGATATTGCGACAGCGCCCCATCGCACGCCCCATGCCTTCCTTTTTTTCGGGGGGGGGGGGGGGGCTGCGTTCTTCCGTCACCATGAAGAGCCTCTACGCTAGTGTCAGTTGCCCCTGAACGGTGCCGGCTGTTTGCCTACCGTCGCGGGACTGCTGCAAACTTGTTGGTGTCCTAGCCACCGGTTGTCTTCGTGTCTCACTTGTTTGTGACACAGACGTACCTATGGTCTTTCAGGCCACTGAAGAGCCCCTTTTCTTCCTGCGCTTTTGCGTTGCCCGCCTCTTGTGCGCACGTGCCATAGCTCAGGCTTCCTCCCGCGGGGGGGGGGGCTGTTTGGGTCGTTCAATGATGTTTGGGTTGGAGCCCTGCCCAACAGCTGTTCCAGACTTTGCATTGAGGCAATGGGTGCGGTACCTGGGGGCGCCTTTTGGCCATGTCCCCAGTGGCACGGCCTGTGCGGCGGCCATTGCTGCTGCCCAAAAACGGTGTAGGTACATCGCCTGATTGCCTGTCCATGATCAGGACAAGGCGCAGGTCCTACAGACGTGGGTTCTGTCATCCCCCCCCCCCCCCTTGTATAAGCTACGCCCTTGTCCAAGCTACAGTGGGTGTATGGACCGTATTAATTTGGTACCTAATTTGATTCGGTACAAATGTAGTGCGGCCACATAAGACATGGGTTTGGTGACAAATTTGCCAGCTACACAGGGTCATGGACACATCTGTTGTGAGTGTTTGCCCACTTGAACCCACATAGCTCTGATTTTGGGGATAATTGTGCATTATATTCCCCTTTCTTGCACCAGTCCACCATACAATCTTCTCTTTTTGAACCTGGGGGTCTGCAGCCTTGTCCAAGCTACAGTAGGTGTAGGGACCCTATTAATTTGGGACTTTTGCGTAGCTTATACAAGAGGGGGGGGGGGTACATTTTCGTCTGCGAGTGACACGAACTTTCGAACACTTTGCTGTTTCCTGCCGAGCCGCACCACGACCTGCCACTCCACAGGGCCCCATTGCCTCCGGTGGATACCTCCCGGAGGACCAGCAGGCGCTCATGGGACTGGCCTTCAACCTCTTCATTCTGATGTCCCACCTCCGCACCTTCAGCGACGACCAGAACTTGCTGAGTGCCATCGAAGGCTGCCTGGGGTACGAGTATTTCCAGAACCTTTTGGGGGTCGTAGAGATCGCTCGAGGTATGCCCTGCGCCGTCTCGAGTACCGTCGATGACGGGCGTTACCTCAGGGCCATCGATTCGGGTGGATGTCGGACACGCCGCTCGTTCGGGCAAACCCTGTCATTTTTTTTTTCACGACCCTGAAATTAGCAGACAATGACAATAGCACATTAGTCCCCCCCCCCCCCCCCAGAGGCCTACACTCAAATTGCCCAGAATTTGATGGGAATTCAAATATGGCTGAAAAACATGACAACGAATTCAGCCCCTCTTTCCCTGTACGCCTGTGAATTCTTTACCCCAAAGAGGTGTATTGAAAATCAGCGCAACGTGGGGGCCATTTTTGAAGTATATGTGTTGGGGTACCCAGGATCCCCCCACTCCCCCCTGCCTGTCTCCCGAACCTCTTCTGTAACCCCCTTTTTTCCAAGCCCCAAAATTTACTGTGCGTTTTTTTGAAAACTATTTTTCGGCCCATGTTATGCAGTGCTCTACCTTGCACACACCCAACGATCTGCGTTTGAGGGTGTTCTTAAGGCATCCCCCAACAACGGGCAGCAGGCAACGCTCCATCAAGCAGCACTGCTTGTTCCCCGTCCCGCCCGAATGACGAGGTGATCAATGATTGCGTAAGAAATCGTCACGTGAAATCATTTTAGATCAGGCCCTACCGGCCTCCAGTGTCCACCGACCCGTACGGGCGTCCACTGGCAGCACGTCCACCCGGCAACTCACGCATGCAGAAGCCAGAAGGACCTAGGTGGGCGGAGGCACATGCATCCACCTTCACTTCGAGCTGCATGCAGCGTTACGCCAGAGGCAGGCAGACATGAAGGGCACACGGAGTGCTGCACACGTCGGCAAGCCCAGCTGGCGGCTCTGGGCTTGCGAGGCTGATGCTCGGCAACCGAAAAACGAGTGCAGTGACTGTGGAGTGTAATGCTGGACCCTCTGCGGAGCTTAAAGCGCCGCTGGCACGCCGCTGCGGTCGCAAGCCTGTGTGGTCGTTGAGAGATGCGGTTTGAGTGCGAGCGAAGGAACTGAGACTGAGGTTGACCCCGTTGGAGTGCTGGGCGCCCCCTCGGAAAGGTGGTGCGGGCACACACGCTTGTGTGGACCGTCCCAATTGTACCCGCTGAGTTGGCCATGGGATCATCAGATTAAGCATCCCCTTTGAACATTGGCGACACATCCCCGTGCTCGGCGAGTAGGTGCCGCAGTCAGGCACATGAAGAAGCCCCACCCAATGGCATTGCATCGCAGCCGTGCGCTTCTGTGATGCCGCTGCGGCTGTCCCTGCTGCACCTCAGCAGCCTGAAGACTGTGCATCTGAGCATCTGCTCATATACGCCGCAGCTCACCCCATGGACCACCTTGTGAGCTTTTGTGACACCTCGACTATGAATCGGGCCATTGCTTACGGACCCTGGACGGGGCGTCGGGTCATTTGGGGCCCTGGCCAGCCTCCGTCGACCCACCCACCCACCCGCATCAGAGAAATTTGCCTCGTGAAAAAAATGACATTTATGAAACAGGCTCGAAATTGGAGGCCGATTTTAGGCACACAAATTTTGTTCGGTGTCCTGAACCCCCCCCCCCCCCAGGGGGTTGCCACTAAGCAACAGCCGGCCTGATCATGATGGGTGAGATGGGCTGGTCTGCTCGCATGAGTTCACCGGTGCTGACTGGCCACGCCGCAGTGGCTCATTCCCGATGTTGCGAATGCAGGCGTGTGCTGCCGCTTCATTCGTCCATCTCCTTTGTACTTGAACTGGTTGGGTGCGGATAGCCCAAGCGCCAAGTCTGCAAATGCCGTTGCGCCGCTATGTTGGCATTCATGGGCTGCCCACAACGGAGACGGTCGAGGCCCTTAGGCAATTACTTTGATCCTCCTGGAGTTCTGAAACGATCGGTTGGAGGGAGGAGAGAGGGAAGGGCGAGGGCAGGGGAAGGGGGAGAAAAGGGACGGAGGAAGGAGAGGACGCGGAGGTGGAGGGCGGGATGCTTGGTCACATGGTCGAATGGCTGACCGACCCTAGAACACTGCTGACGGCTCAGCCTTGCAGGCCACGTTCGGGCTGTGGAACGTCACCATTTTCGCCGATCCGGTCTGCTGGCATCCCAAGGCATCATGCAGCCCCGAGAACAAGGCGCAGTTCTGGACTGCCATTGCGCGTACTGCAGGAGTCGTGCAAGGAATGGCTTATGGATCACAGGGCGCAGCACGAGTCGGTGCTGTGGTCGGGACTGAGAGGTCACATGGTTCAGCTGCCATAGCGCATAATGCCAGACCAGCAAGTCCCGAGATCGAGCCCCAGGTGCGTAAATGGTCACGTGGAGCTGCCCCAGGCGCTAGGATGTCCTCGGTGACGCTGCGAGCCGGAAGGGACATCCAACGCGTTGTCGGCGCCTTGAGGTCGCCCATCTCGGGTTGAGGCTGCCACGGGTCTCATCGGCAGACAGCTCGCCTCCTTTTTGTCCGGGTCCTCGTTAGTCTCCGCTTTCCAGGGGACGCATTGGAGAAGGTCTATTTCCCGATTCCCCAAAACTGTCAGTACTTGACCGACGCCTTGAAGGACGAGATCCTGTTCCACATCGACCGCAGTAGTGCGAGCGCGAAGGTCTGCCTCTGTGCCCCAAAGGAGACGTTGCTCCGCCCCTGAGCCCAATCCTACTTCCGAGGGTTTGGATCGCCTGATGCGTGCACTGAGGTCCCCAATTGGCAGAGATCACCTCCGGCCAAGCACCGGCAAAGCACCGACTGCAATGCATATGCGCTGTCGTCCCCAGTCCCTCCAGCGACTGAACTGACGACGTTGGGCAGTTTGAAGTCGCTCGGCTCCATGACAAGCATTACAATTTGACGAAAAGTTGAAGGGTAGAGGGGTATGGGTCCCAAAGCCCTGTGTGTCTCGGGGTGCGGGTCTGATAGACGACCCCTGTGCCGCTTTACAACGATGCGATGTCAAAGCGACTGCCTGGAAAAAGCCCTGTCTTAGAACAACACCCTCTGCTGATAGTTTCGTATGTAACCGAGTGCAGTATGCAGACACTGTGTGCAGCACGCACATGCCGGGCGCAGCATGTGCATACCGTGTGCAGTATGTAGACACGTGTGTGGCATGTAAATTGTGTGCTTCGGTTTCATGCCCTATGACCTTTGGATTTCATTCATTTTGTGTCCCCATCCCCACTGACGACCCTCGCAGAGGCATCAGTATTGAGTGTGCAAGGCAGCGCTCACATGCTGCCGAAGGGGAGCCCCCCCCCTCCGCGGGGACGGGTTCCCCACCGCCGGTATTGGGTGCCCACTTGGACGCTCTTGGCCAACGGCGAGGGCAGTTGCCCTCCTCTGTGTGGACCCGACACAGTGAAACAGGGAAAGTCCGTGGGCTCCGTTGGCACAAACAACCAATGGAAAGGAAAACGGAAGTAGAGAGGAAAAGATAGGACAAGGAGGGAGAGGAAGGACACAGGGTGGTGAGGCCGATGGGCACTACCGCCTATGGAGGGAAAGGATCCAACGGAAGGGCAGTGAGTGGGGATCGGCCAATTGGCGCCACCAGCTGCCGGCCAAAACACACCAAGGTGTCATACCATCCCCACGCCACCCGCCACCCACCACACCCACGTGTGCCATGCGTGGGAACGGAGATCCAATACACACACCATCGACATAAAGGGGGGGCTAGGGGGTACAAGATGCGCTTGCCATAAGGAGGACTGAGAGTGGGAATGAACAGGCAGAAAGTTGTTATGTGCACCCATTGGGGGAAAGACGCCGCAGGTGGACATCCCAGGGCCCAAAAGCCGCTGTTGGGGAGGGGTCCCTCACCGCCGGTGACCGCTTAGACGCACCTGGCCAACGGCGAAGGCACCCGCCCTCTTCTGTGTGGACCCGACACAAGTGAAACAGGGAAAGTTCGGGGGCTCCGTTGGCACAAACAACCAAGGGAAAGGAAAACGGAAGTAGAGAAGGAAAGATAGGACAAGGAGGAAGAGCAAGGACACGGTGTGGCGAGAGGCCAATGGGCACTACTGCCTATGGAGGGAAAGGGTCCAAGGGAAGGGCATCAAATGGCGATCGGCCAACAGGCGCCGCCAGCTGCAGACGAGAACAGTACACAAAGGCGACATGCCCCCCCCCTCCCCATGGCCTTGTATGACATTCACGTTGCTGGTTGTGGTGAGCACCTCCCAGCCTGGGATCTTCGTGATGACCGCATACCAGGCACTGATCAGGCCGTCAGGGGAGGATGCCATGGGCAGAAGTTGCATTCTGGATTCCCACCCCGGCAGGTGGATGCCCGCGGCAGTGCGGATGCCCGCAGGTGTGTGGATGCCTGCTTGTCATAGCAGAAGGTTCAAGGACGAGAGGCCAATAGGTGCCGCCACAGGCTAACAGAGCCAACCACCAAGGCCTTGTGCCAACCCTCCCCCCCCCCCCCCGCAGCAGTGTGGTCAGTACATCAGGCCTCAGGATTAATGCGACATTACGCGGATGTGTTTGCAGGTGACGTCATTCCAAGCCAAAGCCGTAGAAGTGGGATCCAAAATGGAATTCGACCGTCGCCTGACGGAGTGGTTGCAGGAGCGCCTTCTGCCCGCGGTCCGCGTCCTGTGGCCGCGCATGGCCCCGCGCTGCCGTTACTGGATCCACAACCGCGAGTTGCTGAAGGTGCGCCTGGGCAAACTGATCCTGGGGTTCGCGCTGCTCCTGAACGCGGTCGCAGCGGTGTTCCACAACGACCTGAGCTCCGAGCTGTGGGAGCGCGTCATCATCAACGCGTTGGGGTGGGCCATCGTGGGCCTGACGGCCTTCAACTTCGCCATCCGCGCGTTCTGTAGCGGGTTCACCATCCAACAGAAGGGGTGGATCGTGAGGTCTCTTCTCACTCGGGGGGCACGGGGATGTGCTCATGGGCAGCAGCAGGGGGCCGTAGGCTTGGGCATCGGCAGGCGGCTGTGCAAAGTGTGATGTGGACGCACTGGCAAAGGGGGTTGTGTCGACTTGCACACATATTGAGAACAGCCCCCCCCCCCCCCCTCGCCCATTCGGCAACCCCCGCCCCTCCTCCGCGCGCCCGCATGGGAGGGACGGCAAGGGGCAGAAGCGGCATTTGTGAGCAGAGAGACAATTGTCCGACTCTCACCCACCAAACATACTTCCGCAGTCGCTTGGAACAAGCGCTGCAAACAATTTATCTCTCAAAAGCCAAAGCAGTGCGTACACCCGAAACCCGGAAGTACCGACCGGCACATTTACCAAGCCTTTATCACTTACCCCCGCCCCCCCCCCCCCCCGCCTTCCATTTTGCAAGCCCCAAGCCCCCTGCCATTCGGCATCCTTCCGTCTCAACTTCGCAGCCCGGCCCTCCCAATTTGGCACACACCCCTTGCACTTTGGCACGGGGGGGGGGGGTACGCACTGCACGACACAGCGTCAAAGGCAGAATATCCTTGATCCATGTGCATGGGGCATTGGGTTGTACTGCAGTCGGTACCAACCAGCGCCATGGCAGTCTGTACTCATTCGTTCCACAGGGAAAGCGATGCGGTGCAGTTCCGATTTTATTTCCCCGTGATGTTCACTGTCTCATTGCTTCTGATGGCGCTTTTGGGTATGACTTGCGGCGCTAGTGCGAAGGGTACGTGCAGGGCACCGGATGGCGATGCGACCACGGGGACGAACACAGCCCCATGCGCTTCGAATGCGCACGAGTACCTCAGAGTGTTGGGCACTGCAGCGGAACAGGGGATTAGGCGTTTGGTTTTTCGTTTTGCGACATGAAGCCGCTCTCCAGCACATCCGACATCATTGGGGTTGTTGGTAGAGTCCCCCAAAAGGTGCGGGCGAGAGGGGGCCGGGAGCTCAATGGACCCTTACTTTTGATCAGTCACTACGATTTCCGTTGCCACGGAAACGTTTTGGGGTCAGACACGGAAAATTTGTTCTTTCACGGATCTCCAGACAAACGGTGACGTTTCTGGACCCGATCGCAGCGCTGAACCGAAAAATCCTGTTTTCATTTGCTTTGAAGCTTGGGCTGCAGTCACGTCCGGTCCATCCCGCGGGGCTTTAAGGGAGTCCGGTCAACGGTGCCCCTTTTTTTTGAGGTGGGCCCCAGCCACGGGGCCCCAGCCCCCAACCCCCGCAACTGAAACTCCCCAAGGCCTGGCGGCGAGCCAACAGGGGGGATATCCCTCCCTGGCACCCATGCACGCAGAAGGGGACGCACATGACGTGCGCGTGCGCGCGCGTGTGTGTGAATGCGTGCCCTGACATTGGCCTGCACTGTAGCTGACGGACTGTAGCTGTTGGGTGCGCCGCGCAGGTGCTGCGCCAAGGGGTTCCCCTGCGGGCTGCACGCTGGAGCTGCTGTCCGTCTTCTTTCCCTCGTTGCAGAAAGGCGCGTAGTTGTCTTATGGTCCCCTGTTCCTGACTGTTTGATTACTTGACGAGACCATGTGCACTTCGACTAGTGCCCGCTTGTCGCGTCTTTCGTGTGTCAGCGTGTGTTGGAGTACGCTCAGACCGACATCCAACAACGGGTTGGTGGTGAGGCACGCAAGTGACTGCCCCTCGCTCCCCCTGAGGGTCACTGCGCCTTGCTTTTGTTCAGGGGTCTTGGTGTCGCCGTTTTGGTTCGCCGGGCATCTGCTCATGATCGTCAACAAAAGTGCGATGTTACACATTTTGATCCGATCCGTCTTTCTCAACGGATGGAATTTGTTGCTGACCGCCGCGCTGACCGTCGTTGTCGTGTACCTGTTCGTTGTGATTGGGTACGTGTTCTTTCGGGAGGACTTTGTGGGCACAGGTGCCTCGGACCCCCCCCTCCCCCCAAATGCCTTACCCTGCCCTCCTTTGCCCGGCCCAGGGCTGTTGTGCTGCCGCGGTGCAGCACCGCTGATGCGCGCGCTGTGGTTGTGTTTCGATCGCTCTTGCGCCAGAGGCAGGGATACGTCGCAGGGATGCTTGGCCCCGCCGTTGCCCCTACCCGTGCCGCTGCCCGTGCCGCTACCTTGACGTGATGCGGTTTATGCTTTGCTTTTGTTTTGCGTTTGTGTGATTCTGGGGCGGAGGTGAGGAGTGACAGGCATGCGCGTGCCCTGTGTGGCGCTGAAGCAGAGTCCATGGCGGCCCTACTCAGTCACTCGCCAAAGGAGTGACCCCCGGTGCCACTCGCGCGAGCGGGAGCACGGGGGAGTGGGCGTGAGGGAGGACAGGCCATACGGGGGGCCAACGCCTGCCGTGCCGCAGCTGTTCAGGGAAGACCCGTCCGGCAGGCGTCGGTAGGGGGCAAGCAAGTGCACATCTACGCGCACGCTCGGCTGGTCAATCGACTGGCCGGCACAACACCAGGCAGACGGCACGAGATCTGGTCGGCTCCCTGAGCCATGGCACGCGGTGCACAACAGTGCACGCACGTACGCACGCAAAACTCACACGTGCGTGCACGCGTGCACACCACTCAACCCGGTGATTGTCGGAGGGTGTCTGGCATGGGCTTCAGGTATGGTACACGTCCGTAGGCGGCGTGATAGAGCAACGACCACAAACGTGCCTCAGGCCAAAGCGGCGAATGCCTCATCGATACAAAGACCATAGCGCCGGACGCCGAGTGTACTACACGGCAACCAACCAGCCTTTTTTGAACACCTTCCGCACAAATACTGTTGCATGCTCAACGGGGGGGTACGGCCCCTGAGGTTGCAGGCGTGGGCGGCCTGCAGAAGCGATCTGTATCGGCCGCTGGTGGGACGTCGATGGTTTGTGGACGCAACCAGTTTTCTGCAGAGCGGTTTTGAATTGGACCCCGCCCCCCGCTCTCGGCGTGCGCTCGGAGCATGCCCCCAAAACGTGGCACACCCAAAGCTTGGCACACCCAAAGCATGGCACACCCAAAGCCCCCAAAACGTCGAGGCGAAATAGTTCCACCCTGCGGCCTGCGCTGTGCAGATGATGTTGAGGGAGTCTGTGGAAGTCTGTTGCAGTGCTTCGCCTTCGGATTGCTGAGCGGCATTCGGGCCGGCGGGGGACTTGGAGATCTGCTTCCGCAGCGCAGCAACAGCTTGCGGAGCTTGTTCGATTTCGCGTTTTATCTCGTCGTCGTCGTCATAATTCTGAATATTGTGTTTGGTATCATCATCGACACGTTTGCTCAGGTTTTTACAGTCTGTACTCTGCGCATGCGTTGTGACCCACACTTTGCGACACTTTGGCTGCGGAGGAGGGACCGGGTGGGGCTCAGTAACCAGCCTTCCTGTCGGACCTCTTCTCCAGTACTCTCCGCACCCCACCCCACCCCGCGCCTCCATGTGATGGTGATGCTTCGCCCACAAGTATGAGGTCACACCCCCGCCACGAATGTTGCACGAAGACATTTTTCTCATGCAAAATGGCACGTCGCAGCCCATGTTCTCCCTCTCACTTCGCTGACAAAGCAGAGGCGAGGCGCACAACACTCGTCTTGTGTGGACGGAAGCGTGAAGTGAGCCGCAGTGAGCTGCAATCCCTTTGCCTTCCCTTCATCAACTTCTCGCGTTGGTGGGCAGCTGCCGGCATCCGAACGATTGAGGGAGGGGAGTGAGTGATTGAGTGAGCAAGCCAGCAAGTGAATTTCTGCGTGAGTGGAATGGTGAGGGCATGAATGTCCGCGTGCCTGCGCGCACGAGCGAGCGACTGATCGAGCGAGTGAGGGAGTCAGTGTGTAGGTGGGCGAGCTAGTGAGTGCATGCCACCGTGGGTGCCTGCGTGCATGCGTGCGCATTTGCGTGAGCGAAAGAGCCAATGCGTGAACGAGCGTGCGACCGAATGAACAAGCGAATTGGCGCATGTTCAATCGCGAGGGCAGTCGCAGTGACCCTCGTGCACAGTAGCCTCAGGGCTGAGATGCAACCGTACCCCAAGACTGCGCAGCCGGAGGACCGCAGGACTACACGCGACACAGTCCATGCACGCACAGCTCCCCGGGGCCAGGGGCGTACACACATCGTAGTCGCGAACCTCATGTCATTATCTCTTCCGCTTTTCGCAGCTTCGAGACCAGAAGAACGCAATCGAAGAGGACACGCGCAAGTACTGCCTCATTTGTGGGCAGGATGCAAACGTCTTCGACCGCCTGGTGGAGGGCGGATTCAGGGAGCATGTGCGGCAGGCCCACAACATGTGGCACTATTTGTACTTCATTGTCTATCTGAACCAGAAATCCGAGGATGAGTACACAGGTATTGCACTATGAACACGGACCATGGGACGCGGTGTGGCGTGGCGTGGCCACGCCACGCTGCATTCGAGTGTAGAGAGTGGAGTAGTGCCAGGTTTCGAGTGGAACGCTGTCTCAAAAAAATGTTTTGTGCGGTAATTGGTTTGGGGCAAGTGACGTGAGTGAGTCTGAATGAACAGTCCCAACGCAATTGTAGGCCTCCGCTCCGAGTGCTGGCCTACTATGCGATCTAACAATACGTATTGGGTCTAATAAGTATGCGTTAGATCGCGTACCCAGCGTTGACTTGGACAATAAAACATAATTGTTGGGCGCTTCAGAGGAACCTGCACCACCACAATCACAGCCAATCACACCACCGCACGCAAATGCACCACCGCAGTCACAAATCGCAATCACAAACGCGAGCTCATCGGTCTGCAAATGGCAACGTACGGGAGCTGCTCTAGTCCTCTCCGCCCGCTCTACAGTCCGTAATTGTCTCCTTTGTTCCAGTGCAGAACACCCGGAGCGGCTGAGAGTGAGTGGGCGAGCGAGGGCCTGCGTGCCCCGTTGTCATATCACTTACTCCCGTGTGCACACTTTTCAGTTTCGATGCACTTTTGCGTTTTCCAATGCCTTCCCCCCACTTCATTCGTGCTGCCTTTGTAAGTGTGGTCGCTATCTGCCTGCCAGGCCCGTTGCGCATCAAAAGATGTGGACCTCGCGCGGTGAGATCCGATGACGTGTTCTGCTTTTCCAGTGCTTTCCTGCTGTCGAGGGGTGCTGGGGTCGCCCAGTCCTGACACCGAATTCGCCAGTTCCTCCGGGCAGACAGCGATGCGGTCGCTGACACATTCGCTTTTTGCGGGGAAGACAGGCGCGAGGCTGGGATGCGGCCACGAAGGACAGGGTGTAGGCTCCGTTTGTTGCCATTTTCGCCTTCCTTGGTGTTCCTCATGGGGTCACTTTACGCAGAGGAGCCCCTCCTGCCCCCCACACCCGCACCTCCCAAACCCGCACCGGCACCCCAACCCCAACCCCTTCTGTTGCGTGCAGGGCAGGAGTCGTACGTGAGCTCCAAACTCGCCCTTCAAGACGTATCTTTCTTCCCTTTGAACAAGTCGATGGATCTTGAAGCCTCAGCGCAAGGCGCCCCCAAGTCGCTGCACGAGTGCGATGGCCGCACGTCCGCGGCAATCCCCCTAATCGAGACCCTTCAGCCTCCGGACCGAGATCTCGGCCGGCCCGGAGTGCCCCGGCCCGACGCTGGGCCCACCGTGTCACCTCGCGACCGTGACTTGACCCGGGAGAACAGCGTCCTTGTCCGGGACTCAACGGGGATCTCAGCCGTTGGGTCCCGACCTGGATCTCTGGGCGTGCCCGACGAGTCGAAGCTCAACGTGGAGGGTATGGTCCCACCGCGTGCCTCGGCGATGGTCCTGCCCGTGCGCCTAAGAAACACACAAGACAATTGTGGGCTGTAAGGCCGGACCACTTAATACACGAGCCTGTGCCGGGCCTACACGAGCATGAAGCGCCCGCAAAGGGCCGGGGGACACAAGCAGACGTGAAGTTGCGCAGCGAATCGAGTGAAGTCATTCTTTCATGCACTCGCTCCCTTTGTGGTGGCACGCGCCCCTGCCTGGGCATGTCCATGAGTGCAAAGCATGTCAGATGATAATGGACTTTACAGGGTATCGCGGTACTATGTCATGCAAAAGGATTGCAGCATATCCCCTGAGACCGCCCCTCCCCGGCGCCTCCCGCTGAAAGCAGGCTTTTCGGGGTCGGGGTGGAGGGTAGACGCAATGTGGTTCGCCGATTGGTGCCACAATGCTGCAACATGACACCAGAATGCGCATGTTCCACCGGCTGCCTATGGCCAGAAATTGATGCCAAAGACAAGGGCCTTTGCACAAGTGCTGTTTGGTGTAGTTTTGCTGAACGCCAAAGATCCCAAACCCCGTCTGGACACCAGGACGTTCGTTAGCCGCCGGATGACAGTGTCCATTCTTTGTTCACACCAACCTTTTAGAAACTAGGCCCTGTTGAGTATGTAAGGCGCCTGGCTCCTGCGGTGAGGATTCCGGGATCGAACCCACACCTGCTCGACCGGCGCGGGAGTGACGACGAAGGGCCCGGACACCGCCCGAAAGCTGACCCAAAGGTCGCAGGGGTCTCCTGGTATGAGGGTCGTTTGGTGCCCGCCTGTCCGCAGGCTGCATCGGAGACAATTAAGGTTGCTTGGCGTCGTGCGGCTCATGATCTGGTAGTCCTGGGCCCAGCAGTGTCAGGCGCTGGACGTAATCGGTTCCTACTGAGTTTTGTGTGGCCAGGGGGCGGGTATTACTTGTTGGGGTCACATGGCACGGGCTCTTGACTTCTGACTCTTGACGAGGTGCAGCTTTGCCGGACGCTTGTGGCATGTCTGGCTCCTGCTGCCGGCGAGGGACCCCCCTCGGGCACGGCTGCCCACCCACGGCACTGTGCGCACCCACACTCCGTTCCTCTGTGCTCTCGTCCCCCAGGTATACGGCCCACAGCCCCCTCTTTCCGAGAGCGCCGCAGGTCCGTCCCCGTCGCCTTTGGTCCGCCGTCGGACCCGATGGACCAAATGCTCGCGCGGATCGACAAACTCGAGGCCGCCATGGCCCAGCGGATTGACCAGGCGGTCGAGGAGTCGGTGGCGCGTCTGGAAGAGCGCTTGTTGCGCGCGATGGAGCGGCAGCAGCACCTGCGCCCCCGATCCGACGAGACGTTGCATTCGGCCTCCCGCCCGTCGCTTTCGGCCCCCCGCCCGTCGCTGGACGCGATGCCGCTGGACGTGCCGTACGCCGCGTGGTTCGACACCGACCGCAGCCCCGCAATGCCCGGGCCCGGCGGGGTCACGCGGGGGGACATCACGGTGGAGCCGCCCACCCCCACGTCGTCGTCCAGCCCCACGTCCGGGCCGCCGTCTCACGCCTACAAAATGGTGACCGCGGAGGATCCCGCCGATGCCTCCGCGGCCCCGCAAGCGCAGGACTCGGCGCCCGCCCCCGCGATGGTCACGATGAAGCAGCTCGGCAGCTCCGCCGGCACGGCACCTCCGGTGGCCGTGCCGCCCGTGCGTAGCCCCGCCAGCACCGCCGAGCCTCACAAGGGCCCGCGGCCCGCGACGCTGCCCGGCCGCGCCGCCCCCTCCCCGCCGCCTCACGTCACCGTCCCGGCCACCGCCCGACTGCCCCCATCCGCCGCGGGCTCGGGCACCCCTGCGTCGCCGGACAGCGCCGCGGTCACGGCCCGACGGGCCTTGAGCATGACGTTCGTGGCGGTCAACGGCTCCACGAGCTCCACGAGCGCTGAGGGCCCCTGCCTGCAGCTGCGGCTGCCGCGGGCGGCGGATGCGGATTTCCCCCGAACCGCCGTGCCCTCCGCCTCCACCGCCTCTACGTCGGTCCGGGCGCCCTCGCCACGCACACAGCCCGCAGCACAGACCTCCCCCCGGCGCTCGCCCGTGGCATCCGTGCCCCTCGTCCCCGTCAGGAGGCCCCCCACTCCGGTCATGCCCCCAGCAGCACCGCGGGGCCGCGCCTCAGTGCCCGTGTCCCACCTGCGTTTCAGGAGGACAACGAAGTAGGCCCGTGTACCCGGCCTTTGACAGGGCTCAGCAGGACTGTCGTCGAGGGAACGTGAGGACGCCGTCGTCGCCTCACCGTCAACCGCTGGCCGTACTTTGTCGCTGAAGCACCGGCCGTTGGTGGACAGCCCCCCGCGGGCGTAGCGGCGGTATTTCGTCCCCCGTTGAGGGCAGCCCGGGAGCTCGGAGCCCAGGCCACAACTTCATGGAAGTCTCTCTCCTGAGGACGGATTGTCTTTCGTTTCCTTTGTTTGGACACATTGAAGACTTCATTGGCTCTCACCGCTGTTGTTTAACCTTCAGAACACCCGGCGTCTGGACCCGCTGGAGCACCGGCTCTCCTGCTGCATTACAGTGTTGCTATTTGATTGTCGGATCACGGCACGCCACGATTCATTCACTCGTTCTTTCATCGATTCATCGAATGGCAGCTTCGCCCCCGCATGTACCTCAACTGGACTCTGCCAGAGTTCATGACCGATGCGGATTAATCATGTAGACCAGTTGACAGGAAGCCGGACGTTCATGTGGGACCAGAGTGACCAAGGGTCATGAGTGCCGAATTTTTTTTTTTGCGGCAGTCCGTTGTGATTGCAACAACACAATACCACTGGCTGCTGCACATTGCGTGTGTGACACGCTGTGCAGCACGAGGAGTGTTGAGGCAGCGCGTTACGCCGGAAGCCGCGCCGCATGCCAAATTGGGTGACCAGGCAGTGCCTGGTGGCTTATGTAAGTCCTGGGTCCGGATCGACGTGTAGTACATGGGCCTGGACGGAGTTGCGTTGGGGCATACCGGCAACAGATTGCGTGGCCCGCTGTGTCGGTGGCCGCGACGGACGGGGCGTGGGGTGCGCTGTTTTGTGGTCGTGCACGGGCACGCAGCAGAGGAGAGGGGGGTGAGGGTCGAGCCCAGTGGATCTGAGTAACAGGGGGCAATGTGAAGCAATGCCCCATCGACCCAGTGGTCGGTTGGGTAAAAAGTCGGTCGGGTAGTGGGGGCCGGGGCATGTGCCAGTGCAAACACGCCCTGACGCTGGTCGAGACGAGCACTGTGGCTCATGTGGGGCATGCCTTTCCAGAGCTATGACATGTTCATGAGCTTAAAGGGCCCACAGACGTACCGGAGGGGGGGGGGGGGGGGGCAATGGAAGAGTGCTCAGGTTGAAGCGGCGACTGGGGGCACAGACGGGTCATACCTTGAGACTTTGGGTTGCGGTGTTATAGCCGTCACTCCCCAGTCCCGGAGTTGCGAAATTCCGCCCCTGGTCCGCCACATCACACACATCAAGTGGGGGCAGGTCCGTTTGTGCCGTGCACTGGACACAGCAGGTGCATACTCAGGATTTGCCCAGCGGCACTTGCGGGGCTGAATCTCACGGTCATTGGCATAGCAGGGGCTGGAGCAGGAACAGGGGTAGTCGCAGGGAGACAGTAGTAGTAGTGACTGGGGGTGGCAGAAGTTACTGGGGGTGAGGGTGGTAGCAGGGACGTGGGGGGCGATTAGTACAGGCGGTGCAGTAGTGACGGGGAGAGGGGGTCAGCAGGGAGATAGTAGTAGTGACCGGGGGTGAGGGTCGTAGCAGGGAGCCAGGATGGGGGGTTGGGAGGGGAGACAGTGTCGCCGAATGGCCCTCGCGCACGCGACCCATGCCCCGAAATGCCTGCCAAGGTCGGTTGACCGCTAACCGCTGTCGATTGTCAGCCGGTCCAGAGACTACAAAAACTGGAGATTCGTTTTTCTTTTTCTTTTTTATTTTCCTTGTGCCTAAGGCCCCATGGCACAGGGCCTGAGGCATGGCTCTCAGCACTGGGCGGAGTCCTGCTGCAGGGCATCCAAATCAGCAGGCCTACTCCCCCAACGCTGTGGGATGGGCCTATCACCGGCCTCGCGGATGATCGGCGCCACGATCCCCTCGCAAGTTCAAACACGCCCCTGACCTTATCACCCTGTCCCCTGCATCTCCACTGTCGCGCACCCCTGGCCCGGTGGTGCTGAGTTGCGCCCTCCGTGAAGCCCACAGCAGGCGTCACAGGGGACAAGCCGAACACGTCCGCATGATGGTAGACAAGGTTGTTCTATGTCTCGGTTGCGTGCCTCAGAGTGAATCGGTCCCGGTCGGCACCTGAGGTGGCGTGAGCGTAGGCTCTTCGCGTGCGTGTGCTGTTGTGCGGCTTGCACGTGTGCACGTGTGTGTACGTCGGTGTCGCAACCCATGTCGACACTGGCCTGCAGACCGACACGCAGCGGACAGTCATCATTTCACTGAGTGGCGGTCCAGTGCCCAGGGGCAGGGGTGTGGGATTGCCTTTGGCTTTTGAGCCGCACCATGAAGCCCTGAAGTGCCCTGTCAGCGGAACGGTTGTTTGTGTTCAAACAAAAGACCACAAACAAGGCGAGTGCTGCCTTTGTGCCAAGTATCAGCCGTGGCGCTGCCAAGGAATGGACATCAGGGACGATGTTGTCATACGATGTCGACGATGATGCCATATCACAAGTCATACGATGGAATCATATTGTCCCTGCTTTTGTCTGGATGACAGTGGCGGGCATTAAGCAGCATAGTGGCGCGTCAGGACGAGAACGGATACCTTTTTTTGTGACTGGCTCCTTCCTTTTTGGACGTTCTCTCTTCACTTACGGATCGTAGGGATTACCACCCGGTGTTGGTTAGTCCAATCGCCCGTTATGCCCCCGCATTCAAATCAGCCATGTGACCCTATTGTGTTCGTTTGTCTGATCTGGTTGATCGTTGTTCTGGTTGAGTGATTCATGGGTGTCTGTATATGGACGCCTTGGCCAAGACAGCATACCCTGATGGTACTGGGGATCCGGGACATGTTCACGTAACGCCCCGGACAGACCAGCCCATAAGACCATTATGGACCATGGCACTGCCATGATTCCGCTTCCTGGAAAGGGACCGAACTGAGGACGGCGGACCCCCTCCCTGAAAAAAAAAAAAAGTCCCATTGCCCTCTGGTAATGTCCCAGCGTTCTAATCAGCCATGTGACCCTATTGCATTCGTCCCCTTCCAAGAAATCGGGTGCCTGTCCTATTTCCATTGGGTAAGAGAAATTTTGACCAGACACACTGCCTCTTGTGTATTCCAAGAGATAGGGTACAACTGTTTGCTCCCGCACGCGGTGGATTAGGGTGGTGCAAGATGTTCTTTTTCTTGCTGGCAGCTGTGCAAAGGCCACATTTGTAATGAGGTCGTGGATCGCTTTGGGACTTTTGGCCAAGGAGCCTTGCTGGTCGAATTGGCTAAGCTCCAGTTGGCTTCTGCGATGACTCAGATGCGCCGCAAGGCTCTGCAGGGTTTATCATAGCTGCAAGTGCGCCAACCGCTGAGGACTCATTCACCTTCGTGGGCCACTCCTGTGGTGGTCATGCAGCAATGCAATGTGTACACTGTGGCCCCGCTTGTCCAAGCTCGGCTGGATCCATGCTACACTGCCTGTAGGGACTATACTGTTTTGCACCAGAATTATAATGCCACCACTTTTAGCGTCAACCTCAGATGCCCTTTTTTTTTTTGCTGCCCAGTTGGCTGAATGTAGTCAGACTGTTTGCGTTGTTTCCACGGAGACGCCTTTGCACGCAGGGCACACACAGTTTTGTACCCCCCCCCCCCCCTTGTCGTTCCCAGGGGGGGGGGGCGGGGGACCGTCACTTGGTCACTCCAAAATTTTTCGTTGCGGCTCCTTGTGTTGTTGTGTGGGTGACTGTGGTGTGGGGCACTGCCACTTGTATCCCTTGCACTCATGCAGGACATTTTGCTCACTTTCGCTGAAATGGAACTTGACAGCACAACCATGTTTCCCCCTGGGACAAATGTGATGTTCATGGGTGAAGAGTGCCCATGGTGTATGGGGTATGGGACACAGTTTTGGGAACAAGTTGTATTTTACAAGGGACATTCCCGAAGGGAAATGGGTCCCCACAAATCTGCTTGCGCCTGCCAAGCCTCCTACCAAGAAGGCAAAACCACCACCCAAGAGTGCTGCCCAAAGCATTCCAGTGGAAAGTGGAGAGCATGTGCAAGAGTTCAAGGTGAAGTGGAGCAGGACCAAGAAATTTTACACCGAGCCGGTCAAGGAGTAGGTCTCCGTACATTGCATCCTATGCTGAATGCTTTCGTCTTATGCTGCAATTTCTGTGCCTGCAAATGTGCGTGTACGGTGGTGGTGCGGTCCCCCAGGGGGGGGTGGGGGACTGTCACTTGGCAACCGTCCCCCAGGGGGTGGTGGGGGACCGTCTTCCCTGGGGTGGGGAACGACAAGGGGGGGGGGGGGGTGTACTACTGGAACTAAACGGGACCCTGTTTTCACGCTTTTTTCAACACAATATGAAACTACAGGAGCACATCGGGCTTCAAAATGTAGTGTTGTATTCTTCTCCCCTCTGAGAACATTCTTATGCACCCACGGCAGTCTGATTAGCCTGGACATGGAGATGTCTGCTTATTTAATCCAAAGGCCGAGCACTGTTGTTTTGAGACTTGGTGGTGCAGCGTTCTTGAGAGGCCATTTAATACCTTTTTGAATGAGGCATATATTTACCACAATTTTGGCCAAGTTTTTTTGAACTTCTCTTAAGATCCCATCTTTGGTAATTTGAATGATACAAATAATGTGGTTACTGTTGCCGTTACTGTTACCATCACCGTTACCACAACAAATACAGAATGCCCTACTCACAAATTGTACCTTTCTGTCCATTTAGAACATGTCCTACCAGATGCTGTGTGGGGACCATTTGATAAATTGTGCCCTGGTGCATTTGTTGTGCTCTTGGGAGGTCGTGTTTTTCATGGGTATTGGTGTTGGTTCCAGCAACAAATGTGCACGCAAAAAGAATGGTTGTCCCCATCACAAAGGTCAAGCTACACAACCAGCAAATATGTCCTATTCAATAGATGATGATGTTTCTGTGGGTTTCCTTATCCAAGCCTCCCCGCCCCCGTCTCCTTCCCCGGGACTGAAAGTTCTTGGGACCTGGGTGTAGCTTAGACTGGGGGGCAGCTTGTAGGCCAGTCCTTGATCTTTGGGCGTCACGAGAGGCTTGGTGAGGGGCTTGCATGACACACACAGATTCACAAGCAGAGAAAATTGCCGGCGGGATCCAGGCAGCCTTCGAATTTGTCATCATGCAACAGTATTGAAGTGACAAAATGGGGTTACAGGGGGAGCACCTGTCTTGATTCTGCTGTGTTTGTGGGAAGGACGGGCATTTCTGCAATTTTTGTGGCCAAAGTGTTTGCTCTCTTCTGGGGCCATTTTGGGAGGGGTAAAAATCTGGAAGGTCTGGCTGTGCTTGCCCCAAAAGTAGTGTGTGGTGCGCACGCGCGGCGCACGTACTCCCCCACACTGGCATGGCAGTGACAATGCACTGTAGTGACAGCAGCAACAGTGACAGTGACAGTGACATTGTGCACACTATACAAAAATGTTTGGTGGTTTTGGATCATCTGCGGTCTCTTGAATTTCCTCAGGATCCTCTTTCCCTGGCTACTGCGGCGGTGGCATCCTCCCGCTTACAACATCATCTGCACTTCTAAGGGTGCACGGAACAACCCCCCCGGCCTCCCTGCTGTTGTGAAGCCCCCCGCCCGAGGCGATTGTCTGCCTTTTTTTTTTCTACACAAATGGGCACATTTTACGCCTTTTCTGCTATGTCTGGCTGTTGTTGGCGCTGCACCTCGGGGGTTGTATTATGGCCTCTCAAAATATTCCTTGAAGGCACCACTGCGTGTCATGTTTGTTGTAACTGTCCCCAGACGGGCACCCCCCAAAAGTGAACACCACAAGCAGAGCCGTGGGCCTGTAACGCCGACTCCCGTTGCTCTGGCACCAAGGCAAGTGCCTTATGGTGTATGTGGTACTCCTCTCAGGTGAGGCTTGGATGTGTGTAATCGCAAATCCTTGCCTCAGGCTTTTGTGATCTGTGTTTTGTCACGGATCCCGCCCTCGGTGTCATGCCGCCGAAGGGGCAGCAATAGCCGCCTAAGCCACAGCAGGTGTGGCAACGCTTCAAGATACATGCTATGCAACGCATGTAAGAGATAGAGGATGAGGCTATGGGTGCCTTTTTCAACGTATTCGAAGCCATGCAGTGGTCGCAATCAACGGGTGTGGGTTCGGCTTTCGATCACGGGGGAGGCCCGTATGCTGTGTGAGGTGGTCACTGTGTATGGGACACCTGACAGCATGTCTAATCAGGAAATGTACTCTGTGATGTACTGGCAACTAAAGCTAGGGGCTGTTGAGATCATGCAAGTGCAATGGCGTCGCAAGGACGTCGGGCAACCGCACCAATTTAATTGGGAAGCGTCTTTGGTGGTCCCCTTTGCGAGTGGGTGTCGGGAGGTGTCTTCCTCGGCAGGCAAGTCTCGTGGTTGCCCTCATGTTTGGTATGTAGGACAGCCTGAGTTGTTGAGGTTCTGTCAATAGACCCTCTTCCGACAACGTGATCCTGTCTCATGTGATGCAGTACATTTGTTGTACACTTTATTGTGCACCCCGCCGTGTGAGAGGCGGTATGTGTGAGTGCCAAAGGGTACAAGTGAAGCAACGTACACAGGAGGGGTTGGGCAGTACAACCATGCATGACACAATGCGGGGGTAGTGGTGGGGATGGGTGTGATGTGGGCTTACCCTATCCTAGAACTACGACCTGGTAGGAAGATGATTTGTGAGCTAACCCAGTTTGCCCATGAAACATTCGATAGCCGTGTGAGCATGGTGACCTCAAGTCAGCATCCGGTGTAGAACTGGTAATGCCGCGTGAGCAGCTATCCAGAGCGGTAGAGGAAGTCGAGCAGCACTATTGGTTGCACTAATTGAGTTTGGCATAGGGTCAGGGTCATGTTGGTTAATCCAAAACTTGACATCATCCCCCCCCCTTGCACCACGGAGAGGCCATTCGGGTGTGGTGCCCTCTGGGCCCCCTCGTCTACGCGGGCTGTAGCGCTGCAGCCTGTGCACAGCTAGCACCAGTGGCACCCTGGGCAGGGAAGCACTCTCTGCGCCTTGGGGCCCCTCCACCTGCCCGGGGTACACCCTCGGCCGTGGAGAGCCAGACCCAGCCCACGTGGCAGCACCACCTGTGCCGAAGGCAGTCAAGGAGTGCGGGTTTGACCCCAGTCGTGCCGTGTACCACCGCCTTCCCGTGCCAAACGGCAGTCGTGGAGCGGTTGGGTAGCTTGTCCTTGTGACGTGGAGGTTGCGAGCCCAGGCCCACATCTCCCCCGGCGAGCTCAGCGTCAGGCTCTTCAGCCTCCCTGCCGGGGTCTGGAGCACGAGGCACACACTCCCGCGCCATGTGCGCCAACGCCGAACAACAATGGAGCAAGCAGGTGTGCCACAGCCCCCCCCCCCCCCCCAGACACACAAGGGCACATACCCACAGGCACGGCGGCATCTCCTGCCCGCGAGCGCCACCGCGGGGTCTGGGGGCGGTCAACAGTCCGGCAGGCCTTGTGACCGGACACCCGGGTACGGCCGCCCAGCCGGGTCCCGCAGGGAAGGCGGCGCGGACCGTGGGTTGGCGACCAGGCGAGGCCTTGACCCAACCCCCCCCCCCCCCCCCCCCGCACAGTCCCTTGCGGGAGGGGGGTCACCGCCACTAGCCCCAAAAGTCCACGGCGCGGACGAAAATGTTTCTTCTAGTTACAATGTAGTTGTAGTGGAAAGGCCAGTTTTGGGTTGTACTGCAAGGTGGACAAAATTTTCCTTCGGGCGCCTTTGGTGCCCATGGAGCGTCGGGCGCCTTTGGGGGAGCCTTAAGCGCAGTGCGCGTGCAGTGCGCGCGCAGTGCAACTATTTGGGCGTCTGGCCGTACTAGAGACCCATACTTTGAGATACTAGGGGCCCCTAGGGGCATCATGGTGGCCCCTAGCGGAGGTTTTGACTTCTGATTTTGTCCCCCTTTGTTTGGGTGTGCCAAAGGTGATTGAGCAGATCTTGCGGTTCGGTAAGGGTAACCACTTACCAAGGGATGAGGCCAGTGTGATTATCCAGGATGGGCTTGATGGCCAACCATTCTGTGAAGGCGGCAGTGAAGCGCCAACACTTCAGCCTGAGATTGACCGTTTGCGCCGTGAGAAAAGAGAGAGAGAGGCCAAGAAACAAGCAAAACATGCGCAGCAGGTCCTAGAAAAGCAGCAACGCACACTGGATGCTTTTTGTGTTGCTGCGCCCCCTCGGGCCGATGTGGCTTCGTCCAGCTCCAGTCTCCCTCAACCCTCTCAGTCCTCGCAACCCCTTGTGGCTACACAATCTCAACCCCAATCCGATTGTAACCGCAAGGGAAAGGAGAGAGCCCCTCCCTCACAACCGAAACCACGCATGTGGCACTGGGGCATCGTAAGGAACATGTGTGTGTTATGTGAAGGGAAGGTAGTTTGCAACTTTCTTGAGCTGGGGCAGTTTGGGTCACCTAATTCTAAGGGCGTTTGCAAGGGGTGTGCTTGGGGGCTCTTCGGGGGGAACATAGTCTAAAAGTAGCGCGCAGTGCGCGTGCAGTGCGCGCGCAGTGCAAAGATTCCCCCTTTGGCGCCCATGGACTCCTGAGGGCGGCACCTTTGGCGACTAACTGTTGGCCGGAGGCCCCCTCGGGGCGGCGGGGGGGGGGGGGGTAGTTGGCGTCCTAGGACCCGCGGAGTCGCCCCCCCCCCCTTTGGGGTCCTAGGACGAACGACCCTGTCCCCCACCCCCAGGAGGAATGATCACCGAATAAAGCCCCCCACACCACCCCAACACTATCCAAAATGGAGAGCAATGATGTGGCAAAGGCAACCATGAACAAAATTTTGGGAGATCTTGTTCAGCCTACCCAACATGGCTGGCATGGCTGAACCAGCTCGCTGAAAAGGTTAGGTTTAGGGTGATGGTATGGTTAGAGGGAGGGCAAGGGGAGGTAAGGGGAGCCTGTGATTGACCAACACTTGGCCTTGGGGGCATGTGCCCCCCGCCCCACCACCCCAAATCGCCCCACGTGCACTGGACCCCCCCCCCCCAAAGCCCCTCCCAGACCCCCCCCCCCCCCCGGGGCCTCCGGCCAACAGTCAGTTGGGGGGCAGTTGGCATCCAAACCTGAGGAGTCACCCCCCGCCCCCCCGCCTGGGGGGCGGGGGGGGCTGTGCAAGGGAGGGTTGGGTTGGGTTGGGTCAAGGCCTCACCTGGACCCCTGGGGCCACGGACATCGTCCTTCCCTGTGTCTCTCTACTGGCCCGGCTGGTTCTCGGTTGTCCGGTCACAAGGCCTACCGGACTGATGACCGCCCCCATACCCCGCGGTGGCACATGCGAGAGGGAGATGCCGCCGTGCCTGTGTGTTTACGGCGCACGCGCTGTCTGTGTCTGCTGGGCATGTGCTGGTGGGGCAGTGAGGCACGTCGGGTCACACAGCTGCGCCGCGCCTGGCCGGCCCCGGTTCCGCTGGCGTGGCTGGGAGGGGGTGTCAGGGCGGTCGCCGCCGTGCTCGGGCTGTGGGGGGGGCAGCTGGCCTGGTCAAACCTCTACCTCCCCTGCACAAGCACAACGCGGGGTCGTCACGGCGGTTTGGCAGGCTATTACTGTGTTTTTTCGGCAGGCATGAGGACTCACCGATGGGCCACACCAGCTGTCATGTGCACCCACAGCGCTCCACAGGCATACAGTGTCATAGGCAGGGGCAGCGCCAGGGTGCTGTCTCCCTGGGGGCACAGGCGTGAGCAAGGGAGGGGGGGAGGAGGCTATATAAGCTAAGTGGGCCTCGCCGGCTCATTTTGGTCAGGACCCCAACGAAGCAAAGCAGAGGTCAGTGTCAAAAAAGGCACCGGTTCTCGTCCCGACAGTTCCGTTGCATTTCCAGAGTCCTGGTGGTGCTGCAACAAAGCAATGGCCTCCTGTGGTACATGCGAAGCCCCCGGCGCTTGGGCGCTGCCCATGCGGTGGTGCATCGAATTCACAGAGCTCCGCGGGTCTGAGCAGCGGCGTATCGTGTCCCGTCCGCCAAGCGGCACTGCGGCAGCGCGTGACTCGGAGGCCTCCCCGAACCCCTTCGACACTGCCATTGCCGCCGCCGGCCTCAGCCCCAGCACTGTCCTTCGCACGTGGATCAGGCACTCGGGCACCACTGGTCTCACGGACAACAAGACCTTCAAGGCGTCCCGGTTTGTGTTGCTGCGGTGGAAGCCCCGGGCCCAACCGATGCCGGCGGGTCCCGCGATTGCCGATGCTGCGCCACCGCAGAGCGCTGTTGATAGCGCGGCATCGCTGATCGCCAGTGCATTGGCGGCGGTTGTTGCCTGTTGTGCTGTGGTGTGTCATGCTGTGTCTCCCTTCGGAATGCGAATGCCACAACGTGTTCGCTGACCCCTACTCCCCCTTCCCCATCGTGAGTGCGATGAGGACATGGGTCAGTATGAAGTCCAGTACTCTACCCCACCCTCCGTGGGGGAGTGGCCCCCTAACCCCTTTACCTTTCCCTCTCTTCGCGGAGCACAGCGTCTCTGCACGGAATTGCCTGGCATGGCCCGACAGGGCCAGGGATGGGTTCGTGACCCCCATGCACGACACTCCACCATGCTGTACAGCATGCAGGAAGGTGCTCTGTCTTCCAACAGCGCGGAGGGGCTCATGAAGCATGGACGGGCCTCACGTGAGGCAACCTAAGGGACGGAGGGGGGAGCCTCTTGTCATACAGGGCGGCAGCTCTCCAGAAACCCGCGCGACTTGCCCCTTGGGTGAGTCTGGGGGCTGGAATGGGTAGAAGCCCCATGGACTATTGCTCCTTAATATGATTTCCTTCCTACTCCCCCTTCCCCACTCTCATCCCCAAAAATACACCCTCCCCCCCTTTCACAACCAAAGCAGGTCACACAAACTGCATGGCACTCGGCACCGTGAACTTCTGATCCGGGACTAATTCGGCAGCACCTTTGGATGCGGGGTGTACAGGGTCAAGAAGCAAGAAGGATGACTTCTTCTCAGGCACTAGGGCCCACTGAAATGCATGAAGGTCGAACCAGCGCACCAGAATCTTTGTGTGTGGAACTCCCTAGGATTGCAAGAGATGTCAGAAGACAGAGCATACCATTTACCATTTACTTTCGGGAAGCAACAATCACTGCCGGTCACCCGCCAATCCCTGTCGGTAAAGCACCAATCCTGTCGATTAACAGCCAATTACTGTCGGTCAGCCATCAGGTGCCGCACCTCAACCACCATTCACCGATGGAACGCCGCAGGGCGAGTGGAAAGTGCCTTCTTGAAAGAGTGCTGTGCTGAAGTGGTTGACCGCAAGCCTCAGGCACATGTAATTGCAGAGTGCGATGGGAACCCAAAACTAAGATCACTCAGTCTTGTACACACACACACACACTGCTGGTGGGGGCGGGCATGGACTATACTAAGTGTTTCAACTTGATTCCGAAGGCAATATCGGTAGCCATGCTGGACCTCATCGGGATGGAGCGAGGAGTCCTGAACGCCTTCCACGGCATGTACAGCCAGCTACGACGGAAATTTAAAATCAAAGGATGCCTGGGAGCCTGGTGGCAAGCCACCAATGGCATCTTACAAGGATGCCCGCTGAGCGTCATCGTAATAAATGCACTCACAACAACGTGGAAACACATGATAGACGACATCAAGAAGCCGGTGGTAGTAGTCACCAAGAAACTGCCGCCGCAGACGCAAGAGCCGGAGACGCCATCGTGTTGGTGGAAAAGTGTGGGAGCAGGAGCAGACCAAGCGTGGGTAGGGCGGTGCGAAACGCCGTGTTGCTGTGTGGAAATGGGGTGGTTGGTGGACAGGCGGCGGCTGCTACCCCCAAACCCCGACCAAGGAAGCACAGTCGACCCGCCGCCGCGGCCCAAGGGCCACAGGGCCCGGGGGGACACGCCGGCGGCGCAGGTGTGGGCCCGGCTGGGCCTCACGGAAATGGCCTCTCCCGCGAGCACGGAGACGTCGCGGGCCTCTTTGAAGCGGCTAGCGACACTAGACAACCAGGGAACCCGCACCCCCCCCTCCCCCGAACTCACCGCGCTCGCCCATTGAGCCAAGAGTGCTTTTCAGCCCGGGCAGTGACAGCTCCACTGAAGAGGATGATGGCGGTCATGATGGGGGGGGGCAGCATGAGGAGATGGCACCACGGTGGAGGTATCAGCAGAAGGATACGCCCACGACACTTACATGCTGGCAATGTGTGCCATGATGCTGATGCAGATGCTCCAGGCGACGGGCCAGTGGACAGCATTGACAGGGCAAGAGATAAACGTGAAGAAGTCGCTCGCCTTCGCAGTGCAGCACACAGCCTAGGGAACCAGGGAGGCCCACGATGTGGAGCTCAATGGCGAAACACTGCCACGGGAACATGAGTTTAGGCAGCTGGGAATCGGGGTGCGCATGCACCCCAAGAGGGGCACGGGCCCCGTGCTCACGAAGCGAGTCCAGGTGGCGTAGACGGCACTGAAAAAATCACAATCCCTCCCCCTGGGGCTCGACGGGCGAGCATCCATAGCAGCAATGATCATCGCAGGAGCACTTTACGGAGTGGAGTTAGCCGACATCTCCAAGAAGATAGCGGCAACGCTGGAATCCACGGTCATGTGTGCGGTATGGGGCCCCAGCAGGCCATGCCGGTCGAAGGAAATAGTCTTTGCTCTTCTCGTGCCGGGGCACCGCGTGGCGCCAACCATGGTCATCCCGTACCGGAGAATGTGCTGGTTGGCACGCCAAGCGCGCACCAGGAGCACGCCGCAAACTATCATACAAGCGATATGGGAGGCTGTACCGACGCCGAAGGTGACAGGCCCCCTGGGCCGAGCCCTGCAGGAATTCCGCAAGCTGGGATGGCAGCCGCTGATGGGATGGTGGAAGTGGACGTACCCGGGGGCGCATGCCCCAGTCAACTTGGCGCTGGACTGTGAGTCGTACGTGGAGCACGTCTTCAGGGAGGTGCCGCGCAAGCAACAGCTGCGCTGGCTAGAGGCCAGACGACCCTGGAGGCATGGATGCCAGCATACACTGAGTTCGCATGCTGGCACACATAGCAGACTGCGACAATGAGCGGGACAAAGCCCTGCTGCGAGGAGTATTGGCAAGAGCATTGTGGACGAAGGTCCGGGCGCAAGAGAGGGGGCCACGAGCACATGTCCTTTCTGCTCAGTAGGAGTGCCGGAGGATGAGAAGCACCTGCTCTGGCGGTGCAGCGCCTAGACGTAGGCCAGAGAGCCCTTCATCGCCGACGTCATGCTGCTGGCAAAGGGCCTACGGCTAGGATCCCTGAGAGACTAACCTCCGTGTCTACGCCTCTGCAGGATTGTGCCTGACAAGGCAGTGCGAACCAGTGGAATGGATCACGATGACCGATGGCGTAAAAGATGTGACGACCTGTACCGAATTCCACGAAGCTGGCTGTTCCTGCCCGAGGAGGGATTGGAGCCCAAACGCAAGGAACTGCAGCAACTGGCGGAAGCGGGACGTCAGTGGGCTGCCGGGGACAATCTTCGTGACCAGCTTGCACGGCATGTTCTTGGCAGTAGTGCGGGCCAGAAAACTCAAGGAAGATGAGTCCGGGCTTCTCTTTCCGGCCCCGGCACGGCATGAAAAACGGGACACGTACCCATGGCACCAACTTCAGCTCCCGCGACCGCGCGGGATACCCCCCAAAATCCCAGTCATCGGACAATTGCCCAAGGAGTGGAAGTGGGGGCCCAACCTGCTGCCCATGGTGCTTCGGTGGCACGCCGAGCTCGAGTGGCTAAAAATGCCGCCGGCACTCGAACACATCCCACGGGCACACTGGCAAGTGTCATTCATGGAGTTGGCCCTGGACTTTGAGGCATTCGCAGGGCGGCCGCTGCCGCCGGCCCCGCAGTTCAAATTCGTCGGGGGAGACATGTCCCTCCAGGAGAAAGGCAGGGTGCTGTGACTGATCGTAACACTGGTGGGCAGGGCCACGGAACGCGAATCAATTTTCCCGGTCAAGATGACACACCACTGCCGCTCCCTCACGTCAATGGGGGTGGGCACGGTCATGGGGCTTGAGGGATGCCCCGTTTTCACCAGGCCGACGGCGGTGTGGAAACACTTGGAGAGGCTCCGCATGTACCGGGAGGCCAGATGGGCGCAAAAGCAAAAAGCATGCACGGTGAAGCGACAGGCCAAAGCGAAGGGCACAACCAAGAAATCGGCGGCGAGGCAGCCAAGAGAAGCGGCGAATCCAGATTGGAAGAGATGCCCAGCAAAGGGTGAAGCCAAAAGCGCGCTGAAAGAAACACTATGTGACCGACTTCTATGCTCAGCCAGAGAAAGCTCCAGCCGAGCAGAGGAACGAAATTTTCGCGCCGGCGGGCAGCGCTCTGGGAGGCGGAGGCAGTGGCAGGCCCGCGGCACCCATCTTCACGCCACCGACAACCCGGAATGGGGCCAGAAAGAAGGAAACCCGGAGGCGGCTGACCAAGTCGTGGGTGTGCGAGCGACATGGGAACCCCCCCTGTCCGACATGTGTGCTGACACACAGGGGAGTGAGACACTGCTACAGCAGGGGGCACCACGGCCACCCGAAGGGCGTCTACATACCCTACACACCAAGACACACACCACTACGCGCGCGGCTGGCCAGCCAGCACACCCCGGGGGCGGGGGGCACGCCAACACCCAAGCGACCCATGGGGAGGGTCACCACAGGCCAGCCCACCCACCAGCCCCCAGCGGCGGGGTGAGGGGAATGAAGCGACAACGGGAGACCCCCCCCCCCCCTGTGAGACCCGGCAAGCGCCCACGCTTGACGCGCCTAGCGCAACGGCACAGCCGCGCGGGCACAGAGGTGATATAATCACCCCCCCAGAGAGGCTCTGGCCCAGGCGAGGGCCGCATGCGGGGGAGAGGAGCCCTCTCTCCACCCACCGTCAGGTGCGGGGGCTCATCTGCCGGCACCCCTCCCTCTTTTTCAAAGCAAGTGGCCCATAGACCCATGCACGTCTTCCTCTTTAATATGGCATCCCCCCCTTGTGCACACACACACACACACACACACACACACACAAGCGCAAGAATACCCAGGTGAGGGAGGCTCACCAATGGCCCTGACGAACGATGAAGGATTGGACAATGCAGAGTGGACGATGAAGGCCGTCTGGCGGTAGGCATGGCTGGAGTCTAATGCGAACATTGCGGCTTGACCTGATTGTAGCCCTTGAGAACCCTGTTCCTCAGCATGGCCAGCCAACTTGACGCTTGTGGGAGGTTGATCTGCACAAGTTCCCAAGCCACACCCAAGCCCCCTAATGGTCCCGAGATTCCTCAACCCCCCAACCTGGATTTTACACGTGTTTGTGTGGGGGGGTGTATTGTGTGTGTGTGTGTGTTCTTGCTGTGTATGTGCGCGCGCATCTCCATTTAGTCCATGGCAGGGCTTTGATGTCATTTTCTGGCATGTGTCTCCGAGTAAGTCGATTCCAGTCAGCACCTGGTGGATGGCTCTCTGAAGCAGGGGAAGTCTGCCAGAGGTTCCATGCTCATGTTTGTATCTTATTCTGCTCCTACACTGACACGTACCATGGGCTGTGGGACTTTGGGTCTTTTCTGATAGTGTGCGTGTGTGTGTGTGTGTGTTTGTGTGTGTGTGGGGGGGGGGGGGGGCTGCAGGTGGCAGGTTGTAGGTGTGCCCTGCAGCTCTTGAGGAGTTTTCTTTCACCACTTTTCTTGCTCTGTTCTTGTTTTTGCGGTTCTCATCTTGTGTGTTTGTGTGGGCTGGGCTGGGCTGGGCTGGGCTGGGCTGACCCAACAATCTGTGGCACTGCTGTCAGCAAAGCAGTGCTGCATGCTCTGTTCTTCACAGCTGACGCTGCGGTGAGCTGCTGTCCGACATCACCCTCCTCCTGTACTTACAGAAAGGCGCCTAGCGCGTATCATGCACTGCTTTTGTGGCCTGCCATGACACGCGCCTGACGAGAATCTTTGCACTCAGCGCCTTCTCTGTGCCTGTTTGTCATGTTCAACGTGTGTGTGTGTGTGTGTGTTCATTCATTCTGCGGCGACTTATACCCCTGCCTTGGCAAGTCCGTGTGTGTTAAAAAAAGGTGCACACAACGCTGTAACCATGGGAGGTCAGTTTGAAGGTGTGGGCCTGTGTGTGCTGAGCTGCAGTAATCCTCTTAGTGGCAAACTGCTGCTGCACTGAACCGTGGCTTTTTCCTTCTGTGGCGCTGAGAGGCGAATAGTGTCGTCCTCTGAATAGGCTGGCACGTACTGAAAAGTGCATATAAGACCATCCCAGGTCGGGCTTTATCTATGCTGCGGGATGGGTATGGAGAAGCAGGCACGGTGCGAACGCGATGCGAACATGGGGGTTGTGCCACGAGCTTTTCCCTGGTACAGTTGCAGTGCACTCCAGAGGCCTCCCAGGGCAACATGTTTGAGAGCATCTGAGGGGGACCATTGGGCCATTTTGCCCTTTTGGTCCAAAACCCTGTACGGTGTGCGCGCATGATCCCTCTACAGGTGTGAGGCACGCGCAGCATCCATCATCAGAGGGTGCGCGCACAACTGCTCATGCCATGGAAGAGAGTCGCCCCCACCCCAACACCATACCTACAATGCCCCATGCAGTACCCTCTCACCTGTTGGCCCCTCCCAGACACCAATAACTCTCTCACCCACCTGACTTCGCACTGTGTGCTTTCAAGGAGCACTTCTCTTTGACCACAGGACAGTGTCAGGGACATGGACTTCATGCTCAAGCCGCGCGGTTGGATATCCGCGCCCGATGACGACGGATTGTGCCACCTCTTCTCCTCAAGGCACATCGAAGCAGTGTCCAGTCAGTTGTCGCCGCGTGTGGGAGGCCCGACAACGTTTCAAAAAAATCTCTCCCGCGGATCTGCAGAGCTGTTCGTGGAGTATTGCTGCGTCAGCACGCCCGATGTGTTGCAAGATGCAGAAGTATTGATGGAGTGCGCCACGAAGGTCTCATGTTTGCACACCATTTGTGTTGCAGGTTGCAGTGCTGCTACGCAACTGATCCCAGGTTGGTGAATGCAGCCGCTAAGCAGTGCTGTTGGAGAGAGAGACCCCACCGTCCGCACACACGTGTTTATCGCCCAACAGGACAAATACGCTTAACCGCAAGTATCAACCGGTAAACCTGCTCCACTTTGAAGGTTCCGTGCCCCATTGCTGGCAGCGCAGTGGATGCCACGGGGGCATAAGGCTGCAATTGTGAGCAATGGGTCAGGCATTCCATTCTCACCCTCAAAACTGCCCCCTCCCCCCCCACCACCACCGACCCTCGGATTGACCTTTACCATTAAGCAGGTCATACCGGCAAGCACCAACCAAACAACCAGCACCCAGCACCCAGGAATCAGCAAGCAAACAAGCAAGCACCCAGCACCCAGCAGCCAGCAAACAGCTAGCTGTGGACGATAACCAAGTTTCATGATGCAATAATCCAAAGCAATGCAGCAGAAACATTGTTATGCAAGCGTTGCACTGCACGACTCAGCCCACCACCACCTACAACGGCACGGTCAAACCAACCTACTATTTATTTCAGTGTCTTGACAATACGCCCAATTTCACAGAGCTTTGCCTTCCGGAATCCGTTTGCGCATGTTTGGGCTAAAGGATCAGCAGGGCTTTGAAGTGGTTTCTGTTGCTGGGTGCTGGTTGCTGGCTGGTTGCTTGCAGCAGCTTGCAGCTTGCAGCATGATGCTTGCCGGTTGCTGCCTGCCAGCTGCTTGCTGCTTTCTGCGTGCTGGCTTGCTGCTTGCTGCCTTGATGCTCGCTGCTTGCTGCTTGATTGCTGAAACCAGATGCTACATTGCGAGAAACGGGTGGGGCACTCTAATTTTGCATTGAGGTGACCATGAAAACCGACCTGTGACTCGTGATTTGTTGGAGAGTAGCCCCAAAACAGCCCAAACTTTATTTTGCTTTGCCCAAATCTGGTTTTCCGTATGTCATCCCACTGTCCAAACACAGTGAGCGACCTTCCATTTCCTCTTAATGGAGATACCTCCCCTTGACCCTGAACCGGTGTACTGCTGCTGCCGCTGTTATTGTTGCCTGTTGTGAGCTTGATTCAGCGTGGAGGGCTGTACTGGTATCTCTCCTTAAATCTCACGAACAAGCAGCAAGAAATTGCACCGGAAAATAGAGAGAAAAAAAGGGCTGCCCAAAACACAATGTTCGTGTTCATGTGTGCAGATCCAGCCGCCTAAGATACAAATTGCTGATTCGCACAACGGGTTGAGACTCAGTCCCGACGCTCTCACGGAGATCCTGCAGTTTCTGCCAACCAAGGACCTATGTGTTGTGCCCTCGGTCTGCGCGGTGTTCTATGACGCGTTCTTGAGCTTCACCCCTGATTTTTGGCTGCATCGGCTGTCAGCAGACTGCAACGCGCCAGCGGCGGCTCAAGCCTGTCGAGGTATGTCAGATCATTCCCATGTTTGGGGATTGCCGAGCAGTGCAGATGCAGGGCAGACGGGTATAACCTGTGCAAACCTGAAGGCCTGTTGTGTGTCCGAAGTGTGTCCGAAAGAGGGGTATGATTCAAGTGCGTCTGCTGCACGGGTTTTACGCAGCATCACTCTGCCTCTTTGCCACTCTTTGTCGGCAGGGCGCATCTCGTCGTATATGGAGTACCGGCACGGATGTCTGCTGCTCCGCAGGACGCGCAAGGCACTCTCTATTCTCAAGTCCGGCCGCTTCGAGAAGGTGGTGGACCAGGCGGTGGCTGCGACGAAAGTCGAACAATTGGAGTCCAGGCTCAGGTCTGGGCAGCTGCCCGCACTGACCGTGCCCGCCTCCCCCCCCTCAAAGGCATCTGATCAGGGCGGCCGTCTGCCGTGCCCCTCCTTTTTGACTGTCTCTGAGGCCAACCCGACGACCAAGAAAATGGTACGGATGCCGTAAATGGTGTGGTCCAGTGGGTTCAAGTGTCCGGAGTCATGTTTGAGAGGGCAGTGCGAACCCGCACCCGAACCAAGCCAAGCACCTTGGGAGGCGAGGGGCGTCCGGAAACTGAGCCGGAAACCCCCTCCCTCCGCCCCCCAAACCCACGGTCTTGCGAAAGACTTCGTGTGGAGCATACCGGCGCCGGGATGGAAGGGAGGCCAAGGGCCACAAGCAGCTGTGAGCAGAAGGACGACCGTCCCACTCTCATTTACCACAATTTCCGTCACTCCGACATGCGCAGACAAACAGCAGAGACAATTTCGTCCCAAAAGTCACTGCATACACCCGGATGTACCAACCGGCACACTTACTGAGCCTGTATGGCACCCTCCCCCCCCTCCACTGCCGTAGTGGACACACTCGTATCCCATCCTCCCCTCCACATGCTCCACACTCCCCACATACACACTGTCCTAAAGCCACACACAGCCCGCAGGCGCACCTTCACGACACACAACCCAAGTGTGTGAACCCGCAAGTACCAACCGGCAACCCGACTCCACCTTTGATTCGCCCCCCCCCCCCCCCCGCAAATGAAGCATCCCCACCCTTGACAGGGAGAGAGAGAGAGAGAGAGAGAGAGAGAGAGAGAGAGAGAGAGAGAGAGAGAGAGAGAGAGAGAGAGAGAGAGAGAGAGAGAGAGAGGGCTGAAGGGCGAGACCGATTGAGCACGGCTTCGCGGATTGTTAGGCTTCCGGTGACTCTTACCGGAACATCTCCTGCGGACGAAGCCTCAAACGGTCCTCAGATAGAGAGGGAGGGTGGGGGTGTCGTGGAGGGACTTGCGCAGCCCCTTGTGACGGCAGCGGTCCCAGGCAAATTCTGCACAGGGCGCCCCACGCGGCTGGGGAAACCCGCTGTGCGCCGCTCTGCGGCCCCTTGACCCCCACTTTAAGACGTGTTCCCACTTTCTGACATGCAACTCCGCGCCTTGGTACCCCCCCTTCCGGTAACCCACCCGCTTTCATGGAACCCCCCCCCCCATTCCCAGTGTGATACGTGCAGGACCCCCACTTTGGTACCTGCACCTGCCCCACCTCCATCCCAAGTGTGACGTATTCACAACGTAAATCTCGCGGCTTCGCCCTGCGGCCACTCCTGCATGTCTCGCGCATTGCGTCATCGGCAACATACCACATGTACAACTCACAACAGGCGGCCCACGTGTCCCGACTGCAAGAAAGAGCATCAGGCTTCTTTGCCAGCAGATTACTCGTTCTTTCTGCATGGCTACAACGGTGTCTCTACTGCGCTGTACCAGGTTTGTCGGGGGGTCTGCTGGCGGTGTTCCAACCACGGAGGCGGGGGGGGGGGGGGTGTTACGTGTCGGGCTGGAACCCCCAACGGAAATTTTTGTTTGCAGAATCCCCCCCCATTTTTGTCCATTTGTGGTGAATGGTAATACTCCCCGGACTTTCATGTATTCAACATGCTCAGAATGGAGCATGCAATTCAAAAAGGCCCCAAACCTGAAAACAGCAATTTGACCCCCCCCCCCCCCCAACCCTCTGGACCCTCTGCTCACGCCGCAGAAGTTGGGGCCCGGAACTGATCTAAACGCACCCCATTTCAACCCAGTAATGCGTCTGGTCCCGCACCATGAATTATGCCCCAATAAATGCGATGCACAACTTGATCCCAGTGTCTGCGGACTACGTCAGCTCGGACTCCTGTATTCTTTTCAACAGCGTGTCATCGGTTTCACTGCTTTCCCAGCGAGAATGCAAGGCTCCTGGACTCCATGGGATTCGGTGCGGTCTCAAGGCTGAGACCTAAAGGAATTGATGTCTCAGACACCACACGGGAGCATGCAATGTCTTTTCGCCCATCCTCTCAGATGCACGTAAATACGTGATTGGCATGACCTGCGCCCACTCAGCGGCTTTGTCTCACTGCGCATGGGATGTGGGATTTACAAGGGCCATGACGAGCGGTGCACCACCCCTACTTCCCGGGGGAAGGTACGCTCAGGTCCGCGCCATCTGGTGATGCCGGGTCGCATATTCTGCTGCTGTCCGTCGGCAGAGCGTGGGCTCCCAGAACTTCGGGCCGTCATGAACGCTATTCCACAAAGAGGCCAGTCGGTGGCTTTGCATTTGCTTTCCATGAGAATGAAGATCCTGCGCCCATTCGCTTTCGTGCCACTGACCTCTCCAATACGACATTCAGGGCGGCGAACAGTTGTGTAAAGCGTTGCACACCGTTCCATTTGTCTCAAGGCACTTTCGTCTCTCGGACGATTTGGTTTTTTCGCAAGTTGGAAGGGAACGTGTGGTGCCCCGATTTCTGTTGTTACACAGGCCGGCAGTTTTGGTCGCCTTAGTGCATCTCTGAGCGGTGCTGACGAATACCCTATTTTTACGTCCCTCCGACTCTACAGCATGATCGCTTTGGAGGACCTGTTGAACGATGCCCAGGGCACGCGGTATGCGATGCATTGCGACATATGCCTCGTGATTACGGCGTGTTTAGCATCCCATATTTGCGGGGCAGTGCAGACGCCACGGGAGAGGCGCGGTCCCTGTTCGCGAGCCCCCCCCCCCCCCGGCTGCACAGCGGCCCGGTATTTTTTTTGGTCAAAATATCAGTCAAAATTGCTCACAACTACAGATGTGGGGATCATTTTGAGAGTGCATGTTGGGGTACCTCATCCCTCTCCCATTCGGAAACGGAGAAATGTGCCCGCGGGGAGGCAAAGTGCCCCACGCCAGTGCCCAAGGTCATGATTCCAGGTAGTCCCAAAATGGGGACATTGTCACGGTGGCATCATGAGATCATGCGTGGGCTCTCCCAACTCTTGCAGGTTTTGCCCCCTTCACCCCCAACCCAACGGGTGGAACCAACCCACCCACTCGTGAGTCCCCGAGGGGAGGATTCCCTCCTCAAAAGGTGAACAAGTACGGGCACCCGGAAGTACCAACCGGCATACTCACTCAGCCTTTATGGCACACCCCCGCCTTTTGCCTCCTACGTCGGATGGCCACTGCCACAACAAACCGCCCCCCCCCCCCCCCCCGCCGTGGATACTCCGCCGTGGACAGAGTGCGAATACTCTGGGCGAAGATATTACTGCAACGCGCTCACCACAAATGGCGCAGAGCACGGGAGATATTACTGCAACGCACTACTGGCAAGTCACGCATTGGTGAGCTAGCACCCATGGCATTGTGTGACATTCACGTTGCTGGTTGTGGTCAGCAACTCCCAGCCTGGGGTCTTCGTGATGATCACATACCGGGCACTGATCAGGCCGTCAGGGGAGGATGCCATGGGCAGAAGTTGCATTCTGGATTCCCACCCCGGCAGGTGGATGGATGCCCGCGGCAGTGCGGATGCCTGCAGTTGTGTGGATGCCTGCTTGTCGTAGCAGAAGGTTCAAGGACGAGAGGCCAATAGGCGCCGCCACAGGCTAACAGAGCCAACCACCAAGGCCTTGTGCCAATCCCCCCTCCCCCCCCGTGTACTGGGCTGCCGCGCTGCAGGTCGACAACCCTCCGCATGGCACCGACAGGTCCCAGGGCAGGGCGGTGCCCCGCGCCTCCTGCGACCCCTCCAGATGCCCCAGTAGGTCCCCCCTGTGGCATGTGGTCGTGCGGAGTCGTGGAGCGGCTCGGCACTTTGTCCCTGTGACGCCCCGGCCCACATCTCCCCGGGTGGGCTCAGCGCAAGGCTCCTCTGCCTCCCACCGGGGCCCGGAGCACTACCTCACACAGCCTGATTGATGACCCACCCTGGAGCATCTGCCACATCAGCGGTGGTGAACACCCTCCAAACTGCACGGTCTTGGGAAAGACTTCGGGTGAGTGAATGCCGACACCGGCATCGAAGGCGCATCAAGGCGTTGAAGCAGCACCTGTGAGCAGGGGGACGACGGTCCCACTCGCACCAAACCACCAGGGCATCAGATAGCTTTATCCATCAGGCAGTCGGTAATGGTGACATACAGAAGGGATGCAGTCGGATGTCAGAAACATGAAATAATTTCAGGCCGAATCAGTTGAGCATTGTAGCAGCCAAGCCAGCACAAGCGCCGCAGGTGGCAGGGAGCCATCAACCGATTCCAGGGCGAGACGGGGTTCCGCCTACACATGAGCGTGGCAGAAGGGTGGGGTGGGGGCATAAAGGCTCCGCAAGTGCGCCGGTTGTTTTTTCAGGTGTACGCACTGTTTTTGATTTTCAGGACGAAATTGTCCATGCTGTTCGTCCACAGACGGTGGGAAAAGGCAGCAAGTGCGTGGTTCCGACTGCATGGATGCCCTGATTGTTGTTGTGTTCTTGGATCTGTGCTCTTGGATCTCTCTCTCTCTCTCTCTCTCTCCCGCCCTCTCTGAGTTGCTCAGACCCTTTCTAGTCTTTCAGAATTTGTTATTATGTTGGATAACCTACTACCTGCTACTGCTTACTTACTTCTGTCCGGGCATCACTAAGATCATGTGTTTGTTTTCGCTCTGCTGCATCCAATGGACTCCACTGCAGGCACACACCAAAGATCAGGTTGTCCCGAAAATCCATCGAAAACGATTTCTGGATCCCGATCGGCGAAGAGTACGAATTGTCTGAATTGTGGTATGTGTCATTTGCGGATTGAGTTTCACAAGGTCGTGCAACAACGTGGTCGGCTTGTGTCTTCCATCTCATACGATGGGCGTTTCAATGGATTCAGACGGTCCAGATGTGAACAGTGACCTGTCCAACTCCTCCAGTGCACGTTCTGCGGGCCTGCCCCCTGAGGAGGAGGTTGAACCTGACATGGATGAGTTTTGAGCCCACCTTCGTGTGCCCTGTGTGCCTTGTGCCAGTGGCCATCCCACCCCAGAGCCCCCTCTAATGAGGTAATACGGGCGCAGTTGCTGCCACATGGTCACTGGTCGCTTGTTAGATACAGTCACATGAGCAAGGCCCATTGGAGCACATGTGCGCAAACCAACAGGCACCAGCCCGCCCTGCCCCAATGCCAATCGGGATTTGGACACCGATGGCAAAATTGCCTGCACACTGTACAGAATGTGTTGAGCCCCAGAAGCCACTCTTTGCCAAAAGCCATTTGTGCCTACGCCAAATTGGGCCGCTGGCGGTCTTTATCAGTCCCCACGGTCAGAGTGCCCTGCCCTTCCCATCGCTGTGGGGGTGGCAGACCCAATGTCCAGTCTTAAGGCGTGCTCGACCTCAGGCTGTCGGGGTTTGGCCCTCCGTCTCCTCCGCCCCCCCCCCTCCCCTGCTCCCCCACATACGTACACACACATCGGAACGTTGTATCTCACGGGTCACGGGTGCATGTCGTCATTGTGCATCGACAGCGATCAGCGCTGCCGCGCAAGACCCCTCTGCTTCCGTGCCCTGCGTGCTACACGCACTACCCTCAGGCAGCATGCGGCTTTGCTTGTGCTTCAGGCTGAACTGCAATCACATGTCGTCCGTGTATGGCACCGTCGTGGCAGTCAATCGGTGCACTAGGGACTGGCACGTCGTGGCCTCGAGCTTCACGTCGTTCATCCATCGCGCTGCAGAATTTATCAATGCCAAGTTGGCGACCATTACGCCGGTGTGGAAACGCATCTGCTCTTGTGCGACGTTGCAGTGCAGTGCATTACATGACCATTCTTTGGGGCTGAAGGGACCTCGATTCGCTTTCCATTGTTTGGCGGTGTCACGGACCTTGACGGTCCTGTTCACGTGGCACAGCAGGCCTGTGCCTGAAGTCAATGGGGACTAAAGAGGGTTTCAGGCGGGCCGCAGAAGCAGTTAATGGTGGTGTGAAAAGCGGTTCAGGACAAATTCGAACCGTTACCAAGCGGTTGGAGGCCGGTTGGGGAGGGGTGAGAGCGGTTGACGCATAACGGACCCTGAATCCCCACGGGAGTAGATTGCATCATCCGCTTCGAACACCCCTGGGGCACAGTGGATGGCAGAACGCCTCAGCCCCCAATTGTCTGCTCCACAGGAGATGCTCAGCCTCTGTGAGACGTTGGGGGATCAGTACTGCACACAACTCGTCGACTGCTCCCCAGACGGGGCCAGCGCAGCTCCGCACCGGTATTGGCCAGCGCTGAGAGGCTGCCTGAATGCGGTCACTGAGGAGCCCGCCTCCCCAGCGGATGCCCGCGGTTGGGACCGCCCTGGCACTGGATTGGTCGCAGGACCCAAAAGCAAAGCGAACTGCGGCCCGCTGTCTGTCATGGGGCATGGCCCCAAGAAGATTGGCATGGCGTGGTGCGGTGTCGTGTCATGAGGGACCAACTGGTAGGCAATTGGGCCGAGGCCAAGGGGGCAGGGGGCGGGGGGAGGGGGGGACACGCTTGGCGGCAGGTAAAGCATCCCGTTGCGGACCTGCGCAGGGCCCGCCACGTGGGGATGCCCATAGGTCCCCAACAGGAACGTGCCTATGGACGCGTGTTCCATTGACGAGTTCTGTCTCTGTCATCGCGCCTCTTCCGGCGCCCCACAATCGACAGCAATCCTGCGGAAGGGGAGGGGGGGCTCGTGAGGTTGCATGTTGTGTCGTGGGGTTCGTGTAAAGGGGTAACGGGGTCCAGCGGAGCGCTGGCACTGTTGCGCTACCAAACTACGATGGCCCTCCCACAGGCCGCCCATCCGTCTCCGTTTGTCGCATCACGGTGCCTGTGGTCTGCTGATGGCCGCTGACGAGCTGTCATTTTTTGTCGTCTGAGCTGTTGACGCTTGCTTGCACACTGCCATACCACAGGGCCCTGGCATTATTCAGCGGCGCACAGAAGCTCCGCATTTGTGAGATGTGCAAATGCAACATCACTACGCTCTACGGAGATGTATTTGTGGTGTTTTTGTCGCTTCTGATGCCGGGATCTGTTTATGAACATAATGCGGGCCGTCAGCATGTCCCTCGGGGTCTTGAGTCCTGGTCCAGCCACCCCCCCCCCCCTCCCCGCCCACGAGGACGCATTGCTGCGTCCTCGTGGGGGTGAAGGGTAAGGCCGTATGCATCCTGACTGTTCTGGTCGATGCAACCCGCCGCCAAGGAGGACAGAAACGTCGGACCAAACAGCGGCTTGGTGGACCTTCACTCAAGGAAAGGGAAGGGAAGGGCAGCGAATGGCGATCGGCCAATAGGCGCCGCCAGCTGCAGACAAGAACAACAAATCCAAGGCGACATGCCACCCCCCCGCCCCCCAAGGCTTGGTAGTCATGACATGGAGCAGGTTGGCATTCAGAGGGAGGTTCGGTGGTGGGCGATGTGTCCCAGCGACCAACCCGTCCCCGTCCCCATCCTTATCCCATTGATCAATTCGATGTCAATCCTGATCCCTGTTCTTTTTGCTACTTCCCTACCCCCCATCCCCATCCCCCATCCCCATGCATCCGCAACCCCCGCCATAGCTTTTTGATGTGGCAATTCTGTTGCAAATTGTTTCCACCGGCAGATTTTCAGAGATTGAACACTGTCCGGGGACTTCTGCACCATCCAGCGCCTCATTCACTGCCCATAAAGGCCCAGATGCGCCGAGTTAGGCGACTCTTAGAAGTTTGCTTCGGTGTGCCCGGTTTGGTGCAGCACCGCTGTTGAAATATGGGGCATATGAGTGTTTGTAACCCTGATTTATCTGCTTGACCCTTCCCAAGTACAGCACTGGCAGTGCCACATGCAGGAAACGGCCTTCTTCATGCCCGTGAATGCACTCAGTTGCCCGATCACCGCAGGCTACGTCCAAAGTCTCACATACGTAGAGTCTCTTGGGTGCAGCTCGTGCTCCAGGTCAACAACGTCCACAAAAAATGCACCGAGCACTTTTCGTCTCGGATTCGGTGCTGCAGATGTACACTAGCCCCTCGACTGTTCAAGCTCCTGCCTTGTTGCGCGCCCCCGCACGCGTCCGATTGCTGGGCCATGTGGTCCCAAGAGACCCGTAGGTCCAGGCAACATTGGCTTCGTCCCTCCTCCTGCAAGAAATAGGCAGCTTTTGGGTATGACCTCCAGACATGATGCCTGACCTGCGCCTCAGAATGCTGTGCATGCCCGTCTGGGTGCGATGTGGGGCGATCATCGAGCCTTTTCTGTCCGTCTTCGCTTCCCCCCCCCCTTTTCTTTTAGACTGGCGTACATAGGGCACATGACTTCAGGACACCGACGGCGTCTCCCACAGCAGCTCAGGCAGGCACCAGCAACAGCGCCAGCACCTGCGGCAGTGCATTTTTCTGTGCATCTTTGCCGCTGCAGTTGGTTGCTGAGTTCAACTTCACATGTCGCAGAAAACACGCCCCCTTAGATCCCCAGATGGTTCAAATGCATTGGTTGACTTTGATGCCAAGTTTCCTCAAGTTTCCTTGATTTTGAAGCTGCACCCGTGCCCGTGTGAGTTTCATACCGAGGTTTTACATCAGGTCGCTTCGGTACGCAGTGCATCGCAGTGCAAACGAAGCATTATCTTGCGCATGTTGTCTCCTGGTCATTGGCATTTTGTGAGTCCACAGAAGCACTCTCACAGCACATCTCTGAAATTTCCGCTGGTTTCCGCCAATGCACAATTGTGACAGATCTGTTCTTGGAAGCTAAACATATCAGTGCACCTCACGAAGATACAAAGAATTGCGAATGGGCAGTAAATGCACATTTGCAGGGCACATATATTTGCCCCAAAAATGAGCGCAAATGCATTTGTCCGTCGCTCCGTGGTGCGCGCGATGTGCACGACCGAGGCAGCTGCGTCGCAAAACCAAGTCTGGGACCCGTACTGTCAAGAAACACACTGTGCAGGATTCAGGTCGCTAGTAGCCGTAGCCGAGCCATCAGCAGCATCTTCCCTTCATCTCGGCTGTGTAAGCCCTGGCTGTTGCCCAAAGGTTCACTCCATGGTGTCAACCTGGGCGCTGGGGTAGGGCACAGCAAGCTCGAAAGCTCCCTTTCATGCCTCAAGGAATGGCAGACGACGAAAGTTGCGATCATACCAGAGCGCACAACGTCGAATAATGGGTAGATTTTCCCTTCGAACAGCGGACCATTGACCAGACGCAACAATGAAGATTACACGTGCCGTGCTTTCATCACCATCTGCTCCGAGAATGGGCCACAAGGCCGTAATTAGGGACCTGATTTCGGCTGAAACAGGGGTGGTGCACCAACACCCTTGTACGAATCTATTGTATTCACATACTCATTGATGCACTCATCAAACAATTTGACATAAAGATAACAGAATGATAGAATGATGATGGCAGGCTCTGTCAGGGCTGCTACGGGATTTCATGTGTGGTGTCACCTCGGCCCATTTTAGGGTCGCCAGCATTGCATCCTTTTTTTGTCGTAACACCAGTTACCACACCAAATGTCACCAGTGCTGTCTGCCTTGATTTTGTCCACCTGATGGAATAGGTTTATCCGCCAGAGATACGATGCAGTTTGGGTGGTTGTGATCCTAAGGCGAGGCACAGCTTACACTGGCCTTAGATTCCGATGTTCAATTCGCCCTCTGTGAAAGAAGTGAAGAAAATGATGTTGCTCTCGATTGCGATATCATTTTTTTTATAAACATGTGCCCAGAGTTGTGTCAGCCCGCTGCCACCTTCTGAAGTAGAAGCACAGACAGTGACTTGGCACTTTCTCGATGGAAAGCAGTCGTGTTTGGAGTTTTAGTGCTACAAATGATTGGCCCCAACCAGTCTGCGAGCCTTAGGAGAGTGTTCCTTCCAAAAACACACTGAAGCGCCCACAGTGCAACCCCCCCCCCCTTGCAGCCACCGAAGCATAAGTCCTGCCACAGACGAAAGTGTCTTGGTGCGCCATGCACCCGCAGCAAATTGTACATACCCCGCCCAACACTCATTCCTGGCAGCATTGGCAGGTGGTGCTCCTGTCCTTTGGGAAGCAGAGAGGCAAACAGGCATTGCGCCTTTGAGGACCAGGATTGGGCAGGCGTTCTTGATGCCGTACTGATTATGTGAAACGGCCGCATAGACCTGGGGGTGTTGGGGAAACCGAAACGGGAGCCAGGCTTCAACGTTGGTCCTCCACAGGTTTCCCTGGCAGAGCTCCTTGGCGATCACTTGTACATTAACAGTTCAGAATCATGTGACCTTGCAACATGGTCAACACAGCCACCATGTGCAGATGACATTTGTACCATACAAGTATAGGACCTTCCCAATCTTTTTGTACACACTGGGTATTGTTCAAAAGAGTGCAGCCTTGTTTGAGATTATCAACGGACAACAGATGGACGAATCGTTCATGCGCTGCTGTGACGTTTGCGGCTTTCGGACATTCAGGTCGTCGAGATGATATGATGCTCGCTTTTGAGCCAGCATCCTATGAGACATTGCCAGTTTTGTTAACTCTCGCGTATGCACAGGGCCAGACTGCCATCGGGCTTCGGCCTGAGTCATTGGCTTTGCCAATTGAAAACCAGAGCCCCTGCGTTTTGCATCTGGCGTCAAATCATGGCCTGTCTCTGAATACTGTGATACATATGTACATAGATTGCTGCCAATGTTTGGCAACCAAATGCATCCTCGTGGAGCTTGTACATTATCGCAACAGCTGTCCAATCCATTTGACATTGCGTATATCGGTATTCAGACAAGTGGTTGTATTCAAGCTGCAACGATGTTCATTTGCGGTGAGGATCGTGGGCATGTTCATCTGCCTCTAGGGTAATGGCATATTCGCAGTTGGGCACAAAGCCGCAGACTTGTGGATGCGCTTTTCGTGTGCGGAAGAGAAAGCCTACACACGAAACCAATGATGCCGGGATACGCAGCCAAACAATCTACAAATGGCCCACCCCATCGAAAGTACCGCAGTGCTTCATCGCCGGCTGAAATGCCCCCCGGCAGTCAGAAAACCCCCTGCAACAAAACGAGAGCCCTGAGGTGGTGTACATGGGAGCCAAACCAAGCGTGGTCTCTGTGCCAATGACTGATGCTGATGTCTCAAACTGTCTCGGGCGGGGAAATTCAGTCGATCAGAACCGACCATTGATCCCTCTGCCGCGTCCAACATGAAGGCATGCTGTACTGCGATGGGCGCTACAGTGAATCTGCAGGTTGAAGGCCATCGGCGCTGTATGGCACAATGAAGGCGTCAACATTGAGGTCAATTGTTCTGTTGCAAGGTGACTTCAATAGCTGGTCAGCGACTTTGTTGAGATGTCCGCTGAGCACCAGTGGGCATAGTACAACGTGCAAGCAATTTTAACATTCTAAGGACAAATGCAATACAATGAGCAGTGCAACAAAATCCACACCGTTGGACGTCGTAATTTCACCACCTAGACATGCAAAGCCACCTTCCTGGGCTATTTCTGGATAGGTCCAAGATGCCCAGGCATATGTTACTCTTTTTTTTTTTTTTTGAGAACATGAGACGAATTCCTCATTTAATACTGTGCCAATGTAATGGGCTTCCAAGTTTTTCACTGAAAGCTCCCCACTAGGCTCCAAGTTGAATCATCATGCAAGACAAGGAATGCAAACTCGACCAGAAGAAGCCCTGTTTTTGAACTGAGAGTTGCGATCAGACTTTGATCCGGTTTTCAGCCCCTGGCTGAGAAGTTAGGCGGAAGCCCCTTTGTTGCGGGCGTGTATACCTTTCAAGCTGTTCAGTGTGTTTTGAAATAATTGCTTTCCATAATTGCTTGGTGGCTGAGGTGGAGCAGTGGCATCACTTGAACCTCTTTGGACAGTATTGCATCGCCGGTAAAAAGGGGGGGCTTTGAGCGCACTGTTCACGTAGTGTGACTATTTGGGTGTTTGGCTGTACTAGAAACCCATACTTTGTGATACTCTGGGCATCATTGTTGTTTGGCATTAGGCTTTGGTGCTTCTTCCACATCGGAATATGGCATATGGAATATGGTATCACCCGGTTTCACCCATTTTCACCCCTTTTCACACGTTTTTTGCTCTCTTCCACCACATCCACTCCTTTCTAGGTTGATTTCTAGGCTTTCTGGGCTCCATGGACGGTGCATACAAGGGGTACCTCCATGTGGCATGGCCATTTATCGGTCGAAAGACTTTGATTGATCGGCAAAAGGAGTACAATGATGTTCATGGTTTCTATAGATCATGTATTGAGCACTTGTTTGCACGCATGTGGCATTTGGGTATCGGAAGGAATGCATGGAGGGGATCGTACTGAGTTGTATGATACATGCATGTACTCTTGCATTTGCAACAATTTTTGATTTGAAGACAAATACGGTACCCTCCATGGGAACACGTACCTGCACATGTATGGGCCGCACTTGCACACGAGGACCATGATGATGAGGATGTTGTGGGTGGCGATGGGGATGTATGTGCCCGGGGGGGGTGGAAAAAATTCGCGTGAAGTTTTTTTCCGTACCCCCCCCCCCCTCCGGGGGTACCCCCGAAAAAAAAGCTGGCACCCCATGTAGGAATTTTTTTTCGCCAAGAGGAATTTTTTTACTATGTGCTACTTGAACTTGCATGTCACCTTCACTTTCCCACATTGTATGACATTGGCACATGAACTACTACTGAGATAAAAGTAATTGGTTGTTGTTTTTTTGCATGGCGCCAATGGCACCCCCCTTTTTTTTGTTAATTCTTTTTCATCAAGCCGTCAGTGCCTTTGAGCACCAGATATCGCAAGACGAGGCGGAGGGTTAGGGAACCTCAATCCACGCTTTGGTGTGGCCCCTTGAGTTGGGGTTAGGGACTCTCAATTCACGCTTTGTTGCGTGGCCCCTTGAGTTGGGGTTAGGGACTCGCAATCCACGCTTTGTTGCGTGACCCCTTGAGTTGGGTGAGGGACTAGCAACCCACGGTTTGTTGCTTGCATGGTTGTAGAGAGCCACAATCGATCGTTAGGGAGAAGACAAAAGGAGTTGGCTGCAGACAAGAAGGAGCGCGAGAAGGGGAACGACTTGAAACGGCCTTATGGGAGTGGGCACCCCGTTTGGCGGGCGAAACGTTGGCAAGCCAATGAAGGTTGGTAGGACATGGGGCTACAGTTGGGGGGGTCAGGACGAAAGATGTGCGTGCGGTGCAGCGATAAACACGCGTTTAACTATGCATTTTTTGTAGTCAAATAAAACCATGGGAGAAAAAAAATTTGGTGATGTACGCACAAGAACAGCGTAGTGCAACAATGCGCACCATTCACACACATACACATACATGGTGAGAACCAATCTTTGTTGGCAAGCCATTGTGGCGTAGCGGTCATCAACCAGCATGCGAGAAGGCAGTGGGGACATGACATTGTGGGGTCCATTGTAAGCTTGGGCAACCTGTCCTTCAATGCTGCTAGTTTGGTTTTCCGCCCCGGATAGGGTGTATTGCCTTATCTGGGGACCCTTTCCTGCCGATAAGAGGTCAGGGTGGGGCGCTGCACTGCAGCCGGAACAGACCGGGGGTCTTTGTGCCCTTAAACACAAATACCACCCATATCGGCTGAAATATCCATGGTTACCTTGAAAAATACCCTCCTTGCACCTTCCAAACCCAAACACGTGGGGTAGAGTTAAGGAAATTTCAGGTTTTGGGGTCCGGAAAAAATTTTCGCGTGATTTTTTTTTCGTACCCCCCCCCCCCCTCCGGGGGTACCCTCCGAAAAAAACGCTGTACGCCGGTACTAGGAATTTTTTTCTACCTCCCCCCCGGTATGTGCCCTTTGTTGCACCAAGTCTGACCCTGAGAAGACGTCCATCCATGACAAGCGTCAGCTGCAATATTATACCAGTTGCATTGACATGCACATATGTGATAATGTGACAGTGCTTCAATTCTGCAACTGTGCCATGTTGTGCACACAAGTTGCTCATTCTGAGTTTGTACTTAGTTGACAATTCAAAAGAAAGAAGGTTATGTGTTGTTGCGGGTGTGATACCCGGGTTGGCGACCATCGCCGTTCATGGCTTTTCCCATTGTGCCCGATGTCCTATGCGAAGGGAAGGTAGCTTGCAACTGTCTTGAGCTAGGGTAGTTGGGGTCGCCTAATTTTAAGGGAGTCTGGAACGGGCGTGCCTGGGGTTCTTCAGGGGGAACCTAAAAGTAGCGCGCAGTGCAAGCATTCCCCCAAAGAATCATCAATGGCATCCGGGAACAGTTGCATGGATCTGTTTTTTTTGATGCGTTTGATCATCTGTGGGCATACATAGCAGACTTAACCTTCACCTTCTCGAGTTGGATGCAATGGGAATGATGATTGTGCCTGAAGTTGCCCCGCCCCTTTACAATCCCCAAACGACACTGTCGCTGGGCACAAACATGGATCGTGAAAACCTTGGCATGCAATGCCGGGGCACCACTTTTGTGTTGAAAGGAAATCAGCAGTATCAAGATTTGGGCTTTGACAGAAGGTTTGAACAGGATTTCTAGGATTGTGGTGCTTGGACATGATTGCTGTGTTTGTGGCTGCATCAAATTTGTGGTTGCCGTGGTTGTGGTGTGTGTGGTTGTGGTTGTGGTTGTGGTTGTGGTTGTGGTTGTAGTTGTGGTATGGTTATGTGTTGCACCCACGTGGGACATCCAGGATGTCAATACGCCCCACCAGCCGTATCCAACCCTGCTTATTTCTCAAACAGGCTGAATTTGACACATGTCTCTGTTGAAGCTTCTCGCTTGTCTTGCGCTCGTCACTGTCTCGACAGGCTGCATTTGTGATGTGATTTCATACAACATTGGTGTGTATCCCTGGTTCTCTGCACCCAACCATACCAATTTAGGGCTGTACTCTACATGAAGAACCATAAACCTCCTGCCCCCACTCATAGTCCTTAGGAGGCTGATGAGCACGTGCTGATGAGGCTGCTTCAGGCTTAGGCTAGTGCGTATGCGGGCTTTGTCCATGAGAGCCCCAATGAGATGGCAAACAAGTGTCTTGGATTTCAATGTGAGATAATCCTCAGCTGAGGGGGAGCACCTGACGTGGTGCGCATGCGGCGCAACTATTTGGCAACATCTATGGGTCAGGTGTTGTGTTGTCATTTGGGTCTGTCCTCTCGCGCTGGTTCCTCCGGGGATGTACTTATATTGAACCGCAAAGGGCCACAAGGGGCCAAGGACCATTTTACAGATTATGAAGTGGGTGCCAATTGTATTGTGCTCTTGTTTTGTGCTACGTCTGTCGGAAGGAGGGTGCGTTTATCCAATGTTCTTTTGTGGTCAGAGTTGCTCTCCTTCGGGGCCATTTTGGGACGGGGTAAAACCAGGACGTTCCGGATGTACTTGTTGTAACAGCAGCGCCCGGTGTGCACGCGGCTCAAGTACTCCCCTGAATGCCTGTGCATTAGGGGAGTCCTTGCACTGCAGGCACACAGTGTGCTACTTTTCGAACACACTCCCCAAGAAACACCCGGTGGCCTGAAGACTCTGTGGTATCGCCCTCGAGGGACGGGATCGCTGTGTGTGACAGTACACGCATGGTCGGACGCCAAAGGATGACTTTTGGAGAGTCTGGGGGCCCCTTTGAAAGCTAGGAAATCACTTTTTGCACTAAAACAGGCTCAAATGTGCATAAGGTGGTGCACAAACAAACGTGTAACACCTTCAATTTCAGTTGAGAACCTTCCCTTTCCATCAGCTGCTGTGAAGTTTTCCGCCAGCGGAGGGGAGGCACGGCAAAGACATCTAAAATGCTTCTGCTTGCCACCGGTTGGACTTCAGGCATGACACAGCTGAATACACTGAATCATTGATGGCCCTGAACCCTGTGCAATCAAGGGTTCAAACTCAAAGGTTCAGGGAGATCTTTCTCACGAGACAAGCAAAGAAAGGATAATTTCTGGGCTTCCACAATTGATTGAACACAAACCCCTAGTACGCTGTTGTTCCCTTTGCCGTAACACAGACAACGTTCATCACCTTCACCTGTCTCCGGCATCCATCCCTGATCATAGCATGCACCAAACAGCAGGGTGCTTTGCTTTGAACGGTTCCTAGGCTGTGCTCAGGTGCAATGTATCCAGATCCTGAACAATGGTCTGGAGCACGAAATGGGGTGAAACAGGGAAAGTCTGTGCGCCTACAAGGTGGGAATGACCCCCAGCGTCGATTCTAACATCCGCCATCCACCACCTTTCCAATAGCGACTGTGCAATTGCTATTGCTCCATGGCGACCCTCTACTTGTTTGCTCTGTGTGTTGTTGCTTACAAATGTGGGGGACATGGTTCTCTCCACATTGCAGACCTTTCAATTCCACAGGTGTGCAGAGAGGTGCTTCACCCTTGCACGATAGAAACTATGCACATCGTTGTAGACCTCTTGCGCGTTACTCAAAAATCTCACACCCAATTTAAGGTTCATGGTGGTGTGGATCCGTCCTTTGTGTGCGCCACCATGAGTACCCACTCACTCAAAAACAATCAAAAACTCCAAAGTGGAGAGAAGTGACGTGGCTAAATGACGCTCTTCGATTCCCATTAACCCAAACAGCATGTTCCCGTCTTTCCTGCCTGGGCCAGGCTCGTCTTTTGTGCCACAGGCAACTGCAGCACAGACATTGCTGCCAAGATTCAGTGGGTGTATCCTCCTGGGGAGTGCGTGACTGATGGCGCTATCAGCCGAATGGCAGTATCATGCGAAGAGATCTATGACTATCCTAGTCTGGATTGTACTGGGACCCCTATTGTGAATTTCACAGGTCAGAGGAAGTGCTTGTTGTGTGCACGGCTGCATGGCTGTGGCTGCATCGCTGCGTCTGCATGTGGCTGGGTGGCTGTCTGTGCACCTGCACGTGGATGTCTGGGCGTGTGGCAGTGGAGCTGTGCGGCTGTGGGGCGGTGAGTCTGTGATCCAGGCAAACAAAGGGGCGAGGGGGGCAAGCTCCAGGCTGGGACAATATGGGGCTTGAGGAGGACCTCGTTTGCAAGTCAAAGAGATGGCCCACAACAGAGCTACTTGTGACCAGAAACCACGGCATAGGAAACAGAACTGTAGCGCCACCTCCTTCGGATCATCTCCTTAATATCAGGGGTCGAAGATGCAGGTTTGTTTATTTTTGGTGGTTGGGGTTAGTGCAGCCGCAGGCGCAGTTCGTGACCCTACTCCAAGCACTCCAAGGTCCTCCCTCTTGAGGTCCCCGTTGTAATTGCCCCATGGCTCGTGGCAGGACCGGCACTGTCTGGGTCTTTTTTGAGGCAGCCCAGACAAGGAGCCCCGCTGAGACTTCGCTCGAGCGACCCCCCCCCCCCCCCCCTTTGTGGCCCATGGATGGTCGCCCACAAGTCACTGAGGGAGTGGCCTGATCTAGTTCGATCTGCCGCGCACCACACACCTCTTGCAGGTCTGCAGAGGTCCTTTCTTTGTACGCCTGTTACGCTCGGGGTGGTGCCCAGCAGAACGTTAGCTAGCGCAGCCGATGTCAGGTGCGGTGAGGTTGCTCGCAACCCTAGTCACCGGGTGCGGCCTAAACCTCAATCCTAGCGGAACGCGCCGCAACAACCACTTGTGGCTGCTGGGTCACAGCATGTTGCACTAGTGTGAACCGTTGGCAGGCGGGGGTCAGGCGGCTCCTTGATTCCACAAATAGCTTGCACCACGTACACAACAGTAGCATGCCTCCCCAAGGGTACCAACTCGTATGCGTTATGAGTGTCTGGGAGGCAGCAGGTAACGCCGAGGGGTCGGCGAGGGGCACAACTACACCGACTGCACCTGCGGCACTGTTTTGGGAAGGATAGCTGACGTGGTATCAGTGGAGTTTTCCCCCCGTCAGACAGCTGCAATTTGCAAAGGTCGGCATGTGTGTCTGTGTGTGTGTATGGGGTGGGGGGGGGTGCACAGACTGGATCCATCACCTGCAATTTTGTGAACTGTTGGGGTCACACGTGTACGTCGCATGATGCATACAGGTCCCGGTCCGCATTCTGCTGCGAGGGCCACTCCGTGGGACTAGGGTGACGTCGTTGTGGGTCGTGCCGGCTCTGCCAGAGGGCAGTGCCTGGTCATTCTTCCTTTGTTGGTCGGCTGACCAGTTCTGCGCGCCTGTCCCCACAGAAAGGCGCCCATTGGCGTTGCGCATGTTTTGTCTTGTTTGACTGACGAGGAGATTGACATGCGGACCCCGCGTTGTGCTCGTCTGTTTGTTTGCAACTGTGTGTGTGTGTGTGTGTGTTGATGGGGGGGGGGCATCTCTCATGAGCACTCTTCCGCACTTCCCTTGTCTTCACTCGGGTGATCCATGCAACATTCCTGTCGCCTGTTGGGCACACGTTGGCCATAGTGCCGATGCGCAGTGCGTGCCATGCACCTTCACAATCCTTCACACACTGCAGTGTCCTTCCCCCAGAGTGGTCACTCCTCTCCATCACACAGTTTCTTTTTCGACACCCGCCTCCGTGCATGCCTTTTTTGCTTCAGGGAAAGGAGAGTGTGTTGGTATCTACGGCGTGACCTCCATGGCTATGAACTGCACCCCTGGGGCAGGGGTGGCTGTTGTTGTTAATTGGCTTTTGGTGATGGCAGGACTCTTGCTATGGCAGGCCTTTGTCTAACACCAGGACCACTACACACAGTCCCCGCGCCTGTAAAGGGCCACCGCGCCCCGTTTGGGGGGGCTGGACATGGACCTGGCGGTGCGCAGGCAACCGTTGGTCTGGCGCTGATTTTGTGCCACATGCGGAAAAGCTCAAGTGGGTGATGGCGTGCGAATGCCACCAACTGCCACTGAGCCCCGACTGTGGCCCCACCCAAAGGACACAGAACTGTAACATATGCTGCCCTTCCTGAAGAGGCCTGTCCCTTCTCCTCCTCCCTCGTGTATGCAGCCCTCCACAGAGGAGGCCTCCCGGACGCAGTGCCCTGCAAGTGCACTGCGCAGTGCGGGATCATCGTTGTTTTGTTTTCTAACGTCAAACAGACGGCGTTTGTTTTGATGTCTGGAGGGTCATGGAGGCGTGTGGCGTGCGCAAGTATGAGGGCGTCTGAGGCGTGCCTCTGGTGGTGCGCAGTGCTGCTCTGACGTCGGGAGGCTTTGCTCTCCCGAAATGGGGCTTTGCTCTGGCGGTTCGACGCCTTGCCTCTGGCGAAATGGGAGTTGTATGGGTCTTGGTCCTGACAGAGTGAGGGGTTGGTCTGGCGATTTGGAGGCTTGCTCTGGCAGTACGCAGGGTTGCTCCAGGTGTATGTGGCTTGGGAAGGGGTCAGAATGGGATTGCTCCCGTCCTCCTGCCCCCGCCTTTCAGCCCCCACCCTCGCCCTGCGGAGGATTTTGGTGGTGGGTGGCTTGTGCACAAGGGGCCGTGCCATCTGAGCGACACGTTGGGGGCACCTGACGCAGCACGCGCGCGGTGCGGCTATTTGGCCAAATCTATGGAAAGGTGTTGTGTTGTGTTGTGTTGTGTTGTGTTCAGTTGAGTTGTATTGTGTTGTGTTGCGTTGCGTTGCGTTGCTTTGGGTTGGGTTGCGCTGCGCTGCGCTGTGTTGTGTTGTGTTGTGTGCGCTGAGCTGTGCTGTGTTGTGTTGTGTTGTGTTCTGTTGTGTTGTGTTGTGTTGTGTTGCGTTGTATCCACGGAGGGGGGGGCGACTCCGCGGGTCCCAGGATGCCAACGCCCCCCCCCCCCCCCACCCCTAGGGGCCTTCGGCCAACAGCCAGTTGCCAAAGGTGCCTCCCGCAGGCGTCCATGGGCGCCAAAGGGGGCCAACAGTTAGTTGGGGGGTTAGTTGGCGTCCAGAAACCAGGAGTCGCCCCCCCCCCCCCCCGTGGTTGTATCTTTCTCCCGTTTTGGCAGGCCCCGGCAGGGGAGACGTAGCCACTTGCCGGCTCAATAAATTGATACAGTGATTATATTGTGCTTTTGATTGTGGTGTGCTTGTGGGAAGGAGGTGTGTTTACACAATTCTTGTGGCCAATGGGTTTGCTCTCCTCAGAGCCATTTTGGGAGGAGGTAAAAGTCAGGACGTTCCGGGTGTACTCGCCGCAAAAGGAGCCGCGGTGCGCGCGCAGCATAAGTGCTTCCCCAATGAGGCTTCGCAGTAAAACGTCACACATCCCTTTCTCCCTCTTCCTGTATAGGCCCGGCAATGCCGAAAAACGGGATACGGGTCGGAACAGTGGAGAGGCTGCGCACAAGTTGCTGTCCATAAAGGCCATACCCTGTGAACAGCGAAGATGTGATGAACCCCAAGGCATTTCCCGTTTCCTCCCGTTGGCATGCAACGCGGTCCTGCGGGGCCCCCACAACCCATGCTGCCTCATCAATGGAGCTCTGGGCGGTGTGTGTGTGGGGGGGGGGGGGGTTGCGCTGTGTTATCCGTGACCCTGTCATTGGGGGGTCGGTCCCATCATGTCTTGTTTCATTGCAGATATACCGATGTGGTCGGCCCTCTGTTACGGCTTCCTTAGGGGCCTGTGCTGGCCCCCACTCGTGCAGCGATGAGGGTCCAGGAGGATGGGACCCGGCCCCCGGCTAAGGGTACAGGGAACGAGCTGCCCCTCCCCAACATGTCCTCTACTACTTATCAACCCCCCCCCCCCCACCTCTTCGTGCCGTAGTGATACCCACCGCCACTGGGTCATCTTTGGAGCACCCCCGCGCCCCTTTTCTACATGGGACCCTCCATGGCCGTTACTGTCACCGACGGGTGTGTGAGGCGTGCCCAAGTTTGTGAGTTTCGGCTCCTCAGCCTTCTAATCCGTTGTCCTGTTACCCCAGTCGCTTACATGCTGACGTATGGGGGCGACCGAGCAAATGGTGCCTCCCCACCCCCAGCGCAACGACCGTGTTGCACAACCACCACCCGTTGGTGCGCTTTTTCCGGCGCTACTGTTTTACTTGTCAGAATTGTGGTTTCATGGCAAGATGCACTGCATGCGCGCCATCATCGATGATGAAGCAGTCCCCAAGCGCTTCAAGATATCTGAGCGTAACCTAAGCCCAGGCCTAGGCTGGCACCCATGCCCAAAGGGCAAGGTTGCACGAGCCCAGCGCCAACGGGCATCACAAACAGGAATTCAGGATGGCGTGTTGCAGGAAACGGTTGCGTTGTTGGAACGAGTTGCGCAGTGGACTATTCTATGCTCATTTGCGTGCACACGTGCACATGTCAGGCTGGAATTCTGTTGGTTTATGTTGCTTTATCATTGGGTCTGTGCGAGGGAAAGGGCGCTGGGAAACACACGTGCAGTTTCCCGCACATTCCGTGGTCTTGCCCAAGGGCCACCGCCGGATCAAATGCCGCGTGTTTATTTCAAACCACTGTCAAACGACCACCCTGTCGTCAAACGGTGAAACGTTACCGATCGGTTGGCGGGGGGGGGGGGGGGCGGAAGTGGGTTGCACCAGCGAATCACTATTTACACCCCAGCGAACTATAATTGTGTACCAGGGAGGGGCCAGTTGTACTGACAAGCTAAGTGAGGGCCGAATACTGCTAAGGGGTGGAGGATCACTTGTACTAAGCGGCGAGCTGTGCGAACATGCAGTTGCAATGGGCAATATCAAACTGGGCCCCATGCCTGCCCCATACTATGGCCCCGGGGCTGGCCTGGTTTTGTCCTCCAGTTTTGGAGGGGTGGCTAGATCTCAAGATCAGAGGCTACATTGCTGCCAGTCTGTACATTTATTTCTTTGTGGAGAAGTGACGACAATTTCACTAAGCACACACAGAAGAAAGAATTACCACATTACACACAATCCCAAACACAACATTTTGTTGTCACCTACGGCTACACCCCATTGCCCAACTTCGAGGGCAAAAACATCGGTGTTATCCCAACGGCTACATCGCAAACACCTTTCAAAACGCCATCTACCAAAACCATTGCTTGATTTTTGGTACCATTCCTTTTTTATTTTTAATAAAAAAACCATCACATTATTTTCCAAACCATTTCTTCCCTTTTCAAAGCCATTCATTTTTTTTTCTTCTGAAAAAATTGCTTTATCCTTCAAAACCATTGTTTATTTTTCGAAAGTATTGCGATATTTTGTGAACAAACATTACCTTTTCTGTCAAAACCATTTCTTTTTGTTGCCAAACTTCTTTTGTGCAACCCGTACAAATGCGGTTCTAGGCAAAATATTTGTTGAATTAAAAAGAATTACACCATCGACTACCAAGCCACTGATCCTTGGCAAATTTCGCACAACTGCAAGACGAACATGAATTGTAACGATATGAATGGCAAATGTCACAACTGTGCAAATGAGTATCACAACAAGCATACTGTCATGGGTAGTCCGATGGGAGCTGTCACAAGCGCTCATGGCAGAGGCATACTACTCTAGACAAACATGGACCTCATGATGCCATGCCCAACCCGATCTCAATGCGTCATGAAATAAGGGGGAGCGGGACCCACCGTGTGCACTGTACGTTTGTATGTGTACAATTTCTAGAACCTTTTTGTTCGCTCGGTATTGTCCCATGAGATGGTGTCAGGCATAAGTCGCTCATTTTTTTTTGGCGTAAGTCGCTGATTTATTTTATTTGGTGTAAGTTGAGTGTGGAAAAAAAACTTGAAAATGTATGGCACGCGACTTACGCCTTTTTTTTGTGATGCGACCTACGCCTAAAACAAAAGTTGCGCGGCTTACCCTTTTTGGAAAAAAACGTGCTTTACGCCAAAAAACAAAACAACTTCCCGCAAGTGATTTTTTCCCCCGCTCTGAAGCGTTGGGGGGGGGAATGTTAGCGCGCTAGGCACGCGCCGGGCATCTTTTTGGACCCGTGCCCCACCGGTGGCCTTTTAGGGGGTGCACTAAGGGGGCGCACTTAGCGCAGTGCCGCTATTTGGGTGTCTGGCTGCACTAGAGACCCACACTTTGAGATACTAGGGGCATCATTGTGACCCGTAGCGTAGGTTTTGACTTCTGATTTTGTCCCCTTTGTTGGGGAACCCTGAGAATGCAGGGGTGACGTAGCATTTCCGCCCTCTTTTGGGCCCCAACCTTCCGGTGCTATTGAGCAAACCGGGACAATCTCCGAATCCACGCTTTGTTGCGTGGCCCCTTGAGTTGGGGTTAGGGACTCGCAATCCACGTCAACAATGTTACAATGATGTGCACGGGTGGTATAGGGCACACATTGAGCAGCCGGTTGCTCGGTTGTGGCATTGGGTTTTGGTTAGGAACACCTGGCGTGGCGGCCCCAATGAGTTGCACCAACCAGTCCGTATTTTTTTTCCATTTTACACAGTTTTGCATCCGGAGGCAAGTCCGTCACCCCCCCTACGGACCATGGGTGCATGTCCCGCCTCATGTTTGGACTGACCAAAGCAACTTGGCCGCCACGCAAGATGAGGCAGAGGATGAGGCAGAAGTGTGTGTGTTGTGTTGCCAGAAGCGCTCCACCATCACGGTTTGTGATGAGTTTAAGGAGCACTATTGTACTGAATGTATTGACACCCACACTTGTGGCACCAATGTTGTTTGTTAAGTACAATACAAATGACAGTTGGAGTTGCTGAATTTACAAATATTGCTTTATTATGCAACGTGCTTTGTAGGGAAGGTGTGCAGTGCAATGTGGTCTACTTGGGGGGCTTCTCCATGAGAGGGTAAATCCGGGGCTGAAGTCGGGATAGTTAATAGAAAAGTTGCGCGCCGGGCGCGCGCCGGGCAAACATTCCCCCGGGGAACCTCCAGACGGCAGCGGTGATGTATCCACCAGGCCCACATGTGGGGCATTTCTGATTTTACCCCCCGCTCTGAAGCGTTGGATACCCCCTAGACGGCAGGGGTGATGTAGCCACTAGGCCCACATGTGGGCCTCTTCTGATTTTGTCCCCCGCTCTGAAGCATTGAGGCACCCCTAGATGGCAGTGGTGATGTAGCCATCAGGCCCACATGTGGGCCAATTCTTGATGGTTGGATGGTTGGTCATGTGGCCATGAATCGTTGCATCTTTGTGACGAGGTGGCTGACCATCAGGGAAGCTTGGAGGACGTTGATGTTATCCTAACACCCTTGCTGAAAGGATTTATCAAGGAAGCACTGCGCATCATCAATGCGGATCGCTCCGTCCCAGTCCCCGGCACCACCCCGGAGAATGGATGGGAGGGGGAAATGGGTTGCTGGAGGCCTGGAGAATCGCCTCCTGCCCCAGCCTCCGACTCTAAGTCCCCGCCCCCATCTACTTCCCCCCTCCTTTTTGATGAAGAGGATCCTCTTTCGCAACCCGAGGGCAATATTGTTGCCTCCTCCTCGAAGCCAACAAGTGGAGAATCTCCTGCCTCTCCAGCCTCCAACTCCGAGGACGTGCCCCCAGATGGGAAGTCAGCCAAGGGCAATGTTAAGGCCCCTCCACAAACCCCGCAGTCAGAGATGAGTCTTACGTCCGGCAAAATTTTTGACAGCCTCCGGCAGCATCCGTCAGGTCGGAAGACGTGCATCCGGCGGCCTCCGGCTGAGATTTGGGTCGCATCCGGCGGCCTCTGGCGCAGAGGAAACACCACTATCCCAGAAGCATAAGTAGACGTTTCTGGGAGGGCAGCGGGGCCGGAAATTTGCGACCACCCACCTCCTTGGCAAGGGGAGGCACACTTGGATACCGTCGCCCCGGACGAAGATGGGTGTGGAGCTGTGAGCCCTCTGCGCCCCCCCCCCCCCCCATGTGTGCACACGCATGTTGCATTTCTGTCTCTGCTATGTCCCATGTGTTTTGGCAGTGCTGTGGTATTCTTCTGTGTTGTGATGAAGAGGAAGAAGCAAACGAAATTGGATTTGTCACCCCCAACCGTTCGCACTTTCCAGAGCAAGTGGCTTCTGCTGTACCCGTTCTTGCGGTTCGACTGTGAATTGGGAATGTGGTGTGTCACATGCATTCAATTTAAACACCTCAGAGACGTTCGGGGACATGGGGCTGCAGTCAACGCGTTGGTGGAGCCCACGAAGATCTATAGACATGAGAAGTTAAAGGACCATGAGAACTCCACCTACCACCGTGCTGCTCTCCACCATTTATCGAAGAAGAGTGCTGTGGTTCATTCGGCTCTCCTTCTCCCTTTTTCGCCTACAGTGCGTGAGCAGCTAATTGTCTACTTCAACGTGGTATACTCAATGGCAAGCCGTGGTGTTGCCCATCAACAAGTCGAAGCTGAGTTGTCCTTGTTGCGACACCGCAAAAAAATCCATCCCCAAGTCCAAGTTGTATGCCTCCAATGTTGAAGTGTATGGCGGGAACACGCCAGCCCGGGTCACAAGGCCGGGCGGTCTAAGCCTCATATTGCTTAGACTAGCTGTGGAGTGACGCCATGGGAACAACAACCGCATCCGGCGGCTTCCGGTTGAGAATTGTGTTGCGTCCGGCGGCCTCCGGCACGGAGGTGCGCTTTCGTCCGGCGACGTATGGTTTGCCGGACGTAAGGCTCATCTCTGCCCGCGGTCCTCTGCCTCTTCTAACTCCCCCACAAGTGATGACGCCTATCCATACGTTTGGATCCGTGGGAAGCGTGTCGAGGTCTCTGAGGCGTACCCAAAGGGCGTAGAGGGTCGGTTGGTGAACGACCAACGGTTTATTCAAGAGCTGCAACAATTCCTTTCGAAGGATATCCGTGATGCTTGTGCGCGGAACACCAATCCGCATACAAAGCCGAAGCCATCAGACATGAAGACGGTTTTGATTTACAAGCGTGTGTTCGCCGGCTTCTGGTTATAATGGCTCCACGCCATTATGGTCCCATGCGATGAATGTAGTTAGCCCGAGGTGACTGGACTCAGGTATTGCTGGCTTGAGCTTCGTAGCCGGACGCCCCGGCAGCAATATAGTCATTTTGATACTGCTTGCCAAATTGCATTTTTCGTTTGCGATCATGATGAGCACCTCATATGGGTGTGCTTCACATTATTTCTGCCATCTGCCAGTGATGAGTATGAAAACCACCCTGCACGCCACAGCTCCATTGCTTTATCTGTGCCGGAGGTACCCAAAATGTCTGCGGGGGCTATATGCTTCACCTCCTCCGGTAGCAATGGCGGTTGTTGGGTGGTTCTTGTGCCCCCCCTCCCCGCTTTTTTGGAAAAGGGTTTTTTTTTTATACGCAACTTACGCCAAAAAACAAGTTTACAGGACTTACGCCAAAAAACAAGTTTTTGTCAAAACTCAAGACTTACACCAAAAGGAAAGTTACACGGCTTACGCCAAAAAAAAACCAAAAGCGGCTTATGCTTATTTCTGCAATCGAGCTACACTTTCCTCCATGAGATGATGTGAAGGAATGCATGTGGCCAATTTGTCTGCTCTGTGGTAGGCTTTTGTGATTCATGTGCTCTACATCCATGCATGCTGTTTGCTATTTTCTGTTTTGTGGCCCCGATATGGCAGGGGAGAAGTAGCCAATTCCCATCTTTATTGGGTATCATTTGGAGCGCAGTCATTGACACTTCACCAACCAGCTGTTTATGCAAAGATCACACTTGCTCAGCACGTGTCTTCGGGTTTTCATTGGGGTTTTTGACCCCTGCTGGGATTGGTGACCCCCAACAAGAATCATAACAGTTTTTCGGGGCAGAAGCGGTCGTTTTGAATTTAGCACAATGCAAAGAGGGGGAAATGGCGCATTCAACAAACAATATATGCAAAGGGCAGAGCAGGGGCAGAGGGGACGGAGGAATGAAGATTTTGAGGGGAAGATAGAGGGAGAAATGATCAGCATGGCGATGTCGACGCATGTTCTTGGGGTGCCCAGGCCTCAGGATACGCAGGCACGGCACGGGCTGGCAATAGCAAACAAAGGCTTTTGACTTTGACTCCAAGCATCTCAGGCTCCTCGCGACTCTGAAAGGAGAGAGCCGGAAGCATGTGCACCAAAAACATCGCAACACATGCAATAATCCACGTCCTATGGACACCAACAGGTCCGAGCATGAAGGCCAATCCAGATTCCAAGGCAAATCCAGATTACCCAACACCAGGACCAACCGACCAAACCCATGTTATAGGGAGGATCTATGGACCCTCTGGTGACCCTGACCCGTTTTGGCACATTCTGAGATCTGGTGGGCTTGCCACACGTGCCCGCTGAGTGAACCCCCATGGCGCAGATTAACAAAACGCTGGCTACGACGAACGTCTCCTGGCCACGCCTTCTGACTCCAATCTGACGTACGGTTAGTCACTCTTGGAATTTTCAATCCATTTTCTGGACCCCTCTGGGACCCCCACACCCCCCAAAGTGGTGGCCTCGGACTGTCTTCCCGTGAGACAGCTTTATTCATGTGTCTTCTTTGCTGTGATTTTTGTCGAATATTTCACGTTGCCCCAACACACTTTTGAATTCATGAATCGTTCTGACAAAATTGTGTATTATTATGCGATACTCGCTGCTGGTTGACATCCTCACACTTTTGCAGTGGGTTTGCAATGACCGAATCATGTGCACCCGCGTGGTATGCGGCAGGTAAGCCTTGCCCATACGGCTCGTTATTGCCGCTTGGGGTCACATTGCCCAACACCGTTATGGAGCTTAAGAGCATTACCAACCTGTTCCTCCCGATGATAAGCTTGCTGTACAGCTTCGTTCCCCCGTTGCTGGTGATGATATCACTCTCCGTGGTCGTGTTGGGAGGCTACAAGGTGTGCCGGCTCGGTGACGATGAATACTCTTGATTGGGATTGGTAGAAGGTGCTGGACTGGCTACTACGTCTCAAGGAAACACGCAGCAAGAATCAGCATGTGGCTGCAGCCACCAAGAATTAACAGCCGCCCAAAATCCACATGAAAGTAATAGCAGCCACCAAGAAGCCGATAGGAAGTCACCAGGAAGTAACAGCAACCGCCCAAAAGCCACCAAGAAGAAACCAGGCCATCCAGAAGCCTCTAGGAATTCGTGCTGTAATGGCTTTGCGAGGGCCACTTCACCAGGTCCAACCTCCGCAAACACGAACTGCTGCGCCATACGACAACCACCCGGAGACCGTGAAGCCTAGTAAATCTTCACCACTGATGTGGGAAATGTAACGCAGGGCCCGGGGGGTCCAGATCACAAGCGTTGCACACCAGGGGCACCGAGGAATTTCAGGCTTTTGCTTTTTAGGATTAGTAAGGGTTAGGTTGGGAAGGGTAGCTTGGCTGCGCGCCCACTAGTTCCGCCATACCTGCCCTTGGGGGGAGCAGCTCACGCAGCAGGTGCATGGTACACTTATCAGGGCAAATGGGCACAATCCGGGCGGAAAGCAAAGAGCACAGTGGAAAGTGTGAAATGGTGGGAAATCTTCATGGGAAATACTCCCGCCGTTCCCAGGACAACCACCTCAAAAGAGGCATGCGCTGCAGGTGCTCCCCCCCTTTGATCAATGTTGCTACTGCTGCCCCAGCTACTGCACTGGTGCTCATGCTAGGGAACGGGTCCCATCCATTGTGCTGATCACCGAGGTCTGGTTTCTCAAACTTGCGCTCATGCGATGCTTTTTTGTTCTCCTGCCATTTTGTGCAGGGTTTGCGGTACCGATGCCTCACATCCGAAGTCTTCTTTAGTTTGTTTATTATTCTGACGTGGGTTGTCTGTGAATACGTTTGGAAGCAGATACACCCGGGCGCCAGGCCCTTAGGGTCCTGCAATCCCGGATGTGGAATGCCTTCTGCACACTCTGCAACGTCTGTGGGCCCATTTGTCTGGATGGTATTGGAGGGCTGCCTCCCAACCGCACTGATGTCTCCACTTTGTTTCTTCAGGTACACACGGATTGCTTGCCCTGTGCCTGCGTTCTGTGTGCTCGCATTTGGCATCCGATCTCCTGAGCCAGGGCGTATTGAGAACGATGAAACACAGTGGTGCAGTTTGGACTCCAACTCGCTCTTGCTCCCACAAATTTCAGCCCCTCTCCCCCTTTCTAAGGAGACAGGTTTTTGTGATAGGTCCGATCGTCCTCCCACCGTTGGGTATCGGTATTTGATTGGTTGCCCTCTTTCCGCGTGGCGTCGTCGCAACCCATATTTGATTGCAGAGCGTGACATTGGTCTAATGGAAGTGAACCGCGTTTATAGTAGATTTTTCCTTTTTTAGAACAAAACACGCTGTACAATCACCGCTTATCAGTGTTTGTCGAGTTGGTGCCTGAGGGCGATGGAGGAGAGGACAAGCGCACAGGTGCAGGCGACCGACGGGGGGGATGGTGGCAGAGCACAGGGGCAGCGCCCAGAAGAAGCACCTGATAAAGGGAATGCCGTGCACGCAGTGCGCACGCAGTGCGAAGTTTTGGATGTCGGCAAATACTCGCACCCTAGCTACCTTTTGGTGGTAGAACATTGATCCTGTGCCCTTGGTTTCCTATAAAGGAAAAGTGTTTCCATAAATAGTCAAATATTTTTGGAGTGTTCATTTTTCTGAAATGGATTCCGAGGAAATATTACGGTCACCACCAACCGTATTACTTGGGTGAGTATCCCAGCCTCTGCGTGCACAGTATGCACGCAGTGCGCACGCAAGTGCAAGAACTTCCCCAAACAACGCAGGCAAGAAGAAGTTTGGTCTGCGGCCTGCACAGTGCTGAGATGTCCGTCTACGGTCTGGCAAATTGCACCAAATGGTTCATTTCAGGGTCAGCAATGCTTTTGTATTGTGAACATTTATTCCACAAGAAAATGCCATTTTTGGTTCCTTTTTTCACGCATTTACAATGTCCCTTTTCCCTGTCAAACCCAAATATCAGTCTCTTTCACAAATGTTACAACGGCCACCACACCCCAAACACCCCCCGGCCGAACTCCCAAAATCGTCCTCGAATATTCCAAAAACACTGATAAATACCAATTCGATGGCCCTGACGCAACGAGTGCTTTCCGTGTGTCACAGATGGTGGCGTCGGTTCACTGGTGCGGAAGAGTGGCACGCAGACACTGAAGAGCGGGAAGGGCTGCTGAAGAAGGCCGGCACGCGACGCCCGCGTGCCCTGCCGCTGTACAAGGAGTGGGTGTCCGTCTGCGGGCTGGTGCTCCTCCCGGTCCCCGGCAGTCGACTTGTGCTGGGCGATCACAGTTTGGCTCAGGTTTGTCATGTGCCGGAGGGACGGGGCCCAGGTCCCGGGGGTGCCCAAGGGAGGGGCATGTCAGAGGCACGGCGAGGGGCAGGCCCAGCGCTGTCAAAGGACTGTACTCGGGAATGGCACTACAGTCCACCAGACCAAATCAGATCCCCCCCCCACACAACCCCTGCCGATCCCCCCCCCCCCCGCTCAAAACTCCACAGTTCTGGTAAGGGCTGAGTGTGGGGCGGCGTGGGAGGGACGCCAAGGGGCAGAAGCAGCGGTTGTGAGTAGAGGGACAACTGTCCCACTCTCACGCAGTAAAGTTGTGTATGCGGAAAGAAGGTGGGTCCACGAGGGCTGGTGGGCCACCCAGTGCCATGTCTTTTGTGTGTTGCCCTGCGTGTGGGTCGAGATGAGTTGTGGGGTGGGTATATGGGGCGGGGAGGAGCTCTGTCAGTGTGCAGGGGGGGGCTGTCGTGAAGGCTGAATGAGTATCGGTTGGTACTCTGGGGCGTACGTACGTGTTCGCCTTTTGAGGAGGGAATCCTCCACTTGTGGATGGGTGGGTGGGCTGCCCACCGGTTGGGCTGAGGGTGGAGGGGGAGCCCGCTCGGCTACCCCGAACGACCGGGGGAAGCTCTGCTCCGGTCCCCTGGAGGGGCCGCAGGACCCAGTGAGGCGTGTGAGTCTCTCAGAAACAAGTACTCAACGCGGCGAAGGCAGCCGGCGACACAATGTTTTGGATGCGTGTCCTGTCACCCGGGGGCATGGGGGCAACACCACGACCACAGAGGGGGGCGACGATGGCCACTCCTCAGGGGCTGTGTCTCAACAGCGCGAGCAACACCGGAAGACGCCGGCTCAGACCTCAGCCGCTGTGCACAAGCACGACCAAACAATGAACCCGCCCTGCCACGCTCCCCAGTGCGTGTGTTGGAGCGTCCCGTTGTGTGTGCGTGCGCGACACACAGACACAGACACCCACCTACTAAGTCTCCGGTCCCACAGGGCGAACACTGTTTGTTCGGTTTGACCTGAAATTTTGGTGTCCAAGACGCCCAAGACGTCTCCTCTGCTTCGACAAAGGGGTTCCGTTTGGTCAAGGGGGGCGGCCTGTTCAAATTCTAGACCCCAACCGGGTGCGAAAACTTTTGGCGGTCTGGAGGGGGGGGGTCGGCCGGTCAGCCGCCGGGTCCCTAGAGGCGGGCCAGTGGGTACCCCAACATACATCCCTCAAAATGATCCCCATGAAACGCTGATCATTTTGAACATACACAAATGGGGTGAAAAAATTTTCAGAAAAAATTTGCCCATTAGCTCAGGCTCCCATCAGCCAAGGTCAGATCTAGAGGTCAGGTCAGGGGTCAAAAAATTTTTCTGTGTTTCTCAAACATTTTTGAATTCTCCACAAAATTCTGAGTATTTTGAGTACAGACACATGGGGTAAAAAAAATACCCCCTCAGGAAGGGGAAAGAAAGATTTTCGGCGCCTTCAGTGCCGACCCTTTCCCTCAAAATCTCAATTTGGAGAAAGACGGGTTCGAAAACTTTGGGCGTTCTGGAGGCGGGGGGGGAGGGGGGGGGGTTGGGGTCTGGAATTCGAACAGGCCGCCCCCCTTGCGTTTGGTGACGTTTAGGCTGGATCACTTTGTCTCCCACACACATTTGTTGATTCCAATCAAACGCCCAATGCTCAGAAATGAACGAGGATTTCAAGAGCAGGGGCTTTAGCGACAACGAGACCCTCCCGCCCCCCACACACCGGACCCCGCACCCCCACTGCCCCTGCAGCCAGCCCCCCCTCACCTCCTTTGGCGCAGGGCCCCAAACGTCGGTGGGGCTGTCACTCCGTGCATTGTGCCTCACACACCGCCTCCTCTTTGTGGGCGCATGTAAACCCTCTGCAGTGCAGATTCCCGTGCACACCCCCACAGGCCCTGCAGCGGGAGGCACAAGTGCACCAACGGCATACGGCCACACCAACCTAACCTAAAGTTAGACACAGACGTTTATGTGGTGGTTACTGTCCCAACAATCCTCGTTAATCCTTCATGAGACAGCTTTGCCAGCTCCCCCCCTGAGCGCCGACCCCCCGCCCCCCCTCCATCACTGACCCACCTCCGAATATCACACACGTGCACACACACGTCCCCTGCCCCCGTGCCCGCACCCTCCGTGCACACCGACACACTGACCGCCGCCCGGAAATACACATGCTGAACCCCCCACACGCAAAGCTGCCCGTGCGCCCTCACTGCGCAACTCGCAATATCACCGTAGGTACTCATGGGGTCACTCATTGGCAGTGTCCAGGCGGTGCTGTGGTATGCAGCGCTCCGCCAGATCTCTGTCAAGTGGTACCCCGAGGACGCACCTGCGCCTGCGAAGTCGTGTGACCGCTCCGGTAGTACACCGGAGGGGGCGTCCTCCGGGTGTCCGATGGGGCAGTGGAGGTGACATCTGACAGGAATGTCCTGCGGGGGTGGGGGGTGGGGGGCGACAGGCGAGGGCTGCTGGCTACTGTGGCCTCAGAAGTGGTGCCGGCGGCGTCCAGCCCGTGAGCAGAGTGGGCACACATGTGTGCACACTGCCAGTGCACACGGTCATCACTGACAAAGAGGTGCATGCCGTCCCCGTCGATCTCTTTGTGAGCGAGCGCATCCAGACAGTCTGCAGTGCAGATTCCTATGCACACCCCCACTGCGGGTGCGGAGGCACAGGCCCGGCAGCCGGCAACCGGCGTACGGCTACCCGACATCTAAAATCAGACACGAGGTGGTCAATGTGCACTCCATCCCCATTAATTCCCCATGAGACAGCTTTGCTGGCTCAGCTTGCCAGCATGCCATCATTGGTTTATCAACGGGAGTGGGGTCATCTGAAGCCTCCCCACCACTTTCTGGCTCCAAGGGACTGCATAATGATTCAATTACGGGAGAAGGGGGGCTTACGTGTTGAGCCGGACCCCCCCCCCCCTCAAGCCCCTGAGCGTCCCCCAGCCAACACCAACGAGGAACAATCAAGCTGGGCGCCAGCGGCGCCCGGAAACTTTGGTTGGCCTCTGTGGACCGGGCACAGAATCTCCACCCCACCCTTTCAAATTTCCCTCACAAAAGGAAATTTACCCCCCGAATGGTCTGTATTCAAAATAAAACAGGAAATTCAAAAATGCTCCCAAAACCCGAAAAAGCCACCCCCCCGCCCCGCCCCCTCTGGACCCCCCTGCCCACGCCACGGTGGTTGGGGTTGGAGCTGAAACGACCCCCCCCCCCCCGGTGGAGTCAATATAACACCATTCCTGTGAACAGGGGGGCTGTGAACAGGGAGGTCCTGTGCGATTGAGTTTGCATTGTGGGACGACTTGGTAAGACACAGGCTGCAGGCGCCAACGGGGACGCTTGTCTCGTTTGCTTCGCACTAAAACAGCAGGTGGAGGTGCTAATTTGCGGATAACACTGCCATAATGGAGAGACATGCGGCGAGGCTAACCCGCTGCATGCGCCCCTGGCACTTGAGTTGAATTGCTGAGGGACTGAGAGTCCGGCACGAAGGTAGTGGTGCTTCAAGTCAAAGCCCCTGGGTTCCTTCGGACAGGACTCGGTCCCCGGGAAATGGATGGCACACACCAATGACACGGTTTCCATGTGCCTTCCTGTTGTAAATATTACGGCTGGTCTTCAAGGGGCCTCGCAGTGTGACGCATGATGTGTGTTTTGAGCGGGCGACCACCGTGCCTCAAGTATTGAAGGCAGCGCTGCGCGCTGTCGTAACTTTGCGTGCAACGTGTCGGCCGAGCTGTTCACGTTCCACCATTGGCTGAACACGCGAAGTATGCCCCCATGGGGGGAATCACCGCGGCACCCACTGAACTCATCCCATCTGCCATGGGTAAGGGCTTGTTTGTGCAGCGTTGCAGAAACAAGTACCTCTGAGCACCGAACATCCATTGCTCGACTGGGTGGGTGGGTAAAAGGGAGCTCAAATCCCCCAAAAGGCGCAATCTGGCACACAGCACCATGACTTGGTCCATTGTGCTTCATGTGCTGAGCTGCCATTACAAGGTTGCATATCATGCTATGTGCAGGCTGATGCACGGGAGGCTTTTGCCAACTAACGCCGCTATGCAGTCCAACTCCGCCGAATGCAACCGCGATGAGAGAATGCAGAATAATCGCAGACCATTGACTAATCAACTGTGAGTCCACCTCGGGGCCATGGTTTGTGAGAACCAACCCATTATTTATCGAAGCACACTGTGGCATCCCCTTGAGAGGAAACGCTGCTACATGTTGTGAATGGCCCTTTGGCATTTGTCAGTACTTTGAAATACCACCAAACCATAATGAACGTTTTTGATCGTATGTATACTACCGCCAACCGTCCCAACGACAAGCTGACCTCTGTCAGGCCACTGTTGCAATATGTGCCCTCTGCAAATGGGTTCGTTTGTGGTCATGTGTGCTAACCATTAATTCAGTACCCTCTCCACACCAAGCTGAAGAAGGGCCAGTCGGTACACTGCCCTGGCTAATTTTGATCTCTCAGTATGGGATTGCTCCTGTTGTGGTGGTAGCTGCCCCTACCACGTCTTGCGATGTTGAATGTTGCTTCTTCTCGCTGAAGTGGGTGTGTGTGGAACGAATGGCAACACATGAGCGAGGACACCCACTGCTGTTGGGTGTCATCTCCGACCGGAGGCTCTTTGTTGTACACCCTCAAAATAGGAACCACATGAACGGCATCAAAAGGACACGAACAGCAGCAGCAGCAGCGGCAGCAGCAGCAGTATTGCTGTTGTAGGGTGGCAAACTGGAACCGTGCCCAGGTACCGGGGATCGGTTGTACCCACAATTTCCCAACAAGTTTTCTATGTTCAAGGACATGCCCATATTTTCTGCATAATTCTTCGAGGCCATATGTCTCAGCATCCACAAGTTACACGTTCACAACGAAAAACGCACCTATTCCTCATCCTGTGAATACTCGGGTGGCCCATGCAGAAACGACATAACCAACAGCGGTCCACAAGTTATCAACAGCACTTGCTGATTGGCTGCTCATGCAGCCTTGCATCAACCTCTTTTTGGCCAGTTCATGTGGCCCTTCCCCCTCCAGTGAGGGCACCTTGGAGGGTGCCCAACTCGAAGATGTGCCACAGTCACGTGCCTCCGAGCGAACCAGTTCCTGCAGTTCCGCAGACGGCTTTGACAAAGAAGGCACCTCCTCCGGACGTTTCGTCCACATTGTTTGTCCCGCCGGACATGTCTAAACTGAAAATGGTGCTTGTGGTTGTACCGCATGTCTACACTGGCCCCGCTCCTAAATGCAATCAAACGGAAATGCGAAATAAACCCCAGAAAATGCGAGAAAAACAAGCATCCTTCCAATTTCACGACCTGGGGGTGACTGAATATGAAGCCTGTCAGCGCTGGCAGGGGAGTGTGCGCCAGTGGTGCCGCAATTATGAGCAGTGGGTCAGACGTTCCACTCTCACCCCACCCAACTGCCCCCACCACACTCCCCTGGAGTCACACACAGCCTGCAGGCCCGCTTCCACCAACACAACCAAGTGCGTTCAGCAGGGCGCTCCTTTTGGGTGTCCACATTTTTTATTTCTGTGCATTAAGGACCACCCTCAGGGACCGCTCTGGTCGCCGGTTTACCCGCCAACAGCTGTTGGTTCCCATCCTACTGCCATCGGTTACCCTCCAACAGCTGAACAGCTGTCGGTTACAGGGTTCTTTCTCTTCTGCTCTTAGGGACCCAGTTCCACATTTTCCCCTCTTCTCCCCCAGTTTGCTGACAGACCAAAATTTCCCTGTCTGCATTTCTTTGTTGAGGTATCTCTGTGGCCTGGTTGAATGTCACCCGGCCCAGCTGTACACCAAGTATGCACCTAGGTCACGCACGCAGGTGTGTCATGGCAACAGCTGAAGACAGCTTCATTATCTTGGGTGAAGAACAAAGCCAAACATTCCCATTCTGGGTCATGTTGGTTGAGTTGACAGGTTGTGTTGGGTTGATTGAATGATCCGACACCTTTGCTCTGCTTGCTTGGACTGGTTTTGTATTGATTTTCAGGTTCACACCTACACAAAATCTTGGTCTTCAATGATGCACATGCACAGGCAATGTAAATGCACAGGCAAAAAAAAAAGTGTTGCGTAACTGGAAGTTACAAAAAACTGCACGTCACAGGCAGTGGTAAGCCCCCCTCTCTCCAATTCTTAATTTAATAGTATTTGCCAGGTAGGAATATGCTGATCCTGCCTGATTTGCAACAGCTGTAGGACCAATGCAGCTGCAACCTCACATAAAACATGAGTCCAGCAGATGTGAGCAAGTTGAGGTTGGGCCATGTTTTGATGAAATGGGATTGTATTTTGAATGATTTCATGTGTGGTTGTGTGTTTGAATGGCGACATGTTTTGACATGTTTTGCGTGTTGCAGTATTGGGGATTGGTAAGTTGAATTGGCCAGAGGAGTGGAAAGTTTTTTCACCAAATTATTGGTTTGCTTCATAGGCCAGAATTGTCAAGATAAACATAGCCAATCAAATTTAGTTGCATTGGGCAGAAATTTGATATCTTTCAAAATGAACTACCATTTTAGCAGATGTTGATATTTTTCCAAATGAACTACCATTTTAGCAGATATTGTAGTGGACCAGCCTAGTGCATCTCTGTGGAAGTTGGCTCGGGTATTGAATGCCGCCATGGGTTGCGAATTCATTGATGATTTAGAGCATGTAAATGTTGTTTACATCATGTATTGTTTTATTATTTAGTGCTTCAGGAGATTTATGCACAGGCATTTGATCCCAACTACCGTACCAATCAGCGGGATATTTCATACTCATTTTGTCCGCTATACCTGAAGGCTTTCCAGCATTAAGGTCATTTGCGCCAAAAAAAATTGGTACCCCTAAGAGTCCGAGGCATGTTTGTAACCACACTTCATGATTGTCTATGTTGTACAAAAACACCAACAATGAAAGTTCAATATGACATGCAAACCTCTACTTACTCAATGTTCACAAAGGATTTCTTCAAATCTTCTCTTTGAGATTTTGGATCTATTTGAGAAATATCCAATTTTGCTGGAGTGAATCCCAGGACCCGAGGCAAAAAAAATCACCGTATGGGACAACATTTCACACAACGCACCACTGTAACTATAAACAATGCATTGCCATACATCATTGAATTTCACTGTTGTGTACATCCCATCTACTTAATTCTAGAACCCAACACCATCGTAGAAACAGCATGCGCAACTCTGACACCCTTTGGAATCCCACCTAATGTTCTTGTGCGCCCAAAGCTATTCAATGATGATTTGGGACGTCAGAATATATGTCGACACCTATTGTTATGAAAACCAAATGTGAATAAGTAAGGAGTATCTCCTATTGTTATCCGATGTTTCTCCACGACCACAATATGGCAACATCCAAAGATTGGTAGAAATTTGTTGTCGTGTGTGTGTGTGTGTATGTGTGTGTGCCTATGTGTTTGGGCATGTGCATGGGTCTACAAGCATCAGCAAATCATTTTATGATTCACTGTAAATGGTTGAGATTTTTGAATTGTCTTTTTGGTGTGCTATTTGGGGTAGTTGTTATTGCCTTAGGATTTCATTACATTGCTGTAGAATGCATATGCCATGAGCCCTATTGAGAGTTGAATGGCAATTAAAAAAAAACCCTCGCTTGCTATGTATCTATCACATCATATCATTACCAAGCTATCATGACGCCTTCACTTCTGCAAGTTTAAGAACTGCGGTATATGTTTTCTATCGAAAGGTCTTATAAAAACGACATTGCCTACTAAAATTGTTGCAATTTGTGTTAAAAGATAGCGAGCAACGAAGCATTGATTTGATAATTGCTACTTCGGGGAGAAATATTTTTTATAGAAAACCGCTTTGCCAATGAGTAGCTTTCAAAATAAATGGTGTTCTCAATTACTTGTCCTATTGACCAACCTTGTCTGACTTTTCCGAAAAAAAAACTTTTAAAACCGGGGTGCAAGGGTGGCTACAATGATCTCAAGCAGCATGTTACCGGTACTATAGTGTCATATTCATGTGTCCGAACTTAGGAAAAAAAGATGGCTCAAGGGCACCCAAAAATTCAATGGCGACAAAAAAAAGACGCCCAGAAAGTGCAGGTGGCCACTTGAGCCTTGGACCACACAATGGGGACATGGGTATGTTCGGTGTCTCACCTTGATAGCATATTTACTCCAAATGAAAGAGTAAAAAACAATGTAGAGTGAATGGCCTTTCTTTTTGAAATGGGCAAAGCAGATTAAGTACATCTTGTGAGTGTCCCGTATTGGTGGCACAATTATTGTAAAAGGGGGTTACTGTGCAGTAGACAATATTAGCAAAATTATCAAAACAAGTTGAATATACATTATGGGCGTCTCTCCTTATTGCACCAGAGGGTTTAGAAATCTTTGCAGCGTATGCTATATGTAAACATGCCAAATGTAAATAGATAAAATTAATCCTTCCATCTCCACTAGAAGAGAAGTATAATATTATAAAGATACTGCTCTGTCGGTCACAACTATAAGTCTTGAAGTAGCTTTCTTCCAATGTTTTGTCATCAATTTTGAGACCAAAATTGGGAAACACAATGACAAAGGCAAGCATAGACACTTTCCAAGCTTGGTCTTGATCTTCAATGAAGTCCACAAACATAAAGTCTTACATAAAGTCTTACGCAATATACAAACAAAATGCCGTATGTAATGCGACCTTATATTTATCGATGAAATAGGTAAGCAAACATACAAAGAAGAGCACAACAAATAGACACTCGGCTTTATACCACTACCAAAACAACACAATTGAGCACGAAAGAATACACGCAATGTTACGCCAACAAACATTTGTGTGTCTCGGACCTCTAACTAGTGTGAACCAAAAAATCAGCACTTCACACCAAACGACAAGCACAATTATAATTCCACTGGTCTAAGGCTCCGAAAATCAATCAAGACATATTAAAAGCTCCGAAAATCAACGATCTATCGGAACCACAAAACTCCCTGTTAGAACAACTTAACTGAGTAAGCCTATGCCCAATCGTGATTTGCGATCCAGCGCGCAACAAGCACTACCAATCCGGCAACAACCTCGGCAGAGGTAATTCGGCACCTCTAGAGCCTACTTCAGCCCTCCCTAGGGCATACTGTGCGCAACGGTGGCTTGTATTAGTGTGGAGACCGATACCGTGGGTGACAACCCAAAATAGGGCAGCCAAACCTATCCCACAATGCAAAAATTTGCCCCAATAACTTGTATGCTGCCCATTTTAACAAGAGACAAATGGGCAGATTCACTAAAATTACCGACAAAACTCATAAATTTCACCTACCATGTCGCATTATGATGAACCAGAAGCTAATCTTGATTCATTTCTCTAAGAATTTTTTTATTTTGCGCTCAAGAATGCAGCGCCTATTGCTAAGCTCTGGGAAATGAAAAATGTCCGCTCAAAAATTCATAAAATAAGCTGAACGCAAAAAAAGCGCTTGGGGCATTGTCTACCTTTAAAAAGACATCTATAAATTAGGTCTTGGATCCAAATCGCGTGGCCTCTCGATGTTTTTTCAACTTGGACAACCTTCTGGAGAGCGCGCCGACATTTAGCCAGATCGCTGTCGCCTACGCAGTCCAATAACTAATTTGGCATTTCAATTTCTTTGGATTTGGCACCCAAACTTCAGGTCGCATTCCTATCTACATTAGTGGATGCTGAATGCCGAAAAGTCAAACTTGTGAAGTTGCTGGCTTACCTAAACGACTAAAATTCATCAAAAGACATTTAGCATGTCAATGAGCGCATCCAGGCAGTCATTTTGAGGGGCTGTCTTGGGGGTATTTGAGGAATGCTTTCTTTCTCTCCCACTCAAAGGATCAAGATCAATTGGTTGTAATGATCTGCAAAATCGTTTACTGCGAATGCTATTTTTCCGTGATCTGCAATCCTTTGAGTAATCTCCAACCCAGGCAATTGCCTGTAGCATTGAAAAGCAACTTCCGATGGCACTGCCAGTCTTTGAATGCACCTCTCTGCACACTACAGGCTGCGCCGTTTAGCCCTGCAAGCAGGATGCCCGAAACACATATTTGGTGTGTATTTTATTTTTTACCTTGCACCCTGTTTCCCCCCCCTATTTTTTCGGGCAGCCAATGCAGCCATGTGTACGTTATATTTGCAGGGGAGTAACAGGCCTATACCGCTGAGCACGCCGTACCCATCAAGAGAACAGTCAAGCACAGCATGCAGGCCCTCTCTCAATCTCACCTCCCAATCTTACCTCCCATGTTACGGCAACACCCTATTTTGCACTATCTTCTGGTCACACGAGAACAAACCCATGTGGGGGGTATAGGCCGCCACAGAATGAATGAATGAATGAATGAATGATCTAATTCATCATTACATAATGTCATCCCAATGTTCTGCAATGTAAAATAAGCAATAATATACTATAACAAACAGGAATCTGTTGACTCCAAGAATGTACACTGAGACGTGCGCGACTGCCCCCCCATGGGGGGCTTTTTATGTGTGGGGCCAGGGAGTGGGGCCCCGCCCCCAGCTGAATTCCTCTTTATATCATCATATATGCCCCCCCCCCCCCCTCTGGAGCCATAAACACCCCCACGACAATGAAACCACCGCAAGCAGGTCATGAACCACCCCCCCCCCATTGCTAAAAGGGGTGATAAAAACCCCCCAACAGTCTAAAATTGCCAAAAGGGCTGGGGGGTGGTTTCGTCACCCATTTTGGGATGGTAACCACGACCAGGCATACCAGAAGATCCACAAATGTCAGCAAGGCGCTGGCACACATCATTGTTCAAGACTGTCAGCACGGCTCCGCCAGGCACCGGGATCCATCGTTATGCGTTCCATAAAGCCCTTGTTAGACACTGTCACGGCTTGCACCAGGTCTCTTGATTTCTTGATTAACCACCTCTGCTTCCGTCCGCTCGGCTGGCTTGCCCATCACCTTTATGGTCCCCCCCCTGGCCCTGGCCTGGCTTACATACGTTCTAAAGGCGTCATCACTCGGCAGTTGCCCTGCCCCTGTACCAGTGGAGTACCCAGGCTCCCCTGACTTCTGGATGGAGTCCAACATCGAAGACATTTCCTCCAGCCCCAAGTCCTCCTCCCAGTGCTGCATGCGAGTGGCCCCCTTTGGAAGAGCGCATGCAGCTCCCTGCCCTGTTCCACCAGCTCATCCGCTCTGTGGTTACCCCCCCCCCCCCACCACCTTAGAATCCCCCCCCCAATGCTGTGTGTGGGGGGACGGTCACGAAGTGACGGTCCCACCCCCTGGGGAGGGGGGGCTTGCACCACCAAGTACCCGGGTATTGAACGTGCAGGAACTCAGGTCCAGAGGGTGAGGGACCAATGACAGTTGCCAACAGCAGGGGACCCTTGCTGCGAGAGTGGTACCAAACATGAGTGCTGATGGCATACATTCGTGTCTGAACAACAGGAGAAATCATCTCTGACAGGGAGCACTTACAGGAAAAAAACAGGAAAGCATAGTACAACCCACAGTTGTCAGAAGACATATCAAAGTGACGCCCCCTCTTGGGCAGGGGGGATTACAGGGGGGGGGGGTACCCTCCATGAAATGGGAGGGGACCCACCAAGTGAGAAGCCTGCCTTTCAAGCAGGATGGCCTGCCACAATTCTCCAGCAACGGTGGACAAGGGGGGCGTTGGTTGCTACCCTCTGGAATCACTCCGGGAGACTCTCACAGGGCATAGTCATGAGCACCACAGATACGGCACCCGAGGCACTGCCACAAATTGTCTTGCAAAATCCTCCACAGGTACAGCGCCCAAGGCGCCGCAACAGATTGTCTAGCAATGTCCACCAGTGTTTCATGATCACCTTTAGGCGGTCCTGCGATGCTCTTGATTCTCTTGTTCCCTCCTGTCGCCCCTTGTCACCCTGCCGTCCCTTGCAGCGAAGTCGCTTCATTCACCTACTGACAGTTCCGCCCCTGCAGGCGCCGCCGATTGATGACGTGTCTCGCTTCCGGGGCCTTGCTCCGGCGTGTGTCACTCACATCGGTATTAAAATCCGAACCCCCTGGCCCCTCACTAGACACATCCCACGGAGAGGACTGGACGGGGGGCGGGAAGGGGGGGGGGTATGTTCCAAGGATTTGCTTGTAGCCATTGCAGGGGGAAGGCTTTTTCTGCCAAGCCACTGATGATGCTGAGCTCCATCCAATTCAGCACAAGGATGTGTGGCCGTGGTGGTGTTCGGGGCTGTGATCTTCTGGTTGCAATTTCGAACAAAGATGTTGGCTCCAACATTCGGAGGACTGCAGAGGAGAGACGTCTAGGGAACATCCGACACTAGGGTGCACCAACCAGCTTTGGGTCTGGCGCGCTGACGAGGAAACTCTGAATCCATCCAGAACCGAAACATTATAATAGCCAAAATGGGGCACAGGAAAATTTGCGCAAATAATCCACAAATCAAATCAAAGGTGGTGCTTGGTAGCTGTCATCAGATGATAGGCCACAAGGCAATCTTGGGGGTTTTCCAGTTCGGTAATGTATGCATTAGTTTGTCCGAGGGGCTCGGCGTGCACATTTCGTACGCAGTGCCAATAGTAGGGCACATGAGCACTAAACGTTTCGAAATCAGCGTTCAAGGGGATACTTGGAAGAATCTGATGGTACAGGGGTGTTAGCTGTTATCGCTCTGGGTTTGGAAGTGTTCGGAGACTGAGGCCAAGTTGTTGAACTGCGTGGGCACTGCGTGGGCACTGCGTGCACCTGCCGGGAAACTCACCCAAGATCACCTGCCACCTGAATGCTAGCGCAGCACAGCAGCAAAGCCCACAAGATAACAACCAACACATGAGGGGGCACATGGGGCAAAGGGCCATACGAGGGGTAGCGAACCTGGCGCCGAATATAAAACTGGGTGAGGTACAACAAGATGCGAATAGATTTGTGAAGGGTAGTCCCATTGTGCCTCCAAATATTGCGATAGCCGTCGTACCCACGGGATCTTAGCAGCGATGTACACCACAGAAACGAGCGCTGGGTCCGACAGTATCGCAGCCCAACGACAAGTTTCGCCCCACACCTGCGGCTACCTCGTGCCGGGGCTGAGCTTCGATGGCGGGATCTTCAAAGAGCAACAAACGACATTTCTTACGCGCCTTGTCTTGCCCAATCTAGCACGGATATTCAATGGACAGCAACAAACGACACTTCTTACTCAAGAGTATCACGGATCAGGCCCAAAATCCCTAGCCGAGGGCCCCCCGGGGTAGGAACTGTGGGTGCTTGGGTGGGCCAGAAGGCTGAATCTCCGCGCCGCGCGCGTGCCGCGTCAGGTGCTCCCCCAAGGGGCCAAAACAAGGGTTCGAGTATTTGCCGACATACAAAACTTTGCACTGCGTGCACGGCATTCCCTGAAGGGGGTTCAGCCTCGGTTCCCTGGCTCCCGCCAGCTGACCGTAGGCAATCTCCCTCAACGACAATCTGGCGGACGCGGCTGCGTACGAGTTCACCGTCTGCTGCACGCGTGCCTTTGGGGTTGTTCTCCACCTGACGCTCCTGGTCAAGGTCGAGTACGGGATGCACTCGCAGCTGACTCACTCCCCTCACAAGACCTCGCCGTCGCCGAGCGGAGCATCCTCCATAGCCCTCGCAGGACCAAACCCCCTTCTGAACACCACCCTACCCTTTGCACTGGTCACGCGGTCTTGAAAAGGGAATGGCTTTTGACTGAACGCTGTAGAGGGGTTGGTGGTGCAAAAGGGGCATGCAACCCCCTCTGGTAACACGGGGCTTCCCGGAGGGCCGTACGCAGGTCACAAAGCGCTCCGCACATGCACGTCCTGGTATGCATATGCAGCAACGTTCGGCAGTTCTTCCATCATTGACCTGGGCCACAAGCACGTTCAGAGTTCAATGTCATTGCTATGCTACATTCTTTGCTCTGTGTTTGTCTTGCTGACTGCTGGACCGTGTTTTGTCGACCGCAGAGCAGTCTAAATAGTACAGTACAGAAAGGCGCACCCCTGATTTCTATACCTGGTGTAGCCTTGCTTCCCGCAGGGGGGGCTGGGCTGACTGTCGCTCTTACAGTGCAAACATGGACATATGCCCCTTGGGTGCACAAGGCTCTCACGGGTGTGGCAAACAAGAGAAGGGGGTTTGGATGCAGCCTGCCCCACGCGTGGCATGGGGCAACAGGGAGGCAGCGGATGCACACCACCGCATGTGGACACTATAATCAACCTGGTCTGAGCGTGTTTTTTGTGGCTGCCAGCGGGAGCAGAAGGAAAGGAAGAAGGAGATGGGGACTCAGTGCACCCCAGCGACGTGACATTACGTTTGGACAATATTGGGGGGAGCAGCGAAGCCATGGAACAATGAACAAGGGGCGTCGAGTGTCCCCCACCTCCTGGCGGGTGGAGGACGTGTACAACGGCGTCAGGGCAAGCCGGTATGTACGCAAGCACACAGTAATCTTGCAGCCCTTGGAGTCTCTATTCGAACCCGCCCCCCGCCCCCCCTCAAAATGTATTTTTCATGGGCCCAGACCCCCGGGGACAGTGCGGGCATTCTGTCGATTGCTGTGTTTGCATGCGAGCATCACGTGCGCAAGGACGCACGTGAGCGTCCCACTGGGCTTGCACTCCCCTCACACTGCGCTCACCCTGTCCGAGCAGTCGGTTTATTGCAGCAACGCGGGTCACAAGACAACCCACAGTTTGTGTACCCACAGTTGCCAACACGGGTCACAAGCCAACAAAATTGCAGCGCAAATGAACTCTAGCTGATGTGCACACATACCTGGCTGTTTGCCACATTCGTGGCCGGGCGGCAGATGCCGGCACAGTCCAGCCACTGGACGCCCCGTTATTTCCAATGCTTCTTGCAGTATCCGTGTAATTTTGCGACGAGGAATGTGGTGTGCCAACGCCTCAGTATTTTTGGTGCCCTGTGTTACACTGCCCAAACATTTGTCTTCGAGATCGCAGCCCCCGAAATTCACAGTACACCAGTGGCGCCAACCGCAGACTGCCTGGAAATGCATTTACCTGATACTCAATGACCCATAGTCAACGGACACACCCCTTTGAGAGACCGCCAAGAACAGGGGCTCCGTGAGGGATGCCCTCTCTCTCCCATGCTCATTGTTTTGTATGCCAATGTGGTTCCTTTCAACGCCCCGCCCCCACCTTCCGACTCCTCAACTAACACTTTCATTGACGAGATTCAACAGGGGTTCCCCCATCCGCTTGCTCACGGGAGGCGTGTCGAGGGCCACAGCACGAAACGGTGATGCAACTTATGCGAGAGCGCACACAGTGCCCGGGTGGGGCGTGGTCCTAATCGTCACAGAGAAGCGCAGGTCGCCTGCCGGTTTGCATAGCTTTGCCGCCACCATCTCAAACCGTTTGGTCTGGGTCCATCCACAGACGGGGGGTGGGCCTCCAGAAGGAAGCCCTGAGGGAGAGCCATGCGCTGGGCCCTGTGTTCGCCAAGTTCCTCTGGCCTGAGCCTCACCCCGGCAGTGGACAAGAGCGCCAATGTTGCCCACAAACTGCATGGACCATGGCCCTCTGGCACGGCTTCAGTGGCCCACTTGTGTCAGAGGCCGCACGCCATCGGGGCGAACACCAAGGGCAAAAGTGCCTGGAAATGCAAGGCCACGGGGCGACTTTCTGGGAGGCGAAATGGGGCCTTGGAGATGAAGGTCGCACGACCCATACTCAACATAAGGTCGGTGAATGCATTGACCGAGGTATCTGAGGCCAAGCCCCCCCCCGTATTGAGTCGGCTGGTGTCCGTCTTTTGGGGAGAGGTCTTTTGCTTATCTATGGAGGACCATCATCTTTTTGGCAGTACCGCAATCTCTTCAGCCGTGAGCGGGTGCGCCTGGAGTTGCAATTGGAATATGGGGGTGAGTTGCAGATTAGTGAGGCGGAGCAATTCAGGCAAAGCTAAGGAGGGGGGGGGGGGGGCTTGCGGGGGGGGGGGGGCTTGTCGCTGCATGTGGAATCGTGTTCCCCTGCTCATAACTCTCAAAGGCGGGTCTGAACCACAGCAGTGACACCCAACAGCATGTGTCCCCACGAGCCCAATGGAGGTGCGTTGCTGTGGGGAGGAATGTGTTGGTCAAGATGCCCCGCACGGTCAGCGCTGGTGTGCAGACTACTGTCATTCGTGGGACAGCCACATGTGAAGCATGCAGCCTTCCGACCGAAGCAGTTGCCGACCTGTGTTGGCCTGTGTTGACATGTGCTGACCTTTGTTCCTCGACTTCCACACGCGTTCCACGGCACGCACGCACGCACGCACGCACGCGTTTTCCCTAGCGGTTGTTGGCGCGCACGGCCTTGTCTTTGTCAGCACCTTTGCCAGGGCCTTTGCCTCCAACAACAGCAGCTGCGGGCGTCGGGGGACCAGGCGTCGGGGCCTGGGCTGTTGGGGCGGCACTGCCGCCGCTGGCGCTGTCCTTAATGTACTTGTCCACCAGCGCCTTCTTGCGCTCATCGAATTCGCTGGCGTCGATGATGCCACAATTGCGCAGGGTCGTCAGAGCGGAAAGGCTGCGTTGAAGTACGTCCATTGCTTCACTGTATGGTGAAGATGCGAACGGGTTCGGCACCTCCACTCGTCAGCGCAGGTTGCCCGCCGATTGGGTGTTACCACACTTTTCGTTGTTCACCAAAGTCAAGACGCACACTTCCATTTCAGCCATTATATAGTTGTCAGAGTGATGTGCCTTGCGCCAACAAAGTGCAATACAACCGAATCCTTTGGCTATGTACACTCGCTTTGAAAAGGCAACGCTCTCTCCATCTGCATGACCGTATGGACTGTATGCACTGCATGGACAGGGGGGGGGGGAGGTGTATGGACGCAGAAAAGCTGAGCTTGTGAAGATGGCCGTGCATGCGACCAATGCCAACAATCCTCACCATCCTGCGAGGTACGCTGTGCGTACACTCACACCGGCCTCACAAGCTTCAATTTCCGGCCGGGCTTTGGCGCCAAAGTCACCGCCGCCATCGTCTCGAGATCAAAATGGCAAAATGTGTTGGACTGCCGGGCCCGTGATGCGTCGAGCTTCTCCAGCTTCGTCGGGCTGTTGAGCATACCGGACACCGGCTGTGGCGGCTCGTCAGGCACGCCCGGTCCAGCGCCCATGTCATCCGCCCCGGTGTGGCCGACACATTCGGAGGTGCCCATGGCATGGGGTGCCGGGGTGCCTCTTTGGTCGGCACTGCCGCCAGCCAACGGCGTCTGCTCCTCTGCCCCCCCCGGCCCAGCGCTCGTGTCATCCCCCGGAGGATGGGCAGGGGCGTCCGGGTTGATGGCAGACGAACGGACCTGCGGGGCCCTCCGGTCGGCCCGGCTGTGAACGCCCGGCGCCTGCTCGTCGGGTCTGCCCGTGCCCGGGCTGACGTCCTCCGCGGGGGCGTGGGGGGGCTGCTCCGGGGGGCCTCCCGGGGAATGGGTCCCTTTCCGGTCGCTGAAGCGGCTCCCGGTGATGACTGCGGCGAAGCCGTCGGGGGTGGACTTCTTGTGCTCGACCCGCGGTGGGTTGCGTCGACCCCCGTGAAAGCCCCCGGAGCCGGGGATCGTCAAGAGGCTGCCGGTGGTCTTGCTCTTCAGCAATGGGGCCGGCGGCGACAGAGGGCCCGGCGACAGAGGGGCTGGCGACCCGCGCCTCCCCCGCCCCACGTCCGGCTGCTGGTGGCCCTCCCACAACGTCGGCAGCGTGGCGCTCTTTCTCACGCCCTGGACCTCTAAGGGCCCGAAGGTCGGGAGAGCGGTCGGCGAGGTGCAGTCTCCAACGTCCGCGCGGCGGCTCAACGGGGACCCGCTGGCGGACAGCGAGAGGGGAGGCTCTCCCGGGGCTTTGGAGAGGGAGACCCGCGTTCGGGAATGCGGCGGGACGTGCCGCATCGCGGGCTGCAGGCGAGGGCCGTCGCAATGGGCGAGCGCCGCGCGCGCGTCTGTGCCGTGGGCCATGGACTGAGCCCGGGCGGACGCCGGGGCGTCAGGGCAGGAGTCTCCGTTTGGGGCAGCTTCGGAGCGGGCGTCGCCCCCGCCGGAGGGGCACGGCACACCCGCTGTCCGATCCAGCACCGGCGCACATCTCTCGGAAGCGACGCGCTCGCGGTCTGGCGGATCCGGGACGTCCGGCTGCGGCCCCGGAGAGTCGGGGGAACCCGCAGAGGTCGGCGCGGCAGTCTCCTCCCGGTCCGCCTCCGGCACGACACTTGCGTCCGCGGCAGAGCGCGGGGTAGAGCACACGCTGCCTCCGGCAGAGTCCTCTGCCGAGTGGGGGGTCCGTGCGGGCTCCATCGACCGCGCAGGCCCCGGCTCATGTGACATCACCGGGCGCGCCCACTGTGCGCTCCCGCACCGCGAGGGCTCCGCGCCGCTCCCGCCCTCGCACTCGGAGGCCCCGAAGGCCTGGTCGAGTGACGGAGACCGCGGCGGGTCATCCGCAGGATCGCCTGCGGCTTCGGGGTCAGCGCGCATGAGAAGACTGGGGACCGCTTCCGGGGCCCGGGCGGGGCCTTCCGCAGCGGAGGGCGGCTTCGCGCTGGGGGTATGGGTGGGGCCGGGGGTCGCGGGGGGCCGGGCCCCCGGCGAAGTGTTGCGCCGGCCCCGCAGGTCCTTCCCCTTCGCGGACTTCGTCGGTCGCGCGCTCCCCTTTCGCTTGTGGGGCGACGGCGGGGCCTGCCCGCGCCCCCGGGGGGCCGGGGCCTCCGCCGCGGTCTCCGAGGCCGAGTCCTCGAGCGTCTTCAGCGCCGCCATCAGTTTCTTGCGGGACTCCTTCGACCCGAACGTCGCGGGGCCGGACGCCTTGTCCTTGGGCTTCGGCTCGGCCGCCGGTTCGTCATCGCTCACACTCGCGGGGGCCCGGGAGGCTCTTTCCGAGGGCCCCCCTGGGGACGTCTCTGGACCCCCTTCTTCGGCATCTTCCGGGGCTCCTTCCGGGGTATCCTCCGGGGCCACGTCCCGATCTGTGTGACCGGGGGCTGTGCGGCGGTCCCGATCTGAGGGACCGGGGGTCAAGGGGGCGGCGTCCGCGGCCTCGCATGGGGCGCGGGCCCGAGCGGGGGCCCCGAACGTCGCCAGCGCCACGTCCAGCAGCATCCGGGTCTCCTGCAGCACCGCCGCGGCCCTGAGCACCAGCTGCGCGATGTCCCCATCGGCGTGCTCCAGCCCCGCCGCCGCCGCCAACACTTTGATGGCCTCGATGAGCCGCCCGGAGTTGTCCATGTCGTCGAGCAGGTCCTTGTCGGCTGCGGTGACTGCGACGCTCGTCAGGCCGCGGCCGGCGATCTCGCCCTTCACGTGCGGGGCGTCCACGACCTTCCACTCGTAGTCCTCCACGCGCAGCAGCATCGCGCCCTGCGAGCGGCTGTAGATCTCTTTGCGCTCCCGGAGCGCCACCGGGAGCACCGACCGCAGGATCTCGGCCTGCCCCCCGAGGACGAGGTGCTCCCCGCGGTTGACCCACAGCGTCCCGGTCACGGGGACGATGCTCTGGTGCCGCCGGCAGAGGGCGGTGTAGGTGTCCTCCGACACCAGCACCTCCCCGTGCAGCGCCACGTCCGCCAGCGCTTGGGCCCGGGTCGCGTTGTTGCCCGTGTACCCGGCGCGCCCCCCTGTGAGTGCCACGAACGGGCGGGCGTCGCCAGTGGCGACGCCCATCTGCAGCCGCAGCCCCGCAAAGAGCGCGTGCTCGTTGCCAAGCACGAGCCGCGTCTCGGCGTGGCTCTCGAGCTCGGGCGGCCACGGGGCGGCCATGAGGGCGCTCTGGAGGCCGCAGGCGAAAGTCACGGCGTCGTGGGGGTCGAGGAACACCAGCAGGCAGCGGCCCAGGGCGCTGCACTGCAGCTCGTGCCCGCCGTGCTCCCGCAGGAGGTCCCGCTGGGCCTCCAGCAGCACGGCGATGCTGCTCGCGAGGGTCTGGCTGCGGCACCGCGTCTTCAGGCCCTCAATGGCGTGGACCTGCGTGGCAACGAAGGTCACCTCCGGCCCCGCGGGCAAGTGCCGGATCTCCGCCTTCCGGCGCTTGTAGAGGGCCAGCGCCTCCCGCAGCGCGTAGGCCACCAGCCGCTTGGCCGCCAGCAGACGGCTCTGCCGCAGCAGATCGGAGACCTCCGCAAGCTGGACATCCTTCTGCAGGACGATGCTCTGGACCCGGTCGGAGACGGCCCTCAGGAATTGTGTGGTGTGCGGGTCAGTGCGGTGGTCCCTCATGCAGCTGTCTGGTGTGGGGTGGGGCACGCCGCCGTGCCCTTGGTGGTCGCAGGCACGGAAGTGGGGCGGGGCAGGGCAGCCAGGTTCAATGCATTTGCGGCGGAAAGGCGCAACATTCTGAGGAGGGCGAGGGGCATCAGTGGCACTGGAGGGAGGCCGTAGACCGGGTGTACAGTTGGGGAAATGCAACAATGAGGCGTACAACTGCAACACACCCAGCCAAAGGGGGAACGTTTGCCCGGTGCGCTACTTTTGTATTAAGTATCCTGACTCTAGCCCCAAGTTTATCCTCACCTAGGGAAGTCCCCCAAATAAACCGCACTGGACTGCAAACCTTCCCTGCAAAGCACGTTCCATAAGCCGGGATATGAGAACTCAAAAACACAAAATGTCACTCAGAATGTGCTTAACAAATAATATTATTCCCACAAGTGTGGATGTCAATACATTCAGAACAATGGTGCTCCTTACACGCACCACAAACTGTGACGGTGGAGCGCTTGTGACAACACAACGCACACACTTCTGCCTCATCCTCTGCCTCATCATGCATAGCGGCCAAGTTGCTCTTGTCCGTCCAAACATTTCCTTAAGGTACTGAGGGTGCTGAAGTGCACCGCGCACTGCACCACGCGCGTCAGAGGATGCAACACTTTAGTGCAATGTACACCCTTTCGGAAAGTAGGCAGGGACGCGGAGAAAATACATTGAAATGGGCTCCCTCCCAGATAATGCCCCCAAAGTGTGTTTTACCCATGCACACCAATAGCATCACCCAACCATCGCATGCAGTGCACACTGGCGACGTTTCAGCAACTTTTGGTGTGAGAATATATTGTGCGCGCCAGGCTGACGCTGCACCGCCCGGTCAGCACCCTCACTTCCTTAACACTTGTCCCCAGAAGCACACAGCGTACGTACTTTGGCTTCCTTTGTCACTCAAGAGTGGCTGCTTAACCCCTGCAGTCTCGGGGGCCCTCTTTTGGGCAGAATGGCTACACCCCTGCCTTCTTCGGGGCCCATAGGTGGGCGGATTGGCTACATAACCCCTGCCTTCTCGGGGGTCCCCAATAGAAGGGGATGAAATCAGAAGCGGCTACTACATCACCCCTGCCTTCTTGGGGGCAGATTGTTTGGTGAGGGGGGGCAAAAATAGGCACGGGTGGGGAATGCTCAAAAAAAGATGCCGGGCGCGCGCCTGGCGCACTAACACCCCCCCCAAAGGCTATCGGTGTTAGAAGGGAGCGGTTGCCCTTTTTTTGGGGAAGACAGACTGACAACATGTGGAAGGCATAGGACCGCCGGCGAAGGGCAACTAGTTCACAGGTCGGGGACAGGAGGCCTGAGGCGAGCCTCATCCACTGCCACCATAGCCACATCACCTGCAGCGGGGCTAACAGTTGGGGGCTGGTGTGGCCTTGGATGGCGCTTCATATCGTGTTGGGTGGGGCATTTCGGCTGAAAACAATGCCTTGCGCGCGCCCGGTGCACTAACGCTCCCTCCGAGGCCCGCCAATGCCCTAAAGTACACCAATGACTACCTCTCTTGAAAAGCCACGGCTGCAGTATGTATACATCAGTGACATGCTTACCATGTACCCCCCCCTCCCCTTGTCGTTCCCCACCCCAGGGAAGACGGTCCCCCACCACCCCCTGGGGGACAGTCACCAAGTGACGGTCCCCCACCCCCCCGTGGGGGACCGCACTACCACCGTACACGCACATTTGCAGGCACAGAAATTGCAGCATAAAACGAAAGAATTCAGCATAAGATACGTTCAAAGGGCTGCCAATGTACGAAGACCTACTCCTTGACGGGCACGGTGTAAAATTTCTTGGTCCTGCTCCACTCACCTTGAACTCTTGCACATGCTCTCCACTTTCCACTGGAATGCTTTGGGCAGCACTCTTGGGTGGTGGTTTTGCCTTCTTGGTAGGAGGCTTGGCAGGTGCAAGCAGGTTTTTGGGAACCCATTTCCCTTCGGGAATGTCCCTTGTAAAATACAACTTGTTCCCAAAACTGTGTCCCATACCCCATGCACCGTGGGCACTCTTCACCCACACAACCTCCGTGTCAGAATTCAGGTCACTATCATCATCCGTCACACGGGGAAACATGGTTGTGCTGTCAAAATGTCCCGCCATGAGTGCAAGGGATACAAGTGGCAGTGCCCCACAACACAGTCAGCCCCACCACAACACAATGAGCCGCAACGAAAAATTTTGGGTTGACCAAGTGACGGTCCCCCACCCCCCCCCGGGGAACGACAAGGGGTGGGGAACGACAAGGAGGGGGGGGTACTTCGTCTAAATTCACGCCGAATACGTGCCCTCAGCATGCACAGCACACGGGTTACAACGCATGTTACTGCCACACTTCCTTGTGGCTTTGTCACTCACCACCACTTGCCACCCCCCTCCCTGGCACACCGGCGCAATCTCTTGTGCACACTGATTGTCACTGACATCCGTGCTATAAGAACTGACCTGACGAATTGTAAATGCGGAGTCCGAACCTGAAGAATCCTCATCCCCCAACGACAATGTATTTGTTGCTCCCTTTGCGACTCTTTGCTCATTGTGTCGTTGTTTGTCATTGACTTGTCCACTGACTGCGTAGACCCCTTGGACCTCGTTGAAGATGTCATGTCCAATTTCTTGGGCATGTCTCAACACCACAATGGCCCTAACCTCTGCCCATCACTGTGGGGATAAAGGACTCATTTCGTTGCCTTAATGGTTCGTTGTTCCCTCCCTCTTTGTAAGGATGTCAAGACAGGGGAGAAATCAGTTCATCACACCCTGAACTTACCGAAAACAACATGCAGAGCAATGTTCAATTTCCATGCCTAGCCTGCTTTCAGCAATTCAAGCAAAACAGAAGGTGCAAACCGTGCAACTGCAAAGAACCAACATGACATGTCAGGTCTCTACCTGGCTACCCCTTGCAGTGCCATGCTGCCATATGCATCATTGGCTCCGGCTGTAGGGATGGCTAGTACGTCACCACAGTGAATGATTCTCCTGCCTTGTGAACATGCACGTGTCAAGCCAAGTGGAGGTGAGGCAGCCCAGGCCAAAGTAAAAAATTGTGACTGACATTTTCCTCGACGAAAGTCCGCTGTACAAAGTTCACTACTTGGGGTATACCATGCCTCCAAAATTGTTTCCAAGGGAGTCACAGAGTAGTGTTGTGGGGTTGAAGAGGGCACGGTGGGTGAGAGCAGCAGGCCCAGTGAGTCACATAGATCTGCACAAGGAGCTGATTGAGGACGGATTGAGCTCTATGGGACCACGCTTATTTTTGAATGGGTCCCATCGCATGTGAGCGTCCCGGGAAACGAGGGCGCAGATGAGCGGACAGAAAAGGGCAGAGCCATGCACCCATGGAATACCATTTGGCGCAGAAAATAGCAGCAGTTGATGCAGACAGATCAGGAACTGTCAGCAGTGGCTCTGGAGGAGATGTCAGGAGCACAGTAGAGCAGGTAGGGTTTAACCAGTCAACCGTCTACCAACAGCATCTGGCAATTCAGCAACATCAAATGCTGCAGGGCCTGTGCGGCTTGAGATTCCGGAGTAACTGCTGCTGGCAGCCATTCATTTTTCTCTTGCTGTCAATACCCTTCCAGACCCACTCGCACATTGGTCCGCACACATAGCTTGTTGTTGCCCTTCAAACAAACTGCAGTCGAAAGGAGATTAAAGTAGCTTCAAGCGATGATATCACGGTGACGTTTTATACCCATTTCTTTTAATGTCCCAACACAGCTCAGAATATGTCCTGAATTGACACAGATTGGGTGCAGTTTTTCGATTCAAATGTCAGCGGGCCACAGATGAAAATTGTCGGTTCATCCTGGCAATCTTGACGATTTGGGTGCTGCATTTATTTAATCGTACTACTGTGGTCTGGTCCCCAACCCTTGTGCCACAAGGATTCAGTGCTTGGTATTGTGCACTCCCATGGCCGAAGTTGCACGCTGGGGTTTCACATGGACAAAGTGCCCAAATTGGTAAATGACTCATGGCAATGACTCGCAAAGGGACCCACCCAGTCCCCATTACTATAACACAGAGTTGCCACCATGTGGGCGCGAGTACCCAGTGCGCGCACAGTGCACACCATTTTGGGCAATTACACAGCTTTCACACCCCAATGGGATGCTCACAGAAAAGGCACTGGACAGCAACATTGGCACCAAGAAAACAGCCAATGGGTATCTCATCAGTCTCTTGTAGTACTCTCTTGTAGTGTGAACGACATCCTTATTGTGCACAGCAAAATGGTTGATGTAGAACATATAGACATCCACTTGCAATCATAGGGGGAATCTTTGCACTGCGCGCGCACTGCGTGCTACTTTTAGACTAGGTCCTCCCGAAAGAACGACCAGGCACACCCCTTCCAAATGCCCCTAAATTTAGGTCACCCAAACTACCCTAGCAAAAGACAAATGCAAGCTACCTTCCCCTCACATAAGACATCATGCAAAATGCGGAAAGCCACACATATATCCTCTGATCTATTCAATTGTCAACTAAGTACAAAATCAGAATGCTCTGGAGTGGCGGCATTTGAAAGCTCACTCACCCTACCAGCCGAGGCCAAAGCCTCGTATGTGTCCACCTCATCCTCAACTGGACAAGGGGGCAAAGTGCCTTGCAAGAGGGAATCCACGTCAATCTCCGGTTTCCACTTGTGGTACAACTATGCATCCTCATTAGCAGTGATGCGGCCTCGCACAGGGCATTCGACTGTGGTAAGGCAAAAACCGGGGAGTCCGTCACCCCAACTCAAGGGCCCACACCAAAGTGTGGGAGTCCATGATGGAGATGAGCAAAAAAGTGTGAGAAGGGGTGGAAATGGGTGAAAGTGGGTGAAAATCCAAAAAGGCCATATCCCCAACGTGGAAGAAGCATCAAAACCTACGTAAGGGGCAACAATGATGCCCCTAGTATCACAAAGTATGGGTCTGCAGTACGGCTAGACACCCCAATAGTTGGACGGCGCGCGCACTGCGCTTAAGGCGCCCCCATACATGAAGCTGAGCAGCAATGCTCACTAGAAAATATTGCCTACAAAATTGACAGTCACAGTCACCTTATAGGGAGTCCCAACATAATCAGGTTCAGGTTGGGAAGACATTCAGGGTGATGGGGATGGGCTCCGAATGTGGAATGAGGCTGTGGAGTGCAGCAGCGTTATGAATCACTGCCTTCCCATTCACCTCATATGGCATGCATAGGTAATCACTAGGGCATTGCGAGGGGCCCCAAATAGTAGCAGGAACGTGCTCATTTGCACTACGCTCATTTGCACTACTGTGATTGTAGAAGACAAGGCCGGCACGAACCCAAGACAATGACATTGTGTTGTTGAGAATAGCATGTACAATGCAATCCTCGGGCATGTAAGGTGAACCAGCTCAGCAACACCGCACCCCACGGGCAAACAACAAAGCACGCTACTGGTGTCAAGTAAATTATCCAAGTAAGAAAGGCACACGGTGTGCACACGGTGCGTGCTGCTCCCCCCATGAACACAGTCCAGAGTACCGAGTTCACACAGCACGGGCTTTGGACTCGCAAACTCCAGTACCCGCAGCAACGATTGCTGCCAGGGCGGGCACCCAATGAGGGACGTCCCTGTGAGGGATATGGCACCCGGGATCATCAGAGATCTGGAAACACTAGAGTATGCCAGCGACGCATCAGTAGACATTAGGGCACCGTGCAGGAATCCCAGCACTGGGCCAGGGCTAGGCGGCACAGGAGGGATCCGTCGAAACAAGAATACAAAAAGGCGGCACATCTGGGCCTCTACTGACGTGGAAGAACATACGCATGCTCAGCATGAGACAGCTGTTCGATTGCCACAAAGACCTTGTGGCCATACTTTGTGGCAGTAAGGACACGGAAAATGGCAGGGGCCAGCGGGAGAATTTCCTCCTCAGAAGCGAGGCCTGGGTTGAAAGCCTCCATGTCGACTCCTGTTAACTCTCCACACTGAAAAATGATCGCGTCTTCATGGGGCTTTCCCGAAAAAACTTCGCTGTTGATCACATTGTCGTCCGTGGAAAAGGAGCTGAAGCCCCAAAAATTCAGTTCGGAGCCAGGCGCCAGCCTTTGTTTGTAATTGTCAAAAGTGGAGCGGAGTGCTGAAATGTCGTGGACAATGACAGCACGTGCCGCCTGCTTTTTGACCTGCGGGAGTTTCTCCTGTGCGCGATACAAATGGGTAAACAACGGGCCGACTTTGTCGACAACCTCAGGGTCCCGGCGGTCCTGGGTCAACCACGCGTTGAGCCATTTATATACTGGAAATGGGGACTCCGATTTGTACATGATTAGCACCTGAACCTCGTCATCAGTCAGAGGGGCCCTCAGAGTCCCGCTGAGGGTCATGAAGGCCGGGCGCTTTTTGATGGACACCGCCTGATTCCTCATATACCTCAGGACTGAGGCGATATCGTCTTCATCGATGTCGCTGTACCGGAGAAGGTCAGGGCGCGTGGGAGGGGCTGGTAAGCTGAGCAGTGCGCGGATGGCATCACCCAAGCCAATTGCTGGTGCTCGCTTGAAACAGCGTGACGGTGGCAGAGCGTGGGTGTGCTCCAGAGAGACCGTTGCGTCGAGGTCATTTGCACCTTCTGCTCCCAGTTTTGGCGGCCCCTGTGACCATATGTGAGCGTCGTGATGGTATGGAAGGGCTGGTAATGTGAAGGGAAATTCGCTAGGGATGGGGGATAGTGGTGTGATGGAAGTGCAGATGCTGATGGGTAGGTGTGCAAAAGACGTGCGGACCAAAAAAGACGGACGTGAACAAAAGTGTTGTGCAAAATGTTGTGGGCACTTCCGTCACCTCCCAAGCACAAGCAGCACCACTGAACCCTGATGGCTTTGGATTGAATCGAAAAGTTGAGGCTGCCCTGCCCGAGTACACACACATTCTGTCCGTCCAGGTGCATGTGCGCTCAAGAGTGGCCTCCTGGACCAGACATGAGCCAAGGCACGCCAGATGATACTCTGGACTACAGCCCATTGAGCCTTGCGGCACAAAAATGGCACTGGGTGCGGGCACCAGAGCAAAAGAAACGCAGAGTGGAGCACACCGGTGGACCACCGTCAAGTGGTGGCTGGGCTGGTGGCGACTTGCTTCCCTTGGCTTCAACTGCAGCAGGAGCAGAGGAACAAAAGGCAGTCACCGACACATCCCAAGAAGCACTTCCGCAACCGCACCGGCAGTGCATAGCACAGGACATGTCTGTATCGTGGGGTCAGGGCCATCGGGGGGCCATAGCGCTGCTAGTGCATGAGTACGCCCGTCAACTCTCAGCCTAGGGTCATGAGATGGTAGCTCAATTGGCTCAGGCCCCATTGGCGACAGGCCACCGAGGCAAAATACCCAGGGCCACAAGGACACTGCTCCATTGTCCCCCTGGATGATACGGCCTGCCATCTACTCTCACCCTCACGCGTTCTCAGGCGCTCTCTCGTTCTCCCCAGACATGGCGTCCCACCAGGTCCCATATGTGTGTTGTTGCTCCAGCTACTACAAGTAAATGCAGCTTCTCTTGTACATGCAGCTTGGGTTAGCATGCCAGTGGAAGTTTGGTGGCCCAAGCTCGAAGCAAGAAGGTGCAGTTGAAAGTGGCACATGTGTTGTTGTGGCTGCCCTGAGTCACCACCAAGTGAGGTGACACTTGGTGCATTGCAAGATGCAGTGCTAGCTCAAGATGGTTTATCATCACACAAATCTACTGTGGCGTTGATACAGAGTCATAGCGGCATCAGATGGTCAGCCATACTTGGGCTAAAACCTTCATGTCAAGAGCAGTAATTGGGTTTAAAAATCACTTGCGTTCCGAGGTTGTCATCTCAGCAACTCCAAGAGTATGCATTTCAAAATCTCAGGCGCAAAATCAGGCTGTTGCAGCTCCTCTCAAAAAAGAAAGATCAAAGCAATGAAGCTTAAGGGTTTTGAAACCCAATTTGTCAAAGTACAAACAACACAACACACCATACCGCAAAGAAACCAATGCTTCGTCGCGCTTCACCAGTGGCAATGAAAACGTGGCAACAGCACGGAGCAATGTCATGTAATTGTTGAGCCCTTTTGAATCTTGCCTGTTTAACTCTTGCACCATTTGATCATTCTACTAGACAGTTGTTGGTCCCATGTCAGTATGAGGGCCGTTGTAAAACTTTGTAACAGATCCAAACTTGTTGATCTATTGCCCCAAGTAGCTTGAATCCGAAATTGCCCATGTGCAAACATGAGGTGGGTGGAGAAGGCCTCTGGAAGTGGGTCCCCCTTTTGATGCTTTGGTGTCTTATAGAATACAATTGCTACACATGTTGTGTTGTTGCTCCAGCGACAAGTAAATGCAGCTTCTCTTGTACATGCAGCTTGGGTTAGCATGCCAGTAGAATTTTGGTGGCCCAAGCTCGAAGCAAGAAGGTGCAGTTGAAAGTGGCACATGTGTTGTCGTGGCTGCCCTGAGTCAGCACCAAGTGAGGTGAGTACTTGGTGCATTGCAAGATGCAATGCTAGCTCAAGATGGTTTATCATCACACAAATCTACTGCGGTGTTGATACATGTGGAAATCCTTAATATCTGCAGAATCCTAACTTCTGGGTAGCCAAACCAATTTGTATTATGCAACAGTTTTGCAGCCACCCCCGAAAGAAACCTGTACCGCTTTGTTTTTGTTTTCAGTGTGTTGCTGTTGTCGGTCATTTGTCGATCTTTTCCATGTCGCCTATTTCCTTTGCAGATGGGGAACGTGGAACAGGTCGCAAGTATTTGGCTGTACACAATGCAGGTCATGTGCTGAGCAACCCTAGGTTCAGTGGGGAGACAGGCGACCGGGTTGTGTATCAATACGCAGTCCTGCAGATGGCGTATTGCATCGCTGAGGGGAGGGGGGGGATGGGTGGCACTCCCGAGTGGAACGCTGTGGTATGGCAGTGCAAAGGCACGCACTAGCAGCACACAAGACAGATGCTCGTCAGTGGCCAATAAAAGACCATAGGTATGCCCCCCCGTTTCCTGAGGCACAGCGTTGGAACCTCTACAAGGAAGGGCACTTGAGGCTGCACATGGCATTCCAGCCCTGTGTCGGATTTGGGCTCTGCGGCGACATCAATGGAGCACTGGCGGTGGCATGTTCACCTGAATGATTCCTACTGCCCACCAACATCCATCCCAACTACCACATGGATGGCATGCGCACAGATTATACATTACCTGTATTAAGCATCACACCTTTGTAAACAACGCTGCTGATGGCATCATTGACGGGGGAGGCTTCATATGCCACCCGCCCCATTTCCCACGAACCCCACACCCATACAACCCACGGCCCACACAGCATAGACAATACATACACCCCACCCACCCACCCCACCCCACGCGCCCCCTAACACACACACACACACACACACACACACTTCGTGCGGGAAAACCAGTGGGGACCAAACGCGGGGCACAACGTCAGTGAAGACGAAAGCAGGCGAAGGCAGAGCACTGGTCACCGAGACAATTTCATCAGGCCATTAACAAAAAGGTAGGCAAGGTCCTTTCTGAGACAGGAGTGACGGTGGATAGGCATTTGTTCTCACAGTGCTTTGCTCACAGTACTGGTCACTACAGGCCCTACCCTCTGTCCGGCCCTGTCTAGCCAATGATTGTATGAATTGTTGAAAAAACGCAGCGCTACTTACATGTCTACTCTGGAGGCGCTTCGCTGGAGACGGGTGTAACCACCCGCTCACACACACACAGACTCCAAGGGGTCCGTCATGGTCAGTGGATCCGACGCATTTTGCTGCTGCCATGGGGCGCACGTCGTGGGGGTTGCCTGTGTTGGTATGTTTGCACGGTGGTGTATGTGGCTGTGGTGTGTGCCAACCCAGCGGTTGAATCACCGGGCTCGTGCCGTGGAGGCGCCGGTTCGATTCCCGCTGTGCGCGTGGCTGCACTGCCGAAGAGAAGATTCCCTACAGGTGCCCGGCTGCAGCGAATGCGCCCCCCTCCCCACGCTGCCGGGGTTCAAGACCTGCAAGCGGCGCGCGCTGCCGGAGGGGGCGGTGGTGCGTTTTTTGCGGCGCGCGTAGGGGGTTGGGGGGTGACTGAAAAAACAAGCGAGGCGCACCTCCCGCTGCCGGGGCCCGTGGACCCGGTTGCCGCGTGTGCTGTTGTAGGGGGCGGTGGTGCGTGTACGACGACAGGAGGGATCGAACCTCCGCTATAGGCTGACGAGTCTATGTCGCTAACCACCGGACCACTCCAGGCCTCTTATGTGTCTGTGGCACAAACATGCACATTTATGGACTACACACACATAGTCTCCCAAGGGGGGCAGTCATGGTCGCTGGGTTTAACTTTGGCGGCGTGGAGGTGGAGTATTTCCCAGTCGCCGCACCAGAAACCTGTGGTGCCGTCTGGTGACAGGGAGGGGTCTAAGTGCCAACTACTGTAGCTGTCCCCCGCCCAGTGTGCATGTCGTCGCAGCCAGGCGGCACACAAGGTGAGGTGGCAGCAGTGTGGCATGGGGAGGAGTTGGCGAACCGTGTACAGGTAGCGGGCTGTGGCTGTGTGGTCGTTGGGGCTTGTAGACAGGCCCCGAGTGACCGCCGAGTGTGCCGCTCTGGTGACCTGCGGCAATGCATACCCGCTGAGAAGCGCTATTTGTAGCCAAGCGGAGAGGGACAGCAGCTCCCCCGCCCATGTCGTGGCCCAAGGGCGTGCGTTGCTCAAGGCGCCCGTCATGATACCCGGAAGGTAAGTAGGGTAGGCGCTTGCCGGGGACAGGAGGGGGGGTGCACTTTTCAGACTCCAGGTTGATGAGAGCGCGCTGGGGTGCAGGTACGCCAGTCCTTTACCTGTTACCCCCCGAATCATGTCGAAACCGAGGGCTGTGGTGGACGCTGAGTGGCAGTGATGTTTGCAGGCGTCCCCTGGGCCTGACATACACTCGCAGAGCACATCCAGATTCCACGCCTCCCCTAGCAGGTTACACACTGTTGAGACGATGGGGTGGGAGGTGGTGTCTGGGTTGGTGGTGGCGATCAGGATGTTGTCTCTGAATTGGCACAGCGCGGTGATTCCCTGCGGGGATTCCCAGTAGGGGAACCCTGCCTCGGAAACAGTGAGGGAGCCCAGGCGGCGTAGCAGGTGGCGATTTGAATATACCTGCCATAGGCTGTGCAGGTCGGCTGCCTGGGCTGAAAAAGAACCGCCCATTGGAATGCAGCCATGGCGGCACCATAGCCCTCCCACTGCTCTGATGAAGTTATTGCAGTGCATTTCAAACGTGATTGTGTCTGACATTTGGGTGTGGGTGATGTACCAGAATTTCGTTGCTTTTGCGCGTCCCGCTCTGTCGAGCATTTTGGAGTCCTTGTGTATGGACCACTCAATATCGGTCATCCGCCACTTGCGGCGCTTGGCGAGCCACTTGCTGGCCTCAGTCAGGTGGGATTCTATGTCGGTGGGGCATATATTGTTGAACTGGTCTTTGCAATCCACTTCACTGATGAACCGGGCGTTTATGGTGTCTAACCAGTGGAACCATTGACTTACTTCTGTGATGCTTTGGGCCAGAAAACAGCACGGGACTTCTTGGCACAGGAGTCGGAGGAAGGCTGTGTTGGCGCGTGCGGCAATGCGCAGCGATTTTTTGGGTAGCAGGGGCTGGGGGAGGGAGGTGATACCGCGCCAGAGCCGTTTACCCTTAGCCAGTGACTTGAATTTACCCAGGAGATAGAGGAGGGGAAGTTGACCGGCTGTGTTGCGGTCCCAGCCTCTGGCGTCGAGCTCTGCTGAGACGAAAGCCATGGCTTGGGGCAATGTTTTGGGGGACGGGGTGTAGCCTTCGGCCTGCAGGAACTGTTGGATGATACCCCATACCCAGTGGCGGCAGAACGCCCATAGGACACCCACCCCCTTGTCGACAATGCGGACGTAGTGGGACTGACAGACCGACTTGGCGAATTTCCTGACTTGTGTGAGCTTGTGGCCTGACTCTGGCCACAGCGAGTCTGGGAGCATCAGTTCGAGGGGCGGAAGACTTGCACCGATTTGATCCGCCATCTTTTTCAGGTCAGAGAGGAGCTGGGAACGGACGGAGGAGCCTCTGAGGGGTAGGGGGTCGTTGGGTCGGGCGTAGGTGTCTGAGGTAGGGACCCACAGTGGTGTGTATGCAATGTGTCCATCGATGACTGTGGAGATCCCGGGGATTTTGGTGCTGTGTGACACTTGCACGGAGGCTGGTCGCCCAACTTATCGAATCGCCGAGCATGTTGCTCAAAAACGCGGCGGACGTTTACGGGGCTACTGCGGACGACCCGTATGGCCTTAGCCAGGGCCTGTTTTTCCCATGAGGGGCTGGCAACGGAAGCAATCATTTTTCGGGTGACTCTGTGAATGGCACTTTTCTGAGATGGCTGCAGATTCGGGACGATGATACTGCCTACGGAGTACAGTGGTACACTCATCTGTGAGGCCAGACTGTGGAGGTCCTGCTGTAGGAATTTCGGACGCGGGAAATCCTTTATCTGTCGGGCCTCTTTCATGCTGTGCAGGACTTGCAGGACTCGTTGGTTCAGCCATCCCCGTGGTCCTGACCCTTGTCCCTCGGTGCTAATGCCTGGCGCAACGTCGTTGCAGGCCCATTTTTTGAACACAAACCACCAGTGTTGTTCTCTGATGCTGGCGTACCACTCATCGCTCATGAATTGCAGGGGGATGATCCCCCAGTGGGCACTGTCCGTTTGCAACATTAATTTGTGGAGTGTGGAGCAATCTTGGAAACTCGACGCGTCCGTTTGGTGTTTCCGGAGGCGAACGATCAGTGCTTTGCTTGTGACGCCCACATACACGAGGTGGAGGTATATATGGAATACTAGGTATACCACGTACTGGGGGGGTGTTACATTGGTGTACCAGACGTGGACGTGGCTCAACCTTCGAGCCATCCTGAGCGCTGCGTGCGTGTTGTACGGGAGGTAGGAAACCCGTAGTTGGTGGAGTGCTGCCCATCTACCGAGATTTTTATCCGACAGGGCACGGGACATCTGGATACACAAGGCTCTGAGGACATTGGTGCTCTGAGGTGGTGGTTGGTGGACGAGGAGGCTCGATCCTTCATGCGACAACAACACACACACACACACACACACACACACACACACACACACAACTGTGAAGCCGGGGGCCCATGCGCAAGCGATACAGAAAGACACGTGGATATCTGAGGTCTTGAAAGTCACACACACACACACACACACGCACACACACACACACACACACAATGTGAAGACCCAACACAACAACCCTGATGGTAGCAAAGCAGGGCATGTGCACTGGGCGATAGACAATTGTCACCCTGATCACTGGGCAATTTGGAGGCAATGGGAAGCACTGGTAAGACTGACCTCAACTCGTATTATTTGTATGCCAGTCCTTCCAACCCTGAGGCACCCTGTAACCCTTGTAACCCTGGAACATCTCTGAAAACCACCCCCCTACAAAAGCATGATAACCAGGGGCTTGCGGGCGCGGAATTCAGGACCCTGGGACCTATAGCAAGCATCATTGGCAATGGTAACCTGCGACAATCCTGTGTGGGTGCCCATGCCAATCATACACCCCCAAAACAGGCTACCGGTGGTGGAAAACAGCCAACTTTTCGCACAGCGCACGGTGTCCCCCCCACGGCAATTATGATTTTTGGTGGGGAGGGGCTTTTTAAAGTATTTTCCCTCAATTTGCTACCCAATTAAAAAAGCATCATCGTACCTCAAACATCCAGGATCATCGAGCCCCTTTTCCATACCTGCCCCCAGAAAACCACTTTGGCCACCGCCCAAAACATATGATTACTTTCTTCTAGAACTTCACCAATGATGATGAGGCTAATAGTATGGTCATTGGTTCTGATTTCCTCAGGGTGACGCTTCCCAACCAACCTCTTTGCTACGAAATGACAAGGGGGATTTATGAAGGTTTGGGGTCCGTTATGATAATCTATACCCTTGATCATAAGCTGGCGACGGCAAATGAGGTCTGCCTTTTCGTATGCGGTGTAGTATGGGTCTTCAGGCACACAATCCAACTCTTTTCGCTGAGACCTACAAAGCCTGCTCGCATGAGTTAAGTCATTACAGCCCCACACCCCCTTTGCCCCATTGCGAGACTGTGCCAGCAGCAAACAACATCATTGGTCAATACCAACCAATGTAATGTCCTATCGATTCAGAGAGTGGAGAGTAGAACTTGTTAAACCCAGCAAATGGCCCATCATACCAGTCATCAAACGCGCCTCCTATCATTGTATACAGATGAACAAGATTGGCACAGGGAGGCTCTGTCATTAAATCTTCAAACACCCATTTCCTTTCTGATGCATCTTGTTCAACTTCCGACTTGCGACCCCAACAAAAAAGAGAGATGAAAAATCGAATATGGGGGAGGTTGTGGGCGGTGTTGATGTGGTAGATGCGTGCAGACCACACACAAATCTGATGGCGCTGCAAAGGTGCCACCCAAACACGAGATATTCTCAAGCGAATATTGATGTGTATCTCAACGTGATTGTTGGATCCAGACACACCTCTAACTAGCATGTAAATTTCCCCCCAACATCTGGGGTACATTTCGCCACCCCGGGTGCGAAGACACTTCCTTGAAGGCATAGACATTCTCAAAGCAACTGGAGCAGGAACACCAGGGTACTCATTTCACGCGTTCGGCGTAAATCGCCTTTTCCATTGCCGCCTTGTGTGCAGCAGCCTGTCCTGCTAACGCCGAGCCAAACCGTTAACGGGGTCATCGAACTAGTTGCAACATTGTTGCAGCAATCGGTCAATCAGTCGTGTCGGGTAGAACATCCGTGGATTGCGCATGCAACAACGTGGGCACTGAAAACATCCAGGGCCAGACCACACACAATAGCTGGAGGGAACGCCCCACTGCCAACCGAGGCCCAGTACTTGGATGCACCCTGTCCCAGGAAAGAGCTTGTACAATAGCTGGAGGGATTTTGTGCGGTGGGGAAAAGCTGAGACGTTGCGCACGATGCCCATATGCAACGGAATGCACCTTCAGTCTCTTTCGCTAACTTGTTGAGGCGGAGCAGCTCTTCTAAATTCTTCTGTAATTCGTAACTGATGTCGTTGCCTGTACACACGCAGGAGAAGAAGAGTGGTCGCCTGCCGTGCTTGGAACAGATGCCACATGGATTCGAATGTGTACGCATTGCAGGTACACGCTTCGCCGCCCATCGCCCCTTCGCCCCGAAGGTTGGTATCAAGGGCGCACGAAGTGCACAGACACAAAGAAAACAAAACCCTCTTTGGGGCTAGAGAGCCATGACGTCGCAGGAGGCACTTGATTGATCTGTGTTGGAGACCGAATGCCCCCCAACGATGATCGGTGCGACTCTGCGGCTGCAGGAGTGCGGAGGGCCAGGACCGGGGAGAGGGCGCATCCCTCTAACAAGAGGGGCTTACCCACAATGTGCACCAACGCGGTACCCCCGCCACCCCCCTGCACCCCCAGTCGTCCATTCCACAACTACTCCCAAAAGCTGTCACAGAACACGCCACTTCCATGACGGTCTGACGCCACGGGGCCCAGGTCTCCGCCATTGGCAGCCCCACCCAAGCGCTGGGGTGCACCCAGCCCCCCCCCCACACAAACACACAGCCCCATCCTTGTGCACGCCCATGGCCAGAGAAGTGGTTGGGGGCGAAGCGGCGTCACGTTGCACTCCTCCCCCAGATTGCTCAATAAGGCGAAGGGGGTACTAAATTTGGGGGGGGTACTAAATTTTTGGGGGGGAGGTTTACCCCCCGATGCAGAGGTCACCCGGTGTTATGTGCAGCTGAGGCACTTGCATGCCGCACCCTCCGCTCTGCACGCCCTTTTGCCCTCCCCTGCGCACAGGGACCCCGGCACCGCAGCCCATGCCACAGCCCCCCACACCCAGGCCGCACTCCACAAACCACAACACTCCATACTTGAGCCCTTTTAATGGTGAAAACTGGCCATTTTCAGCCGGTTTTCAGGACAAAGGTCATGAGAATTCAGGACGGAAGATACTGTGGCCAGTGGGTGTTACTAAATACCCCTGCGGATCTTGCAAAATGAATGGGACACCAAAAGAATGCAAATGTGGCATTGAGGAGTCACGTTTCAAGGAGAGGAGGAGAAGAGAAGAAAGATGAACTGTACATGGCGTCCATGTCTAGTTAAAGTCCTCCTGACAAAATAATAGGCTCTGCAGGGACAGGGGGTTGCAGTTGTCCTGAACAGGGTCGCATGGCCCGGCAGGAAACCACCAGGACTGCAGCTGAGCCGTCTGCATCGATTCTGCCCAATACAACAGCCACAACATACATCCAAGGTTCAACGATGTCAGGGATTTACACTGCGGAAGAACAGCGGCCAACTCTTTGGTACCTTCATCCCCGATGGAATTGTCTGCACACATGACGGAGGGGATGAGAGCACATTTCATGGCCCTGTACAATGGGCACATGGAGCAGGAGTCACACATCCCTGAAAAATGAGTGCTGATCCCTAACCCCAGCTTCACACCCCCGTCCGTTACATCCTTCCAACTGGCACCCCACAACAACAAAAAGCGCGTGGGGCACAGGCCGCTTTGCTCCGGATCCCCTTCGCCCCTCACAACAGCAACTGCCCAGGGCATGACGGACACCTCAGGCCCCAATGCAACAGTGAGGCAGGGCTCTGCAGGGACAGAGGGTTGCTGTCGTCGTGAACAGGGTCGCATGGCCCGGCAGGAAACCACCAGGACTGCAGCTGAGCCGTCTGCATCGATTCTGCCCAATACAACAGCCACAACATACTTTCAAGGTTCAACGATGTCAGGGATTTACACTGCGGAAGAACAGTGGCCAACGCTTTGGTACCTTCATCCCCGATGGAATTCCCTGCACACATGACGGAGGGGATGAGAGCACATTTCATGGCCCTGTACAATGGGCACATGGAGCAGGAGTCACACATCCCTGAAAAATGAGTGCTGATCCCTAACCCCAGCTTCACACCCCCGTCCGTTACATCCTTCCAACTGGCACCCCACAACAACAAAAAGCGCGTGGGGCACAGGCCGCTTTGCTCCGGATCCCCTTTGCCCCTCACAACAGCAACTGCCCAGGGCATGACAGACACCTCAGGCCCCAATGCAACAGTGAGGCAGGGCTCTGCAGGGACAGGGGGTTGCAGTTGTCCTGAACAGGGTCGCATGGCCCGGCAGGAAACCACCAGGACTGCAGCTGAGCCGTCTGCATCGATTCTACCCAATACAACAGCCACAACATACATCCAAGGTTCAACGATGTCAGGGATTTACACTGCGGAAGAACAGCGGCCAACTCTTTGGTACCTTCATCCCCGATGGAATTCCCTGCACACATGACGGAGGGGATGAGAGCACATTTCATGGCCCTGTACAATGGGCACATGGAGCAGGAGTCACACATCCCTGAAAAATGAGTGCTGATCCCTAACCCCAGCTTCACACCCCCGTCCGTTACATCCTTCCAACTGGCACCCCACAACAACAAAAAGCGCGTGGGGCACAGGCCGCTTTGCTCCGGATCCCCTTTGCCCCTCACAACAGCAACTGCCCAGGGCATGACAGACACCTCAGGCCCCAATGCAACAGTGAGGCAGGGCTCTGCAGGGACAGGGGGTTGCAGTTGTCCTGAACAGGGTCGCATGGCCCGGCAGGAAACCACCAGGACTGCAGCTGAGCCGTCTGCATCGATTCTGCCCAATACAACAGCCAGAACATACTTTCAAGGTTCAACGATGTCAGGGATTTACACTGCGGAAGAACAGTGGCCAACGCTTTGGTACCTTCAACCCCGATCCAATTATCTGCACACATGACGGAGGGGATGAGAGCACATTTCATGGCCCTGTACAATGGGCACATGGAGCAGGAGTCACACATCCCTGAAAAATGAGTGCTGATCCCTAACCCCAGCTTCACACCCCCGTCTGTTACATCCTTCCAACTGGCACCCCACAACAACAAAAAGCGCGTGGGGCACAGGCCGCTTTGCTCCGGATCCCCTTTGCCCCTCACAACAGCAACTGCCCAGGGCATGACAGACACCTCAGGCCCCAATGCAACAGTGAGGCAGGGCTCTGCAGGGACAGGGGGTTGCAGTTGTCCTGAACAGGGTCGCATGGCCCGGCAGGAAACCACCAGGACTGCAGCTGAGCCGTCTGCATCGATTCTGCCCAATACAACAGCCAGAACATACTTTCAAGGTTCAACGATGTCAGGGATTTACACTGCGGAAGAACAGCGGCCAACTCTTTGGTACCTTCAACCCCGATCCAATTAACTGCACACATGACGGAGGGGATGAGAGCACATTTCATGGCCCTGTACAATGGGCACATGGAGCAGGAGTCACACATCCCTGAAAAATGAGTGCTGATCCCTAACCCCAGCTTCACACCCCCGTCCGTTACATCCTTCCAACTGGCACCCCACAACAACAAAAAGCGCGTGGGGCACAGGCCGCTTTGCTCCGGATCCCCTTCGCCCCTCACAACAGCAACTGCCCAGGGCATGACAGACACCTCAGGCCCCAATGCAACAGTGAGGCAGGGCTCTGCAGGGACAGGGGGTTGCAGTTGTCCTGAACAGGGTCGCATGGCCCGGCAGGAAACCACCAGGACTGCAGCTGAGCCGTCTGCATCGATTCTGCCCAATACAACAGCCACAACATACTTTCAAGGTTCAACGATGTCAGGGATTTACACTGCGGAAGAACAGCGGCCAACGCTTTGGTACCTTCATCCCCGATGGAATTGTCTGCACACATGACGGAGGGGATGAGAGCACATTTCATGGCCCTGTACAATGGGCACATGGAGCAGGAGTCACACATCCCTGAAAAATGAGTGCTGATCCCTAACCCCAGCTTCACACCCCCGTCCGTTACATCCTTCCAACTGGCACCCCACAACAACAAAAAGCGCGTGGGGCACAGGCCGCTTTGCTCCGGATCCCCTTTGCCCCTCACAACAGCAACTGCCCAGGGCATGACAGACACCTCAGGCCCCAATGCAACAGTGAGGCAGGGCTCTGCAGGGACAGGGGGTTGCAGTTGTCCTGAACAGGGTCGCATGGCCCGGCAGGAAACCACCAGGACTGCAGCTGAGCCGTCTGCATCGATTCTGCCCAATACAACAGCCACAACATACTTTCAAGGTTCAACGATGTCAGGGATTTACACTGCGGAAGAACAGCGGCCAACTCTTTGGTACCTTCCTCCCCGATGGAATTCCCTGCACACATGACGGAGGGGATGAGAGCACATTTCATGGCCCTGTACAATGGGCACATGGAGCAGGAGTCACACATCCCTGAAAAATGAGTGCTGATCCCTAACCCCAGCTTCACACCCCCGTCCGTTACATCCTTCCAACTGGCACCCCACAACAACAAAAACCGCTTTGCTCCGGATCCCCTTCGCCCCTCACAACAGCAACTGCCCAGGGCATGACGGACACCTCAGGCCCCAATGCAACAGTGAGGCAGGGCTCTGCAGGGACAGAGGGTTGCTGTCGTCGTGAACAGGGTCGCATGGCCCGGCAGGAAACCACCAGGACTGCAGCTGAGCCGTCTGCATCGATTCTGCCCAATACAACAGCCAGAACATACTTTCAAGGTTCAACGATGTCAGGGATTTACACTGCGGAAGAACAGCGGCCAACTCTTTGGTACCTTCATCCCCGATGTAATTCCCTGCACACATGACGGAGGGGATGAGAGCACATTTCATGGCCCTGTACAATGGGCACATGGAGCAGGAGTCACACATCCCTGAAAAATGAGTGCTGATCCCTAACCCCAGCTTCACACCCCCGTCCGTTACATCCTTCCAACTGGCACCCCACAACAACAAAAAGCGCGTGGGGCACAGGCCGCTTTGCTCCGGATCCCCTTTGCCCCTCACAACAGCAACTGCCCAGGGCATGACAGACACCTCAGGCCCCAATGCAACAGTGAGGCAGGGCTCTGCAGGGACAGGGGGTTGCAGTTGTCCTGAACAGGGTCGCATGGCCCGGCAGGAAACCACCAGGACTGCAGCTGAGCCGTCTGCATCGATTCTGCCCAATACAACAGCCAGAACATACTTTCAAGGTTCAACGATGTCAGGGATTTACACTGCGGAAGAACAGCGGCCAACTCTTTGGTACCTTCAACCCCGATGGAATTGTCTGCACACATGACGGAGGGGATGAGAGCACATTTCATGGCCCTGTACAATGGGCACATGGAGCAGGAGTCACACATCCCTGAAAAATGAGTGCTGATCCCTAACCCCAGCTTCACACCCCCGTCCGTTACATCCTTCCAACTGGCACCCCACAACAACAAAAAGCGCGTGGGGCACAGGCCGCTTTGCTCCGGATCCCCTTCGCCCCTCACAACAGCAACTGCCCAGGGCATGACGGACACCTCAGGCCCCAATGCAACAGTGAGGCAGGGCTCTGCAGGGGCAGGGGGTTGGTGTCGTCGTGAACAGGGTCGCATGGCCCGGCAGGAAACCACCAGGACTGCAGCTGAGCCGTCTGCATCGATTCTGCCCAATACAACAGCCAGAACATACTTTCAAGGTTCAACGATGTCAGGGATTTACACTGCGGAAGAACAGCGGCCAACGCTTTGGTACCTTCAACCCCGATCCAATTAACTGCACACATGACGGAGGGGATGAGAGCACATTTCATGGCCCTGTACAATGGGCACATGGAGCAGGAGTCACACATCCCTGAAAAATGAGTGCTGATCCCTAACCCCAGCTTCACACCCCCGTCCGTTACATCCTTCCAACTGGCACCCCACAACAACAAAAAGCGCGTGGGGCACAGGCCGCTTTGCTCCGGATCCCCTTTGCCCCTCACAACAGCAACTGCCCAGGGCATGACAGACACCTCAGGCCCCAATGCAACAGTGAGGCAGGGCTCTGCAGGGACAGGGGGTTGCAGTTGTCCTGAACAGGGTCGCATGGCCCGGCAGGAAACCACCAGGACTGCAGCTGAGCCGTCTGCATCGATTCTGCCCAATACAACAGCCAGAACATACTTTCAAGGTTCAACGATGTCAGGGATTTACACTGCGGAAGAACAGCGGCCAACGCTTTGGTACCTTCAACCCCGATCCAATTAACTGCACACATGACGGAGGGGATGAGAGCACATTTCATGGCCCTGTACAATGGGCACATGGAGCAGGAGTCACACATCCCTGAAAAATGAGTGCTGATCCCTAACCCCAGCTTCACACCCCCGTCCGTTACATCCTTCCAACTGGCACCCCACAGCAACAAAAAGCGCGTGGGGCACAGGCCGCTTTGCTCCGGATCCCCTTTGCCCCTCACAACAGCAACTGCCCAGGGCATGACAGACACCTCAGGCCCCAATGCAACAGTGAGGCAGGGCTCTGCAGGGACAGGGGGTTGCAGTTGTCCTGAACAGGGTCGCATGGCCCGGCAGGAAACCACCAGGACTGCAGCTGAGCCGTCTGCATCGATTCTGCCCAATACAACAGCCAGAACATACATCCAAGGTTCAACGATGTCAGGGATTTACACTGCGGAAGAACAGTGGCCAACGCTTTGGTACCTTCATCCCCGATGGAATTCCCTGCACACATGACGGAGGGGATGAGAGCACATTTCATGGCCCTGTACAATGGGCACATGGAGCAGGAGTCACACATCCCTGAAAAATGAGTGCTGATCCCTAACCCCAGCTTCACACCCCCGTCCGTTACATCCTTCCAACTGGCACCCCACAGCAACAAAAAGCGCGTGGGGCACAGGCTGCTTTGCTCCGGATCCCCTTTGCCCCTCACAACAGCAACTGCCCAGGGCATGACAGACACCTCAGGCCCCAATGCAACAGTGAGGCAGGGCTCTGCAGGGACAGGGGGTTGCAGTTGTCCTGAACAGGGTCGCATGGCCCGGCAGGAAACCACCAGGACTGCAGCTGAGCCGTCTGCATCGATTCTGCCCAATACAACAGCCACAACATACTTTCAAGGTTCAACGATGTCAGGGATTTACACTGCGGAAGAACAGCGGCCAACTCTTTGGTACCTTCCTCCCCGATGGAATTCCCTGCACACATGACGGAGGGGATGAGAGCACATTTCATGGCCCTGTACAATGGGCACATGGAGCAGGAGTCACACATCCCTGAAAAATGAGTGCTGATCCCTAACCCCAGCTTCACACCCCCGTCCGTTACATCCTTCCAACTGGCACCCCACAACAACAAAAACCGGTTTGCTCCGGATCCCCTTCGCCCCTCACAACAGCAACTGCCCATGACGGACACCTCAGGCCCCAATGCAACAGTGAGGCAGGGCTCTGCAGGGACAGAGGGTTGCTGTCGTTGTGAACAGGGTCGCATGGCCCGGCAGGAAACCACCAGGACTGCAGCTGAGCCGTCTGCATCGATTCTGCCCAATACAACAGCCACAACATACTTTCAAGGTTCAACGATGTCAGGGATTTACACTGCGGAAGAACAGTGGCCAACTCTTTGGTACCTTCATCCCCGATGGAAGTGTCTGCACACATGACGGAGGGGATGAGAGCACATTTCATGGCCCTGTACAATGGGCACATGGAGCAGGAGTCACACATCCCTGAAAAATGAGTGCTGATCCCTAACCCCAGCTTCACACCCCCGTCCGTTACATCCTTCCAACTGGCACCCCACAACAACAAAAAGCGCGTGGGGCACAGGCCGCTTTGCTCCGGATCCCCTTTGCCCCTCACAACAGCAACTGCCCAGGGCATGACAGACACCTCAGGCCCCAATGCAACAGTGAGGCAGGGCTCTGCAGGGACAGGGGGTTGCAGTTGTCCTGAACAGGGTCGCATGGCCCGGCAGGAAACCACCAGGACTGCAGCTGAGCCGTCTGCATCGATTCTGCCCAATACAACAGCCAGAACATACTTTCAAGGTTCAACGATGTCAGGGATTTACACTGCGGAAGAACAGTGGCCAACGCTTTGGTACCTTCAACCCCGATGGAATTGTCTGCACACATGACGGAGGGGATGAGAGCACATTTCATGGCCCTGTACAATGGGCACATGGAGCAGGAGTCACACATCCCTGAAAAATGAGTGCTGATCCCTAACCCCAGCTTCACACCCCCGTCTGTTACATCCTTCCAACTGGCACCCCACAACAACAAAAAGCGCGTGGGGCACAGGCCGCTTTGCTCCGGATCCCCTTTGCCCCTCACAACAGCAACTGCCCAGGGCATGACAGACACCTCAGGCCCCAATGCAACAGTGAGGCAGGGCTCTGCAGGGACAGGGGGTTGCAGTTGTCCTGAACAGGGTCGCATGGCCCGGCAGGAAACCACCAGGACTGCAGCTGAGCCGTCTGCATCGATTCTGCCCAATACAACAGCCAGAACATACTTTCAAGGTTCAACGATGTCAGGGATTTACACTGCGGAAGAACAGCGGCCAACTCTTTGGTACCTTCATCCCCGATGGAATTGTCTGCACACATGACGGAGGGGATGAGAGCACATTTCATGGCCCTGTACAATGGGCACATGGAGCAGGAGTCACACATCCCTGAAAAATGAGTGCTGATCCCTAACCCCAGCTTCACACCCCCGTCCGTTACATCCTTCCAACTGGCACCCCACAACAACAAAAAGCGCGTGGGGCACAGGCCGCTTTGCTCCGGATCCCCCTTGCCCCTCACAACAGCAACTGCCCAGGGCATGACAGACACCTCAGGCCCCAATGCAACAGTGAGGCAGGGCTCTGCAGGGACAGGGGGTTGCAGTTGTCCTGAACAGGGTCGCATGGCCCGGCAGGAAACCACCAGGACTGCAGCTGAGCCGTCTGCATCGATTCTGCCCAATACAACAGCCAGAACATACTTTCAAGGTTCAACGATGTCAGGGATTTACACTGCGGAAGAACAGCGGCCAACTCTTTGGTACCTTCATCCCCGATGGAATTGTCTGCACACATGACGGAGGGGATGAGAGCACATTTCATGGCCCTGTACAATGGGCACATGGAGCAGGAGTCACACATCCCTGAAAAATGAGTGCTGATCCCTAACCCCAGCTTCACACCCCCGTCCGTTACATCCTTCCAACTGGCACCCCACAACAACAAAAAGCGCGTGGGGCACAGGCCGCTTTGCTCCGGATCCCCCTTGCCCCTCACAACAGCAACTGCCCAGGGCATGACAGACACCTCAGGCCCCAATGCAACAGTGAGGCAGGGCTCTGCAGGGACAGGGGGTTGCAGTTGTCCTGAACAGGGTCGCATGGCCCGGCAGGAAACCACCAGGACTGCAGCTGAGCCGTCTGCATCGATTCTGCCCAATACAACAGCCAGAACATACTTTCAAGGTTCAACGATGTCAGGGATTTACACTGCGGAAGAACAGCGGCCAACGCTTTGGTACCTTCATCCCCGATGGAATTGTCTGCACACATGACGGAGGGGATGAGAGCACATTTCATGGCCCTGTACAATGGGCACATGGAGCAGGAGTCACACATCCCTGAAAAATGAGTGCTGATCCCTAACCCCAGCTTCACACCCCCGTCCGTTACATCCTTCCAACTGGCACCCCACAACAACAAAAAGCGCGTGGGGCACAGGCCGCTTTGCTCCGGATCCCCTTCGCCCCTCAGAACAGCGACTGCCCAGGGCATGACGGACACCTCAGGCCCCAATGCACTGTTGCCTCACTCTGAAGAAACCCAACCCACTGAAACGAACACATACTGCAGAGATTTGCTTCCTTTGTAAACTGATTCAATTGCGCAAATTTGTCTTTCGACAACATTATGACAAGATCAACAAAAGTAATATCTTAAACAAAAAGCACACATTATTGCAGTCATATAAATTGACCTTGGTGTTCGTGGCTTACAACGACTATTAGGGCGAGCCCGTGGGAGGTTGCCTGCGGGCAATAGATTGGGCAAAGTGAACATGAGCTGCTATGACCAGTGGGCATCATTCAGCCAATCGCAGGACCAGCCAAGGTGAACTGCGTCGTACCAACACATTGGGGCTGCAGAAAGGCACAAAGATGTGGTCCTGATACCGGTATGGTTTCCTGTGCATGATCAGTATTGTTAGCGATATGTGCACAAGTGGCAGAGTTCCCAGGTAACAATGCTGTTGCCTGGAGTACTGGTGTACTTTGATGCAGTCTGGGCAGTTCGGCCAGAGCAGGTGTTCGATATTTGACTGTTCCGAGGGTCACATTTGCTTGTGCGCAGTCAGGTACATTGTGCGTAATAGTGAATATCCCTTCCCGTCCATGGCCAGACAGTGATCGCTACTTATACATTGGGACCCCTCTCTACAGCCGCCAGATGTGGCCAGCAGTCACGAATGGTCTTTTCGATGGTGATTGCCAAACAGTGGTGCTTTTCGGATTATCACACTGCACAATCGCCTACAACTTGCTCACCCCAACCCTTGATACACCAGTACTTCATGTGGTTGTTGCTGATCCCACCACTGTTACAACTGTTCGAGTCAATGGTGTTTAGCATTCTGATTCTGGTGATCGTGGTGATCGTAACGTATTCCGTGCACCACCGACAAAAACTTCATGGATAGATGGAATGTAATATGTATCCCTCCCCGGCCTTGGATCCAATCGGCATTTCTTGGAGTAGTCGAAACACAAAGGTTTTTTTTTCCAATTTGCACGACAGATCGGATGGCGCGGCTTTCTGTGCTAAGCTTGCATGCCACACATGTCCTGGCGTTTTCCTGCTGTCTCTTTTCCAGGACCATGTGCAAGACACAGTTTGGTCTGCTTTTTTCGCTTTTGTGAATGGGACTACCGGCTGCATGCATTTCCTGCTATGGGTGGTTGCCAGATCGGGAGACCACGCAAAGTAGAAATGAACGAGTCGTTCCCTGACTACGACCATCACCGCCGCCGCACTCCTCTATCCCTGAACAAAGAGAGCCGTGTGATGTGGGAATACAACATTCGAAGCAGCTTCAGCCCGTGAAGACCCAAGACCAGAAAGCACCCTAATTGGGGCAGTCAGCACCAGCCACACACCCAACACAAAAGACAAAAACAGCACACAAAAAGACAGTACATCTATGAATACATGTGATGTGACATGTGATACATGTGATACATGTGATATGATAGATGTGACTTCAAAGTCACCGCCCTCAAAATTCAAAATACCCCAAACTTGCGGAACACGCCGTTTGACTTTGGAGTGCAAAAAACACATCCCAAAAGCAAAATTTGCCACATTACGGCGGTGTTCTCATAAAAAAAAGGGAACTTGACCCCAACCACGCCGAACCAAATGACCAAGCACCAACCGGGCACCACACCAACGGCACCAGCCACATGGCCGCACTACCCCACCACCACGCACATGGGACCACAGAGCTGTAGAATATGCTTAGCAGGAGACCTACCCATGGGGCGCATGCGCCAAAACGGGTGAACAACACAGGGCACGCTGAACTTGGACAACACACGCGGTGTTGTGCTACGCTGCGCAAAGACAGACAAATGGACACACATAGGCCGGGCAAAAGCGGGGCATGGGAAAAAGAACAAATAGAAATGGTAGAACGTGGGGGGCAGAGTGGAAGAAGAATTTTGGTCTTTGTTGCTGTTTTTCCTTTTTGGAAAAGTGAAAAGAAAGGAAGGAAATCATATTAAGGAGCAATAGTCCATGGGGCTTCCACCCATTCCAGCCCCCAAACTCACCCAAGGGGCAAGTCGCGCGGGTTTTTGGAGAGCTGCCGCCCTGTATGACAAGAGGCTCCTCCCTCCGTCCTTTAGGTTGCCTCACGTGAGGCCCGTCCATGCTTCATGAGCCCTGCCGCGCTGTTGGGAGACAGAGTACTCTCCTGCATGCTGTACAGCATGGTGGAGTGTCGTGCATGGGGATCACGAACCCACCCCTGGCCCTGTCGGGCCATGCCAGGCAATTCCGTGCAGAGACGCTGTGCTCCGCGAAGAGAGGGAAAGGTAAAGGGGTTAGGGGGGCACTCCCCCACGGAGGGTGGGACAGAGTACTGGACTTCGTACTGACCCATGTCCTCATCGCACTCACGATGAGTGCTGCCCGCTCGTGGGGCAGACATCACGCTTTCAAAGAGTGGCGCCAGCAGGGTGGGGGGCAGGTCGGGGGGGGCCGAACACCGGACTGCGTATTGTTGCATGTCCTCATCAGACGCACTCTGAGTGCTGTCCCTTCGCGGGGTAGACATGGCGCTCTCAAATAGGGGCGCCAGCAGGACGGGGGGCAGGTGAGGTGAATCCTGCTGTCGGTTAGCCCCCCCCCCCGGTGTGCATGCGGGCGAACAATGTTCTGGGGACACGTGCCGCACTGAGTGCCAGCTGGAAGTCACCGCCGGCGACCATGCCGGAGATGGCGAGTATTGCCCTGGCCTACTCAGCACCCGCGGAGACGGGGTGCTAATTATGTTGAACCCCGCCGGAGGGCCGGTGGGCACGGCGGCGGCGCGTGATGTCCGCGCGCTGGGCCGTGTTTCCCTTCTGGGCGGTAGCGGTTGTGGCCGTGCTTGAGGCGTTCGGATCTGCTGCAACATCCTTGCTATCCCCGGGGGGATGTCGCGTCCCTTTTCGTTTGGAGGCTTCTCCGGGCTCCGTGTCGGTAGTGGGGTGCGCTGCCCCTCTGGGGTGCTTACCACCACTATGCGTGACGCCCGCTCAGGAGTGATGGCTCCTGTGAGCTGTAGGTACGAGAGCGCATGCCGGGACATGGGGAGGGGAGCTCCGGCTGGGCTCCCGTGACGGTCTGGGGCCTCCAGGGCCGTATGTGACTGCGCATCCCCTTGCTGCAGCTGGGGTCGCTTGCGTCGTGGGCTCCCCGGCCCTTCCGTGACTGACTGCTGCCTTTTGACCCCCCGGGGCGCCCGCACAGGAGGCGCCCTACGCCGTGACTTCCTCAGCGCCGGGTTCCCTGACCGGTGAACGGATCGGGCCCTGGGAGCGCGTGTGCGGGGCACTGCGCGTGGCGGTGGGGACCGCGCGGGGCCGCATCTGGGCCCCGTAGTCGCTCGTCGGTAGTGTCCCCCGTTGTTGATGGGCTCAGATTCCCATGAGGACGACGAGGAGAAGACCTCCGGGGTAGAGGGCCCTTCCTCCGAGGTGTACTCCATCTGCATTGGGGGTGACGGCGACAGCGGGGCCCAACTCAGAGGTGCATCCGGGGGGGGTTAGCGCATCTACGCGCTGAGACAAATCGCTGGGCGCTGCCGTTCGCCCCGCCGGCAGTGCCGCTTGGTGACTCGAGCCCGCTGCAGCTACATCAGGTGGAGGCGGGGCCGCCTGCTTGGCAGGTCGGAGCAACCGGTAGGGCCGCGTGGGGGGAGCTCCAGGGTTGCGGTGTGCTGGAAAGTAGTCAGCCGCGAACAGGGTGGCGCTCTTCTTACCTCCTCCTCTGCCGGTGAGATGCCTGGGGGTGTGCATAGCAGGCAGCAGCGACGACGTGTATTTGAGCTTGGGAATGCGCTCCCTGATGCTGGGGCTGGACTCCGTTGCTTCCCGCCGTTCCTTGGCCCGCTGGGCATTTCTCTGCCTGGTGTCCGGTGAGGGGGGCGGTGCCTGTAGCACAGCCGTCCAGCGCAGCTCACAGTAATCCTGCAGGTTTTGTAGGAGTTTCAGCATATCCGGGCGCCGTGTGAAATATGGTCTCGCAGACACACCCACCACTGTGGGAGCTCCCAGTGGGACTAGGGAGGAGCATTTGGTAAGCACACCACCTGGTAGCACGGCCCCGGCCACGCTCGGCTTTTGCAAGGTCGCTAGGGCAAGCTTTAGAACCCTTGCCCTTTCTGGTAGCGGGAGGGCAGTCGCCCGGTACACAGCCTGTGGCGAGGCCGGCAAGGTGCGCGCCGCGAAGCACTCGAAATCCATCGCTAGCTTCATGAAGGAGACTTGCCCTTTCCCTGGTATCCAGACCAGCTCATTGACCCATCGTACCAGATCGTCACGAAAGTCGGAGTCCCACCGCCACTCTTGAGCTGTGGGCTGGCGGATCCGCAGCTTCTCCCTGCGCTCCGGCCGCGGTAGCGGCCCGATGAACTGCCAGAATGGGTACCCTCTGCCTTGTTTCGTCTTGGGCTTGTCAAAGAGCTGCACATCTTCGCGGTGTGCCCGCGCCCGCAGAATTTGCAGCACCATACTATGAAAACCGTACATGAAGTCGTGCACCTGACCTTTGGGGATGCCGTGCGACAGGTGTTCCGGCATCAAGCCACACACCCGTAAACATGTGGGCCAACTACTGACGTGGTCCGATAGCCCCAGTGCCCTCGCCATTCTCATAAGCGAGCGCCAGGCACCGGATCGATGTATGCCCCAGGCTGGGCAAGCCCGCAAGATGTGTTCATCGTCCTCATGTTGCCGTGAGCAGTATGGGCATAGCGGTGTCGCCCTGAGGCCCCTCGCATGTGCCCTGGCAGCCGTCCATAAAGCCCCTGTGAGCCAGCCCCGCAGCAGCGCCTTATCAAATTCCGTGCCTTCTGATAGAAGGACTTGACAGGCCTCCCTGTCGAGGGCTCCTAAGATGCCTTGAAATTGTCGCGGTCGACGATCTTCCAGCGAGAGCAGGGCCCGCCGTCTGATGGAGTCCCGCAGGATATGCTTGAATTTGTCCTCGTTTATGAGCGTCATGTCTATCTCTTCAGGCACCCCGGGCACATTCCAGACCCACCAATGATCCGCCTGCCTCCAGCCAAGACTTTCCAACTCCAGGAGGGCTCGTTGAACCGGTCCTGATGTGGTGGGCCGTACTTGCGCTTGTCGAGCTTCAATGCATGACTGTACCACAACCTGTAGAGTGCCTGGCGTGCGCGCCACCGCGAGGAGCCAACATACCCTGTCATACGTGGTTTTCATGTGTGGAGACACTCGGTGTCCCTGTACTAGCAGCACGAAGATGATCTCCTTCGCCCTACCAGGCCTCGAGGTGCCCCACAAACTGTGGAGCACCGCCGTCTCCAGACTCTGTAGATCCCTCCGGGACACCTCCGCCCCCGGGGTACCCCATAGGGCTGCGGCTTGTACCAGAGTGGCAATGATGTGCGTTCGCCGGCTGAAGCCCCCTTGTGCACCCCTCACTCTGGATAGCAGGTGTTTCCCCTTGGATGTCCTCTTTTTCAGGAGCGGGCCCGTCCCCCTGGTCAGGCTGGTACGAATACCCACCCCCAGCGAGCGAAATTCAGCTTGGAGGGGGAGTGAGATCCCCTGGAGAACCGTGTGTTTGCGAGCAGTTTCCTTGGACTGTCGTACTTGTATGGACAGTGACTTCTTGGGGTTCACTTTTTGCAAGGTGAGAGCCAGCCACTCATCAGTGAGCTGCATCACCGGCGCCATGTATTGGCCCTCAGATCGCAGCGGATACGTGTCATCTGCATAGCCCATGGACCCGACCTGGATCGTGCCCGCCTCTTGTGGCTGGGGTTGAGCACCCCTGAGCTTCGCTGGGCTGGGGGGTGGGGACTCCTCTGATGCTGCCATCTCCTCTTCCACCAGCCCATCGCATGCGGGCTCGGGTGCGGAGGAGGGATGTGGCGGCTGCGATTGCTGAGGTGGAGGTGGAGGTCCATGGCCACATGTGCAGGGGTTAGAGTGTTCCCAGTCTTCAAACTGGTCAATCCCCGAGCCGAAGGTCTTCATGACGCACCTGCTCGGGGCCAATGGTGGCCGAAAACGGGTCACCGCGGTGGACTGGGAGGGTTTACGTCTGTATCTCAGCTCCTTGGGCTCTTCCAGCTTGGGCGGTATGGGCGGCAGGCTGTGCACCGTCACGGAGATAGCTCCTTCCAGCTCATCCACAGCGCGCATCCAGACTGTGGTGAGCATGTTGATCATGAGTACGCTCATGGCACAGCCTTGCAGTACGCCGTTCGTGGCGTGAAAGAAGGAGCCTAGTGCCCCGTTTATTTTGAACGCCCTGTGTAATTGTTGATACATGGCCTCCAATGCCGCTTGCGGTTTGGGGTCCAGGCCGAACTCTCGTGCCATCCGGAATGAGATTTGTTGTGGTATCAAATCAAAACACTTCACGTAGTCAGTGCCAGCGCCAGATAATGCCTGCTTCAGTAGGTGTGCTCGCTCAATGAGGGCGGCCAGTAGGGTGGCTGCGTCCAGGGCGCTCTTCTGCGGCCTGAAGGCAAATGCATTTCGGTGCACCCACTTCTCTTGCCAGATGAGGCAATCACGGAGGCGGATACCGGACCAGGCGCCATAAATTGCAGACAGCACCGACAGCGGCCTGAGCTGTAGTGGCTCACTGCCCTCGCCTTTGGGGATCAGCGGAATGTACCCTGTGGCGAGTTGCTCAGGCCATACGCCATGGGATTCAACCCAGTTTAACAGCTGAGCCAGCATGTGCAGTAGCGGCCATGGCATGTTCCGCATGTCCACGACAGTCCAGCCGTCTAAACCTGTGGCCCTGTTGCGTTTCATGTCTTTGAACTGACGGCAGAGGCGCTCCGCGGTGATGGGCTGACACTCCATCCGGTGATGCTCCACATATTTGCCGAACCTGCGCCAGAAGGGTTCAGTTTCAGGCTCCGGCAGCGTCGGATCCGCATGCTGCCTCATTATCGGGTCCCATTTCTGGTGTATCACGAGGTCCATTTCGGGCACATTGCCAGTCAGGGTGCCGTCCTCTTTCTGGATCAGGACAGTGGGCGTGTACTTGTCCTCTTTGATCCATTGGTACACCTTTCCCGGCGACGTGGTCCAGGTCTCCTCAATCCATTCTCTCCAATCTTGGTGCCTCTTCTTCTCTTCTTGAGCTAGCTGCCGCCTACTCGGCATTTTAATCTTATCGTTGAGTCGGACCAGGTCGGTAATGGTCATGGGTGCACTTTCTGGAGCCTCCATCACCGTGCGCAGTAGTTCTTGGTGCTCGGCAACACACTGCCCTTTGGAGATGAGTTGAAGAATGCGTTGGGCCCTCCTGCGTATCGCCTTCCAATTGTTGAGGACCTCTCGCGGTATGGGGCCCACAACAGGGACCACGGCTTGTTCCCTGCTTGCCGCCCATTTCATCACCGGCACTAGGGCGCTCAGCAGGGCGGACATCTCCTTGGTTGGTGCAGTGCACGGGAGTCCTGACGACGTCATGCGTTTCGGCGTGAGCTCCACTGTCTTGAGCATCTTCTTGGTTCCCCGTCCTCTTCCCAACTCTTGGGGCGCCAGTGGTAGTTGGCATATTCCTGTCCGGACCGCCGGCGGCGGTGCCATGGTCAGGACCAGCATGGTTTCTTCAGCCAGCCATGTCCAGAGGTCCCACAGTTGATCTGCCGTGGACGCCTCGTTGTCTAGGACTTTCTCCCATATCGCCACGTACGGTTCGGTGACGTCTTTCACTATTTGGTCTCGCTTGCGTTTCTGCAGGTGGGCTGGTATCATGGGTGGTAACCGCACAAACTTCAGAACCCGCTGGGCAGACTGCTTGAAGTTGAAGGTGAAGGTGACCGGCTTGTGTCCAGGCACGGGACATCTTTCGGTTGGTAAGACTGTCATGATGGCACTGGCCGTCTTGGCATCTGCCAGAATACCATCAATTCTGGTTGGTTTCTGTTTGATGGAGCCATTGTGGTACGAGCACTGGCAGTCTTGTCCCGTGGTCCGTGCATGCAAGAGGTCGACATCCACAATGCGCCCTGACAGCAGCTCCGTCATCATGAGGTTGGGCATGCAGCGGTAGTGATCTAGTTGGACATTGGCATCCGTGGCAATCAGAAAGGGGGAGTTCCCCAGCTTCACAACTTGGGTCAATACTGCCTCCCATAGCTTGTCGTTTAGCTTGTGGTCTCCTGGGATCCCATACACCACAATCACGTTTAGGGGGCGTTTGCCATCCGCTGGGGTCACGATGACGTGCAGCCACCTGCCCGAATTCCACAGTTCCTCACTTAGTGTGCATCCCGGGTCCCGCTTCCAGTGTGGGTGCGTGTGTGCGCGTGTGTGTGCGCGCACATGCAGCGCGGCCCACTGGTCAGGTGGCACCAGCTGTGCCAATTTGTGGGCCGGCTGCGTTGGGGTGGGATTTTGATCTGGCTGATTCAGGAGCATGGGACGAAAAGGAACAAGGTAGGCCAGGCGGTTAGGCAGGCTAAAGGGTTCAGGAAGAAGCCCTGGGGTAACAGTGACAGTGAATACTGGCATTGCGGTGTGTTTCAGGCACCGCTGCTAGGGACGGCGTGCTTACCCGACTCGTCCATAATAGTCTGGCGGCGCTCGCCATCACAGACCGTCTCTCGGCATTGTAACGCGGCGGGCGTTCCCGTCTCGCGTAAGGCTCAGCTGGGAGGGTAGCTGGGCTCTCCGTCTTAGCTGTGCTGGCCTGCTCGTCCCTGGCAGGGTTGAGAGTGTGCATGGGCCGCAGGGATGGTGCGTCTTGACGGATTTTCAGGTCACGGTCACGGTCATCTGCCGTATCGGTAGCCTCGCTGCAGCTTCCATTCCGGGTCGAGCCACTGGAAGTGAGAAGGCGAATTCGTGTGAGCAGGGGGATACTGCATCTGCATGTATCAGCGCTTGCTGAGAAGACCGCACGTTCAGGCACCTGCCAAGCAAAGTCAGCACATACCTGGTCCACAAACTCTTGGCGTGGCGCGTATGCCGGCGGCTGGGCATCTTCGTCCTCCTGTGGCGGTGACGGCGGCCTCACTGCTGTCGTTTGGGCTTGAATGCGGCTGATCAGCCACTCCGCGCCCGAGGCCCATGCGTATTGGGACAGTCCATATTTGGCGTTGGAGCTGATGCCGAACGTGAGTCCCTGGGGCTTCCTTCCCCGCAGCCGCAGCCTCCAGTTTCGTGGCGCCGCATGGGTCCCTTGCTTGACCGTGTCGGGCTCTGGCGCGTCGTCGAAGCCCAGCTGTTGTCCGACATCCGTGGCCCAGTCCCTGACCCAGTCATCGCGGTGATGCAGCGCAAGATGGGGCTCCAGCGCCAAGGCTATGTATGTATGTCTTGTACAGGACGTCGGTGATCACCGTGGGCCGTTCCGGTTGCATTTGCACCGCTGTCGAGATGTTCCTCACCTGCTGCAGGGAGTACGGGTTGGCGAGTCCAGATCTGCTGGGGCCATGCTCTGCTTCTTCCTCGTCTGCTGCCATCCCCACTACCTCATCATAGCTGGGTAGAGGTGGGCGGGCCATCACCTGCTCGTAGCTGGGTGTCCGTGGCCTGTGTCTCGGCGTGTGGGCCTGGAACGGGATCAGAGGGGCCCTGTGCGAGTACTGCGCGGCCGGCTGCTGCTCCTCCCGGGCTGCTTTCATTTCAGTTGCCTGTTGGGCGTCGAGCTCTCGCAGCGCGCTTTCCATCCGTCTGGTCTCGCCTTGAATCCTGCATCGTTCTCGGTGTGCGCTGCGGCGTTTCGACCGATCTGGGTGCCGTTGTTGGGGCTGGTGGACGTGAACATGGATGTGGGTGTGCTGTTGCGGCTGCTGCCGCCTTCGATGTTGGCGTTCACCTTCCTCGCTGCTGGAGTCCGACCTTCGCCTTTTGTGCGACCGTTCCATGGAAGAGAACATAGTACCTGTCATCAGGAATAGGCAGTCCAGGCGGCAGTCGCATGTCCTGGGTGGTGAGGGTCTTGGTAGGGGGAGCATCATTTCAGGGCTGCGTGCCCGGGCGGTTCCCATTGCATCCTCTCTCGTCAGCTCAGTGGGGGGGCACTTGCGTGCGCTCAAGGTTGGTGTACGGCAACATTGCCTATGGTTAGAGCACCGTGGCAGAAGGCACAGCATGCACAAGAGGAATCCTGAAGACTTCCTGCGCGGCGGACGTGTCCGGCTCGCGTAGCACGGCGGCTGTTTGTACCGGCTCGTGCATGTCCTTGGGTGCAGCAATGCCACTACCCGAACGGTCAGCTTTATTGTCCTAACTCCATGTCGTGGTTGTCCTCCACGACGTCTTGCAAAGAGGTAGTCTCTGGGTCGTCGCCCGCCCGTGTGGCCAGACGTAGCCTCTCTTGGCGTCCAACTCTTTCCGCTGCTGGTCGGAGTTTGTGCGATACGCATCGCCTCCAAATTCGTGGGTTTGCTCTGGTGTCGGTGGACTCGAGCTTGTGCGCCTGCCATTCCGTTGGCACCCCTGTTACGGTAATGTCGAAGACCGGCTTGGTTATGGACGTGTTGACGAGGTGTTGGCAGGAGAGGACTTGGACCCTACCTGAGGGAAAGACACGTGCGGCCTCCTCTTGAGCCCACGTGGTACCGTAGCCGAAACCGGCCGGGTATCCGTACACCCGTATGCGTGTCCGTTTGGTGGGGGCCTCTGCTCCAAGCAGGTTTGCTATACCTGTCCTTTGCTGCTCGCTTGGTTCTTTTGTTCCCCATATTCGGACACCCCACCTGCCAACAGTGTCTCCTGTCAGCACACCGGCAAACCAGTATTGGGAGTGAAGGATCTCCCATATGTTGCTGGAGCTCTTCATGTTGGGGGCTTTCAGCCAGAGAATGCGTGCTTCCAGCCCAGGTCCAGGGGACCCTTTCGACATCCACGGCCTTGCCTCGATGCCTTGTAGCTTGCCCGACCCAATGAGCACCCTTTTGGCAGCCTCCAGTGGGAGCTCCATCGTGACTGAGTAATGCTCTGCCCGACGAAAAATCGCCATTGGCGGTGCCGGGGTCATCTCTTGCATGCACGTTTTCAGGTACTCCATCGTTTGCTGCCTCACCCAGCGTTGTGCAGAGCCTTTGGTTCTGTTCGGAGGTAGCTCGGAGTCCGAGCACATAAGAGGGTCTATCTGCACGGATATCTTGTGGAAGCCACTTTCCCTCTCCGATGGCACCACTGGGGCATGCTGCCGTGTCTGATTCCTGATGGTCCGATTCGTCGTCTTGCTCCATTGTGGTCCTCTCCCACTGCATCCATAGTTGCTGATCCGCTATGAGCCTGGGCGGACCCTCGGAGTGGACCCACTCGGCCCGCGTGATTCGGGTTGCCAGGGTTAGCAAGCAGCCCTGAACATCCAGATCGGCGCGCGTGAGTCTCATGCGGCGTAGTGCGTCCGCGACAGTTGCCTTTTTGACTCCGGCTGTATTTGGCACGTTGACGATGGCAGCCATGTGTTCCACTTGAGGATGGGACGTGAAGGCCATGTCTGCGAGTTCCGCACATGACTCTGCTGTGCCCCCTAGCATGAGCACCCTTTGGAAGGTGCCTGGTCTCTCTGAGACTTTCCACTCGGCTGGTGGTTTGTTGGGATTCAGCACCGGAAGGCCAAGTTGTTTGTTCTCGGCTTCTTTCCAGAGTTGCAATGGTAGTAGGGCAGAGGCTTGCCAGGTTCGTGCTTCCTCCGCAGCTACTCCGTGCGTTGGTTGCACTGGCATACCCACATCTTTTGGCTTGCCAAGTACTTTGACAGCAGATCAAGTTTTGACTACCGTATAGGCACTGGATTGGCTGCTTTCCTGTGACTTTTGCACTGAGGAGGATTTCCCCTTGGCCGCTGCGTCCGCATACGTGCGTGGCCGTTGAGCCAGCTGGGTTGGCTCCGCTGCGTCTTCGTTGTCCGAAGTCTTCTTGGGATGTCGAATGGAGGCCCGAAGCTCCTTGATCGTGGCGGTGAGCTCTTTGATCATGTCTTTGAGCTCTCGAATCCCCTTGTCTTTGGGATCTTCTCGCACCGTTTTGCTCCCTGCACCAGTGCTTGACTGGCGGGCTGGGGATTGTGATCTGGCCTTGGATCCTGTTGCCCCCTGGGATTGGGTGGGGTTTTGTGATCGGCTTGCACCTTTGCTGGTGCTCTTCGCAAAGGTGGATGTGTTTCGCTCTCCGGCCGCTGCACTTGGCTGCTGTTGTGAGGCCGCTCCCATGGCCGCCTGGGCCTCCTGGCGGATGATGTCGCGCAGCCCTCGGAGCGCTTTGTCGTCCAGCGTAATGGGCGACATATTGTATGGCCCCGCTCAAGGGCAGTATCAGCGAGGCCAGAGGCCTGTGTGAGCGCGAAGTGAGGGCACTGGGCCCTGTGTAGGTCAAGAGTTGTTGCTTTCGGTAAGATTCTGGGTCTCAGAGTCTCAGTGGCAGTGTCACCACATGCACGGGCAACAAAAACACCTGGAAAAGTGAAAAGAAAATAGAGTAAGCGAAAAGGGGGGCATGGGACACAGCGCCATGGACACCCACACACACCACGGGGGACGTGGACTTCATCGAAGAGGACAACCACACCAATGCGCAACAAAGTGAACATGGGTCACGGCACTCTCGTCACCCACACGCACCACAATGGACACGGGCCCAGCAGTGAACCACGGCACCACCACACAACACAGTGAACATGGGCCACATCACCACGGACATGCACACACACCATAGTGGACACGGCCTCCAGAGCAGTAGACCACAACACCAACACACAAGAGAAAGGGAGGAAGTGAAAGGATGCACAGAGAAAGCGCCACAACGTGTGAATGCCGGGATGAGGCACATGCATCGCGAGCACAACACACGCTCTAACCCTACGTGCGCACTGCGTGCTCCATTCGTTTGACATACCTTTATTTCCTTGTTTTACCTGTGCAGAGCGAGAAGGGTGAGAACCCATACCCCCAACGAACGCAGCGGTGACAACCCTAGCGTTTTGACGAAACTAACCGCATGAACACAATGCACACGTGTGTCATGACAGTAACATGCCTCAGAGGCGGGGTGTCCGCCTTCTCTGTTGTATGGCTACTTGTTTCATTCTTTTTCCTAATGTTTGTAAAATTTTTGATGCAACTGTGCAAAAATTTCTTTTAAAAGCTTTAAAAACCACGGCGCATACCTTCTTTTCCTAGAGCCGTTTAAGCTTCTGCGCCTCTTTTTGTGAACTGCGGCTCAGTTGCGCTCGTCTGCGACTGCTAGTTTTAGATAAAAGATGACGATTTCTCACGTCTTTTCGTCACCTTTTAGTGATTTGACTTTTTAAATCGCTAACCCTTTCGCTAAACCACAGGATTCCGACCCTGTTGGTTACATTTCCTATTTTTTTCAGCTCCTGCAGTTTTGTGCACTCCATCAAAAGTATTGCTCCGCCCTGACCCTTGGTCAGGACGTTTACTAAAACGCTGTTTATACAGCAATGGCAGTCCGCATTAGAGCGTTCGACAGTACCCTAGTGGATAATCATCGGAGTGCCGACCAACATGCCATTTGTTAATGACGGGCTGTGGCCCGCCTTTGTTCACTCACCGGCCGCGGTGGTGGTGGGACTCACAATTCAGAGCCCTTTGGTAGGACCCCCCTCCTGGTTACCATCCACCAAAAATTTGGGCGGAAATCAAACCACCACCGTATGGTTTTATCATGTGAATGTATATTAGATCAGAGATCACGCTATTGTTCTGAACAGATTATTTCGTTTCTTGTGTTGCTAGGTAGAGCCTAAGGCCCGCCCACCCACCCAACCTATTGTGTCCGCATTGGCCGAACTTGGTGAATTCGTGCTGACTATTCGGCCTACAGGATTCTGCCATTGCTTTGAATGATTTGACTGTTTTGATTGGTGCATGTGTGTCTGGTAAAACATTCGTTGCTGTGCTAACGACGGTTTCGTACCCTTGGACCCCTGCGCTTTTGATGCCAAACACCTGAAACCAATTTATCAACTAAAGCTGTGGAGGGCATATGGTTGGAAGGAATTTCCGAGTCCCAAAGTACCACCCTATCTGCCAAATGGGGAGGGGTGAAAATTTCACACGGGGACGAGTTGGACTGGGGAAATTTGCCTTGGAATTCCTGCCCCTATTCACATGACACCCTGCCCCTTTGTGAAGGCACATCCTTGGGACAAGACAACAGTACTGTGCGGATCGCGTCCTGAGACACTGAAACATGACGCAGGGTTGCAAACGGTTAGGCATGGAACCGCCACTTGGCACCAACCCTTCCCTGCCAAATGGCATTGCGCTCTCTGCATGTAGCAACCAACAGTTCATCTCTGAGCTTCATGCAGTGCTTCCAATTAAACGAAGCTGCAATTGCCCTGCCAGAATCTGCTGGGGTCGGTGGACAGACAGCTGTACTATGAAGGGTTAAGGCGTACACACTGGTTAGCAGTCAGCCAGCAGTTGGTGTGTACAATTACCGGCCTCATTCGGCCCACACTCCCGGCCCGGCCATATGCTGGCGCTAAGTCCGAGGGACCCAAGCGGTACAGGCTGGGATAAGCTCAACACATAAAACAGACAATGAAGAACTCAGGACCTGGAGGCTGTGCAGCATGAGCCCTTGATAGTGCAAGATGCATTGGTCACCATTCCATTTTAAGAGTGCAAACATCACTGTCTTTAATGTGACGCTACCGTAAGGATGAGGCAACCTTGACAAGAAGCTTTGGAGATCACCGCCTTCAAAGCAGCCACCGTATGAACAATCAATGGGGGTCGCCTGTCCACAGAGGCGCAAACAGAAAATAGCCCAGCGCACCGTAAGATCCTATACCTGGCCTTAGATAGCCACCAACTGAGATCACTGGGCGCGGGACAAATGTTGCTATCGCATGAAATGCCACTACTATATACCGCTGCGGGACATGACCTGCGTGTTCCCAGGGGGACTGGAATGCTACCGGCACAGCAATGGAGCACAGAGCCTGCGGACCAGAGGGCAGTCACGAGGATCCACAGGAATCCATCCACTTGGAGGCACAACAGCATGTTTCCGTCAGCAGGCAGACATTCCGCGTTGTTATTAATGGACCACTGCACCCAACCAGACTTGCCAGTAGCAGCGGCCAGTTCGGATGGTGATCAGATGGAGCCCGGTCCTTACGGAATCGGACACGGGATGCATTCCTACCGAGCTCTGGATGTGACAGTCATGGCCATTACTGAGATGCAGGCACGGTGCTGGTTCCTCACGAAACTCAGTCCCCTTGCCCGACACTAGCGGTGCGCCTGCACCCAACACACGAGTCACAAGACAACCATCGCCTTCTTGTTGCAAGCAGCAGAGCAGTAACGGCCAGCATTCCAGGCAAAGCCGAACGCCGAGCGAAGCCCAAAGCACACCAGCCATCAGCCTGGCACTACGTGGTGCCGGGCTGAAGACCCATCCCGAACAGACACACGCAGCTGCCGGTCGCACATGCATGCGAGAGATGCACAAAACACCTATGCGGCACTGAGCACCCAATGAGGCACGGTTAATGGGACGGGGCCTATCGTAGGGGGGGGAGCATTTGCGCCGTGCACACACCTTTTGAGGTGGTTGGCCCGGGAATGGCTGCAGGAGTTCCCACCCACCCTTTCACACTTCCCACGCGGCTCATTCTACTCCTGCCGAGTTGCCCCCAGTTGGCCCCGATAGTTGCACGCTCAGAGTTCCCTTTAAAGGGGGCGGTCCAGGGGGGGGGGGGGGGGTGCCCCCCGGACCCAGCTCCTTGGGGTGCGGAATGTTCCAGAGGTGCCGAAAAAATTTTTGGTGCAATCGTGAGAGCCAACATTAAAAAAAAAACCACCAGCAAACAACAACTGCCATACTGAATTCCACAATGGAACAGCGGCAGAACAAGGAATGGAGTACAGAGCCCCCCCCCCCCCCCTGTCCTGCCCCACCCCACGGAAGACGGTCCCCCACCACCCCCTGGGGGACGGTTGCCCAGTGACGGTCCCGAAACCCCCCCTGGGGAACCATACTACCACCGTACACTCACATTTTCAGGCACAGAAAGTGCACTGCAAAACGAGAGAATTCAACATAAGATGCGTTCAAAGGGCTGCCAATGTACTGAGACCTAATCCTTGACCAGCTCAGTGTAAAATTTCTTCATCCTGCTCCACTTGACCTTGAACTCCTGCACATGCCCACCACTTTCCACTGGAATGCTGTGGGCAGCACTCTTGGGTGGTGGTTTGGCCCTTTTGGTAGGAGGCTTGGCAGGTGACCGCTTCGGGTGGCGGTGAACAGATGCCCGTTGCTCTGCCCGGGTTGGGGATAAAGCCTCCGATGGGGGAGGGCGGGGTGGAGAGCGAGCACATGGCAGTGAGGGGCGACGAACAGACGCATGGTCGTGCAGGACAGTCACCCACAAAACAACACAGTGAGCCGTAATCAAAAGTTTTGTGTTGACCAAGTGACGCCCCTCCCCCCACCCCCTGGGAACGACGGAGGGGGGGGGGGTTACAAAGCAGGCAACGTATTCTGAGTGAGTATCTGACGCAGCGGGTGCAGAGTTCTTTTCAACAACTTAGCACCCCAAGGGGGGTGGGGGGGGCTGGCGGGGGGTCCCACACCACCCACCCAGCCCCTCCCCCCTCCCTTTGACCCACCCCCACATTAAGAGATCGGGCCAAATTTTACTTTGGCACCAAAATGATCCTTGTAGGTCCAGGACTCTGGCAGCAGACCAACAGAGAGAACACTTCTCGACTGCCATTTTGTTTCTGTGGTGATCACCATGCGGACGTGGAGAGACATATCCGTACGATGAGCGTGAGCGTGCCCACTTGTATGTGGAGTGCTCTCCATGCGGACATAACATACATATCGACACGATGAACGTAAAGACGCGCAGAACAGCGGAAGAAAGCTCAGAATGACACAGAGAAAACAAGGACAGCAAGACTCTGAAAGAACCGTCGACGGAACTGCGGTCATGCTTTCCACCAAGTTGCACATCGGTAAGCTTAGACCTGCGCCTTTGGTCACATCCAGGAACAGGCGACCGCACGGACACCGAGAATTTATGGGTCACACGGGTCATTTCGATGCGTACAGGTATATCCACATCAGGTCAGTATTTGTCTGTCTATATGTGGGGGCTGGTGCACTCGGGAGAAATGACCCCCCCTTGCAATTTGGCCCCCCTTTGTCATGCCTCAACCCCCCGTGTCCCCCCCCCCCCGAGGGAAGACAGCCCCCCCCCCCCCCCCCCAGCCCCCGGGGGACAGTTGCCAAGCGACGCCCCCCCCCCCCCCCCCAACCCCAACCCCCAGTGCACCTTACTACCACGAGGAAGCGTGCTTTGCAGATACCATTTCGGGCGGCGGTTGACAGCTGCCTGTTGCTCTGCCCGAGTCCAGGATGAAGCCTCCGAGTGGGCAGGGCAGGGTGGAGAGCAAACACGTGGCAGCGTGGCAGTTAGAAGCGATGGCCAGATGCACAGTCTTGCAGCACGGTCTTGCCTTCACGCTCATAAGTGATGCAGCAGTATGCATCACCATGCTCAGTGCCCCACAACACACGAAGCCTCAAGAGAACACAATGACCCGCAACAAAATTTTGGCGTTGACCAAATGACGGTCCCCCCCACCTCCCAGGGAAGAACAAAGGGGCGAGGGGACATGGGGGTTGAGGGTGACAGTTCTCCCCCAGGGGGGGGGGGGGTTGCACCACAAGACCGTAGCAGTATAGCTGCAGCAGTGCATCAAAACACCCGTTGTGTAAATCCCATTGAAACATGATGTTGCCTCTGTGTGCGCGTCCTTTCCACAGGCACCGTATGAAACTTCTTTTTATGAGTCCAAACAACCCTGAACTCCTAGACATGTTCAGTGGGCAATTCAGGGACAGGCTGAGGATTGGAAGATCAGGTGGACGCGGACTGTGCAGCCTGCTTTCCAGCCCTTTTGGCAGCTAGTTTGGCTGAATTGGATTGACAGGCACCTTCGTTTGTTTTGGAACCTCCTCATCCTTGCAAATATCGCAGGTAAGGTGCAACTTTCCGTCAAACACAAAACCCTGTCCCCAAATGCCAAGGGTAGCCTTCGCCCATATCACCTCCACCTCAGGCTTATCATGATCCTCTGACTGTGAGTCACAAACAGAGGAGGAGGGCACTGACAATGCATCACCGTCAGAGTCATCATCATCATCAGAATCAGAATTCGGAGCGTCTGAAAAACATAAAGTGAAAGCCTCTGGGGAATGCAACCCGTGCTGCCTTGAACCGACATAACTTGGTTGCTGTATGGTCCACAACCTCGTCCCCAGTACTCGGGTATTGGATGTGCAGAAACTCAGGTCCAGAGGGTAAGGGACCGATGACAGTTGCCAACGATGGGGCACCTCTGCGAGAGTGGTACCAAACATGAGCGCCTGTGGTATACATTTGTGTCTCAGTGTGAAGAGGAGTCAACGCTAACAGGGGGCACCAGCAGAGAAAGAACAAGAGAGCACGACACAACCACCCGTTATCAGGCAAAAAGTCAAAATCCCCCCCCCCTCCTCCCCGGATGGCACATGGACATAATATGCGGTATTATGGTACCAGTTGGCGGGCGCATAACTGGCAGCAGTTGCTTTTCTTGCCCAAGAACGGCAGTCCAGCCGGAAATCCACTGAGGGGGGGGGGGGGGCAAAAACTTTGGGGTTTTGTTGACAGACCTCCATTCCCCGTTGAGTTCGGAGCACACATAAGTGGGGGGGGGGGGGGAATTTGACTGTTGACCACTTAAAACAAGTGGGAGAAACCCAGGGAAGTCTGGCACATGCACACATGTACCTCCCAAAGCACCAAAACGAGCCAGACACGCAGAAACAGCTGCACCCCATCATGGTAGGTCTTGGGGGTCAGGAAGGAAAGGGGTGGTCCGCATTGAACCGTGTCCCTGAACCACGTCCAGAGGGACAACCCGATGGATGGTAAGACTGCCAACGGAATGAGACTGCAAAGTGGGTGAAGCACATCCCGGAAGGTTATGCATGCAAGGCAGCCAGGCACTGCGTACATGGTCAGGGATTGAAGGCGAGGCTAGGGACTGAGGGCATGGTTAAGGATTGACCCACCATGGGGGCCACTGAAACCACGTTCCTCAACTGCCGAGGACAGGCATGACTGGTGTGGGGCAGCGATGCAACGCACACGGCACGCATCGCACATGGAAGCGCGCCAGCCCAACGGCACCGGGCGGTTGTGGACGGACAAGAGGCCGACTGATACGCAAATGACTGGAAGCAAAACTTCCGAGTCCGTATCGGTGACGTGCAGGCTCGCCGATGAGCAACGGAGGGGGCAAAGGGGTAGCATTGCTGAGGGCCATGAACACGGCAATCCTATTGTCCAAATAGTTTCCCGCAAAAGGTGACAGAGAGGGAGGTCTTCAGTTTGGAAGGCCAGGCAGTGCCGAGACAGCACATGCCTATCGAAGATGAACCTGTTCTAGCCCCAGCCCGAAAAATCCGTGGAAAAATTGTAACAATTCGGAGCTAAAATTCGAGACTGTTTCTGGCTCGTTGCAAGAGGGTCTGCAGGAGAACATTTCCATCTTTGTAGAATGTGTGGGAGCTCCATTGGCGAGCCCAGATGCAAAGCACTCTACACATACAATTCGTGGGCCCACTTGGGCTTGGACGGAAAGTGCACGGTCTGCGAGTGGGGCGATTGTAGCACGGCAGGTGTCCACGGAGCAACAAACAGTCCAGTGGGCACACAAGGACGACGCGTTGGCATTCTGAACACTGCTCAATCAACGGGTTCCAACACATTTAACAGATCAGGCGACGAAAGCAATCAGGGGGAATGGGGCGCAGGTTATGGGGTAGGGTGCGAGTTTGAAAATGTGTTTCGCTTTTGACCTCCAGCCTTGAGCCACAAGAGCCACGCAGCGTGAATATCATGCCAGGGATGGATATATTGGGGGGGGGCTGTCCCCATCAAGAGCCCCCCCCCCCCCCCCCTGTGTGACATTTTGCACCGTGCTGGTTTCCTTACTGGGGCCCTGAACAGTCAGCCGTTTGTCCCTTCGCTGCTCGTGTTGGGTTATTTTGGTTTGTCACATGCCAAACAATACAGCGGCCGCATGATAACCTTTGACGACTCCGCATCAAGTTCCTTGACTAAGTAGAGAAACAGGATTTTATTAACTCGCTCACTCACCCACCCACTCACTCCCTCACTGACTCACTCACTCACTCACTCACTCACTCACCCACCCGCCCACTCACTCACTCATTCACGCACTCACGCACGCAGCCACCCACCCACCAACTCATTGCCACACACACCCTATCACCCAGGACAGCCAAATATTACCACTTCCGCGCTACCTGGTGTGCGTTCGGTGCCTCTTGGTCAGGCATTATGTGCTATGAGAGTTCCCCTTGGATACCCTTCTGGCCAGGGCTGTCCTTAAGGGAAAAAGAAGGGGTCATAACGCCAACAGAAACGAACGTTCACGGGGACGCTCTCTGCTTCATGGTCATGGGACCTTCTCTACTTTACATGTTGGCGGTTGGCGGCGGTTGGCGGCGGTTGGCGGCGGTTGGCGGTTGGCGGTTGGCGGTTGTTGGCGGTTGGCATTTGGTGGCGGTTGGTGGTTGGCGGTTGGCGGTCCCTGGGGGCTGTCCTTAAAGGCTGTCCTAAATTGAAAAAAAAATCTGGGTTCTTAAGGACAGCCCTGCTTCTGGCAGTGTGTACAACGGTGTCTCCATGAGCATGAAGCTGAAAACATGAATGGTAGTCAGTGGATAGCGACGCAATGATTTTAGAGAGCTTTTTTTTCTTTTGAAGGAGGTTTCAGTGCGACAGCGTGTGTGCACAGGGCGGTCGATCCGCGTCAGCAAAAAAACGGGGGAGGACCGAAGCTTGAGCATTCAGCTTGCAATACGTCATTGCAGGAGGGGAATACAGACGGCACAGAGTACGGCAAGGCCTCGATGGAACATACACTTGCAAACGTTGAGAATTTTGTGGATGGGCCACGGTGACGAAACACTGTAGAACACAGAGAGTTGGAGATGCCATGTACCGGAGCGCAGGGGGCTTCGGCACAGCGCCATTGGATCTAGCGAACGCACTTTTTTAGACAGAAACAGGGACAAATACAAAATGATGACAACCTTGAATGTGTGCTACTCTTCATATTCTGAGCTCATGTGTGACACTTCTTGCATGCCTCTATGCCGCCATTATGCAGGACGCAGACATTCCGTCTTTGCGCCACAAACACAAAAACCCCGTGTGGGCGGCAGAGGAGCAGGGGAGCGGGGCCCTGGGTTCAAAACACACAAAACCCACCAGACTCAATGCCACTGCCTCGTTCCAAGGGACAGCACAAAGCCCAGTCCCCACAAGGCAGGACCACAAATCAGCAGCGGTGCCGATTGTGGTGGTTCATTTCGCAGGGGCATTGTACTTGTACGTGGCCTGGTAGCCTGGGGACATTTTGGACCGAGAATGCTGTGACGAGGTGGACTGCTCAGGCATGGGGGCGTTAGAATACATGTCCACAAAGTACGTGGCCTGCTTCTCGTAGAAGGACATCTCCAGGTGCTGCGCCTGCTCCACGGCGTCTTTCAGTAGAGATACGGCCTTTGGTGATTGGCCGTTCAGGTGCTGCCAGCGAGCGTTGGCGATCAGATGCAGGGGGACAGCAATGGGAAGGTGGTTGGCCACCTGAAGCACAGGTCGGCGTGTGTGTGTGTGTGTGTGTGTGTGGGTGTGTGGGTGCAGGTATGGGTATGTGCACGGCTCCTATGTATCCTCATCCGCGAGTCTCCAAGTATCCAAACACCCATGGAAAAATGAGGAAAATGGAAAAATGGAGGGGGGCAGTTCAAACCCATGTAAAAACGTACAACAATAGCAAGGATATGAAACAATGGAAATGCGCAAATGCATGGGACAACAAACGACACTATACCAAAGAACACAGCACCTTACCCCACCAGAAATGTGACGGCTAAGACGGCGGAACAACGCCATTGAAACAAAAAGACACATACGCCGTGTGGGTGTCTTCCTTCATACTGAGCTGCTTTTCGGAGTGCACGCGCTTCCAAGCAGAGAATGAGTCTTCCACATCACAAGAAGTATGCGGAATGGCTAGTATGCATTGTGCCACGTGGTATAGGTTGGGCAAGTGCACAGCCATGCCCTCCCACCACCCAAAGATGTCAAACTGCGGTGTGGAAGGCATGACACTATCCCGATCTTGGAAAAATGTACAGGCTCAGAATTTTCTAGCTCTCAGCCCGTCCGTTTTGCCACGATTTCCTACGTGTGTGTTAGCATTTGATTTGTCTCGGTAACAGCTCCCTACCGCACAACTTTTGCGTAAAAACTGTGCGATGATATCCAATGCATCTTGGTAACGACAATAGAATTGAGGGAAAAAAGTACCTACTGCGAGGTTCAGTTTTGAGAAAAAGTGGCGTGTAGTGATGGCTTGGGGATGTGCCACCCATTTTGCAACCTAAGTCTCAAAATTGGTGGCGTTTACAACAATCACGTGACGTGCTCAGTGCGACCGGAAGGGGGTCCCCGTGGGAAGCGCTTACTGTGCACCGCGGGCGCGCTGCAGGGTAATGGTAATTAGGTTTAGTGCACATTGTCCTAGAAATATACACCGGAACAAAAAAGTTCCGTGCACGTTGATCTGTTGACACCATCATTCTCCACACAGGAAAGATTACAGCCCCGGCTCAACGTGCAAAGCGTGGTAGGGAATCCCACCCTTCTACTGTGGTTAAGGAGGAGGGACGTCAACCCCTCGGTCAGAAGCAGCAGAGCCCCAATGCTACCCCTTCCCCCATACCCCTTGAATGAGGCAACTAGTACGATTGTACATGAGCCCTCCACTGTGCTATTGTTGTGTGTAAGTGTGTATGGGTGTATGGGTGTGTCTCGCAGCATTCCGTGGTGGTTTTGCGTGCACATCAACAACAATCACTACCTATGTTTACAATGTTTGGATTTATTGTAGGTTCACAAGCTAGCACAACTATATGTCCAATGCCCCCACCATAGCACAACATCGGTCCCACCATCACACTTCGTTGCCTGACCCCCTACATCATAGGGTGCCCACTCCAATGATGCAGGCATTTCGAGTCGTTTTGCGTTTCGAAGGTTGGTCAAAGGGGGCCCATACCCTATGACATTCGTTTTGAGTTGTTTCGTGTTTCACTTGCAATGAAAACTACTTGTCATCAGGTGACTAGTTGGATTTGGACGGCAAAGGGTCCGCAGAGCATGAGGTCAAGCTCGGCCCTGAGTCAGAATCGGGGAGTTGGAGTTGGAGCTAGACTGGGAATCTGAGTCCAAGTCGGAGTCGGTGTCAGAGTCAAAGTTGGATGTGGACAAATCGTTGTCAACGGAACAAATTTCGTCGGGAACATCCGCTTGGGGAAATGGCCCCATGGACCGTAGGGCTGGTACTTGACGTTGCGCTTGTTGATGAACTGTTGGGTGTGAACCATCCAATGGAGTTGCAAGATACGCTCCTCCTAGTTCATCCCCAACTTCGTACAAGTGCGGGGCTCACGGCGCACAACCCGAGTGTACAATTGGGCAAATGGATGCTCCCCACGGCCCCGAATGAAGGAGTGCCCATCATTGTACTTGGCTTGCCATCTTGGGAGATCCCCGTTCTTCAGCTTCGAGAATGGTACAATACCATACTTCCTCCTAGGGAAACGGACATCAAGCAGGATCACCTCCCCCGGTTTGAGATTTTTGAGTTGGGGTGTATGGTTGTGCTTGTTCTACCTTCCCTTGAAGTCCAACTCATTCGCGTGTTGCAAGAAGTAGTCAAGGCAAATCCAAAACTCTTCCCACGCCATACGATCACATTTGTCGACTTCGGTTTGCCATCGCACATTGTCAAAGCAAGGGTTGTACTTGAGGATGTAGAGGAACCGGAAGAGGGCTTTCCATTCTTGAGTGTGGGTGTGGGTGTGGGTGTCCTTAGCCCCAACAATGGAGGGGCAAAAGGACAGTGTGAACACACTGTGTAACCACAAGCGTTGGCCCTAGAGCACCGCCACATCACGCTGGGGCTAGGCTCATGGGCGGGATCTTCAATGAGCAACAAACGACATTTGTATAGCGCCTTTTCTTGCCCGATCTGGTGCTCAAAGCACTCTTACACGCCGCCATAGGTTTCGTTCAGCTGAGTTCAAGAGATTACCTCCGGCGCCCTTGGGGTCAGCGTCTAGCTGGTAACTGCCCCCGTGCTACCTAACCCTGGCCGCCTAAGGCCTGCCCAAAGTGGGGATGACTCAAAGTTCATACCGCCCATTCCACATTGGGGACGGTGCAACAAGTGCACCATTTGTGGGGGGAATGGTCCAAAAAGGTAAAAATAGTAACAAAAATAGGAGGAAAAGGGTGTAAAAGGGTATGGTTTACATAAAAAACGCATTTGAGTATGTACCACTAAATTGCCTTCATTCTAGGATAATTACCCAAATTGCGCGCCGCAGGGCGCGCCACAAGATAAGCATCCTTATGGACCATCAAGGAAGCCCCATTTCAAGGGGCGTGGCCCTTTGCCGTTGCCCAAGGGGCAACCTTGCCCACATTTTTGGTTGTCTCGATGACTTAGAAAAATGTATGGGCTTAGAATTTTTTAGTTCTCGGCCCGTACGTTTTCCCACCTTTTCCTGCTTGTGCGTGAGCATTTCGTTCCATTCCCCATGATTAAGCAATGTGTGTTGGACATGGGGGGAGAAAATCAAAGGGAACGAAGCAATGTCGGGTGCCAACAGAGCTATTTGGGTTGAGTCAAGAATTCTAGCCTCCTTGGATAGCTGCATGTGCTTGCGGAGGTACTTCCATAGTTTGGCATGCGCATCGATAAATACATCAAGCGGTTTGGCACGCCAAGAGGCATTGTGTTACATGTTTTGACCTGAGGCTTTCTTACAAACCAACCGTTTTTCTGTGAGCGGTCAGAGGCTCTTGGTATCCAAAACCTCACGTTTTTTCTCAGAAATAAGAGCTGTAGCTTCATCACCCTTCCCCAAAACGATAATCCTCGAAATGAGGTCCACATCAGCTGATGTTCCTCCTCTTCTACCGCTATACTTGGAGGTCAAGGGGACATCTCAATCCTTTGGCTCCTTCCAACCTCCCCTTAGTTTCTTTGACGTTTGGGCATCTAATTCCCATCCGAGGCGCACCACTTCTCGTGTGGATGTACAACTTACCGTCATGTGGACAAAATTTTGGCAGAGGGCCCATTTATGTGACAAAAAGACGAATAATTGGAGGAAAGAGAAAGGAAAGCGAGAGGTGGTCAACATCTGTGGCACCTAAGCATAAATTACCGTGTTCCTATTCAAAAACTAGGTATCCGTCATCTGCATGGGAAAATGGGGAAAATGGAAAGTATCCATAGGTATCCGGCAAATCGGATACATAGGAGGCTTGTGTGTGGGGAGGGCGCGGGTGCATGTATACATGCGTGTGTATCAAGGGGTTAGGGTCTGCCATGAAGACAATATCAAACACCGGTAGAACATCGAACTACTTTGTCACAAATGCAAAAGTATCTCCGGTGTACATTGGGATCATTGACAGGCCGACGAAAGGGGCTGAGGGGGCAACCCCTGCCCCACTAGCCACCCAGCAGCACTCTGAATTACTTGGTAATGCCAAAGTCTTTTTTTTAAAAACTCGTGACCGAAGTTCCACCAAGTGTCCATCGAGAGTACACATAGCAGGTCATGGGTCAATGACGGGGCCAGCTTTGGGTGTGGGTTAGGTATGACCTCCCCTCACCAAGACGGCTACGGCGGAGTGGCGGGAGGAACGAGTCCTGCGCCTTGCCCCATCCCTGTCGCCCCGTTAGCACGGGTGTGCGTGTCCTCCTGGAGCTCTCTTGGTAATGCCAAGTACTCTGAATTACTTTGGATTCACTGAATAAACTTGAATTGAACCTGAATCATAGACATGAGAGTAATTCATACTGTTTCAGTAATTTATATTAATTCAAATTGATGCAGAGTAAATCAGCCCGATGTTTTGCCATCTAAAAGATGCTTGCTGTTGTTGCTCTGTTGCTCTGTTGCTACTGTTGCTGCTGCTTGCTACTAAAAGAGTAACACTGAGATTCATTCATGGTGATTCAGATGAAATCAAACCAATGCTGATACATTCAAAGCAATTCAAGCTAACAAATCAGTAATTCAGATTGATTCGGAGAATGGCCTTGTGAGAGACTGTTGTTGTGGTATTGTTGTGGCGTTGTTGTGAGACTGCATTGCCCATGTAACATACAGATCTTCTCGTATGGACACCATCCCTTTGCAACATCATTCCCAATGTTGGGACTTCTCTCACTGGGTCATTGTGTCTGGCTAACACTTGGCTTGCCTTTGGGCTTGTCTTGGGTTATGCCCAGGGAACAGTGGCAAACTCAACCCTCTCGCTATTACTTGAACGTTCTCCCCCCGCGCAATACCCAATGAAAGGGAGCCGCAATCACCAGGCTCCATAGCTCTCACCGCTTCGCCTTCCTGTTATCCTCTTGTGGCGTCCTCCTCTCTTGTTGTGCATTGTTGTACGGTGCCGGCCTTGTCCCAATGTTTTCTGATTGTTTCCCCTGCGTTTCGTGTTTCTGTGGTCTGTTCCAGCTGCCTTGTGGTGCTGTTTGTTGTGTGAGGGCAGAGTGGCTTACACACCTATCTCATCTGCCCATGCAAATGCAGGAAGCGGTGGCTTCTCCTTCAGCAGGCAATATGACGCCATCCCAACTCCAAAGAGGACACAACGAGCATCCCCTTGACACAACGAGCATCCCCTTGCTCAACTGTTTGGTTGGGCACAGGTGCCTTTCTGTTCCCCCAGCCTCACGGGACCGCCGTGCATCACCCTCCGTATCCGCGGAAAGGAGGAAGCTGTGGCGGTCCCGAAATGCAGCATTGCCGCACAGCTCCACCATGTGCTTCCGCACGGGATGGCAATGCTCCCCCTTGAACTTGCCGGAAGTGGGGATGACCCACACAGGGATGGCAGAGTACCCCTCCTCTGCATGGGGAGCTGTGCAGGAGGCACCCCCTGTGCCGGAGTCCAGTGGTCAAGGCAAGTGCATCTTCAGAGTATGGGTACAGTTGTGGATGCGTCATAGCACAGTCCATTCATGGCTCTGCAGGGGTTGTGGTTTCCTCCCTCGGTGTCTGAGTGGTATGCCTGGAGGTGTTGTGGCACCTGATGCACACTGTGGTAAGGTGCAGACTGCACACTGCAACATGCGCAGTGCATAAAGCGCTGTTTGCAGCGTGCGGAGTGCAGAGTGCTCAATGCCCAGAGTGTAAAATGCCTGCACATGTGCACATGCACATGTGCAGAGCAATGTGCACAGTGTGCAGGCGCCGGGGCCGGCCACTTGAGGGGCATTGGTCTGAGCATGAGGGGGCTGGTGGGCATGCCGCAAAGGGGGTAACAAAACCTCATCCTTACCCCGGCTTGTCTGGTACCTGCCAACACTCTGCCACACCACAATCGCCTAAATGTCCGGGCCTATTGTTTGGACTCTGGGGTCCAGCTGCCTGAAGCAGTTGTGGCGTACCTTGCTCAATTTTGTGAGTCCCTTTTCAATCATGCCTCTGAACTCCGGCTCTGCTTGGGACGTGCTCAGGAGGACCTCCAAAAGAATGGACAGACCAAACGTGGCGTACAACGTTGGGATCTCGAGAGTGTGGCCGAGTGTGGCTTCGAGAATCGCTCGTGCCTGCAACCAGCAACACGCATTGCGTGCTACGACAACGTGCGCTGCACCAGAGACACGCAAGCATGCTTCAACAATCCAAAGTGTTCGTGCAGGACACACACAAATGCACCAGACCAGAATGCTTGCGCTGTGTATTGCTTGCGTCGTAGTGGCACCCCCCCCGCCCCCGTTCCTTTTTTCCTGGAGGTGAGGGCAGAGAGCACACCAGCCAAAAAATTGGCTGCGACTCACGCCCGTTGTCAAGGAGGTCCTGGACCACCTGGTGTCTGTCTGTACAGGGCAGTGTTACGATTTCTCTTCACGCTTCACGGGTTGGGCATGACTAGATGTGAGGCAGCACGAGGAGTCGGGAGCGGAGTGTTCCGTAAAGGCTGGGGGGTTACTGTGTGGAACGACCGGTTTCCAGGGCCATGTCTTTTGCAAAACCTGATTTCGTTGGTCGAAGTCATTTGTGGGAGGGAGTTAGTGGGGGGAAGGGGGGCTCCATGAAGTCTGGGGATTTGGAATGAGTGGGGGCATAAAAGTGGAGTAGGCTTGCAAGTTGGTACTTGCGGTGTAATGGACTTGGTTGCGGTTTGTGGAGGCATGCCGTGTTTGTCGAGGGGAGGGGAAGACGGGAAGGCGGTGGTGGAGGGGGGCTGCGATGAGACGTCTGTCCCACTGCTCTCAATTGCAGCAGACCACCCCGTTGCATCTACACCTCCAAGGCTCTCCAGGCAAGAGGCTCCAGATCCCCCACCGATGCACATCAGTGGCACACGACACTTCCCAGCCTTTTGGCTGTGGTGCTGCAAGTGGAGTGTGCTTCGTAGATGTCATAGGTGTCATAGGACAGGCGGTTCCCGATGGTTCTGCACTTGGGCTGAGGGTTGGTGGACCCTGAAGCCCAAGTGCAGAGCCGCAACTGGTGAGGGGGGTGGGCTGGGGGAGGGGGGTGTTCCAAACACACCCCTCATTCAGCATGGCATTTGCGCCATCGGCGCATTCATGGGGCTTAGGACACTGGCTGTTTGCTTTTTCTGACGAAGTCATCAGGAACCCAACAAAGGGGCCCCAACAGTGGTCATTTCCCCTTGCAATCTTCTTGCTCTGCCCTTGTGAGGGGTATGTGGTGGACGATCTAGGTCACGTGCTCTTTGTACCCAGGCCCCTGACCCCCTGTGTGACATTCCGTCTGGTTGTTGTTTCTTTACGGGGCCCTGGACGGTCACCCGTTCTTCCCTCCGCACGTTGCGTCGGGTTGCTGCTTTCTGTCGGCCGCTGCGGCCGGTGCTCTTGCTGGTGTCATTGCCGCGTTTGCGGAGCCCAGTGGGTGGTGTGCTAGGTCTGCCCTCCCCCTTCATCATCAAGCAGCAAAAATAGTATCAGGCATGCGAATTAGTGGCGCTGTGGACTGCTTGGGGCGAGAGGCCTGTCCCCGTGCCTTCTGTGCTCCCCAAGTGGGCAGGTCAGGGAAGTGTTCGAAGGGGGGGGGGGGGGGGGGCTGGGACCCAAAAGTTTGTGTACCAAAAATGGCCTGACCAGATTTTCCCAACGGCAAATTTCGTTTTTCCCACGATGGCCACTTTGGTCTGAAAGGGAGGGGGGGGGGGGGGTCCAGGTGGGGGGCACCCCCCCCCCCCCTCCTCCTACGGCCATTCTCATACTTCCCTGGGGCAGATGCATTCGTGTCCCATGTTGTTGCACGTTGCCCCCAAAGCACAGGATGGCTGTGGTCAAGATCATATCAAGCGCTTGGCAATATGAGGGGAGGAGGTTCAGGGCATTGAGCTTCTGTGGAACCCGCCCTCCCAGTGCCGAGCGAGGGCATGAGGGGGCCCATGACTCCGTGACTACACCTTTTCTCTTGCAGCGTCTTTGTGCACAATGGACTCGCAGTAGCACAGCAGCGCGGGGATCAGCAGGTCGGCCACCGCGACAGAGATGGTGTACGGGGAGGGACCGGGCCGCCGCTTCACAGAGGACAGAACGCGGGTGATGAGCGAGAGCTGAGTGGTGTCCCCGGCCCAGTAAATGCTGATGAGGGCCCGCAGTACCTGGGCAATGGAACGGAGTGTGACCGAATGGGGACGTGCCGGTCGCTTTTGAAGGTGTGGCAGAGGCGGTAGAGGTGTGGCAGCGGCGTAACACATGCGCGGTACAGGCACGGCAGAGGTGCGGTGCGGGGGTGCGGTCCAGAGGCCGGGCAGTGTAGAGGCGCGGCGGAGGCAAAGCGACGCGGAGACACAAACAGCAGAGCGCACACGCGGCGGTGCACAGGAATACGCATCAACAATGAGGACCGGTCCTTCACGTGCGTCAAGAACACAGCCCAGGCAGGCGCCGCTGCGCGTCCCCTCGGGTTAATCCTCTAAATCCGATGAGGCAAACTCCAGCTGAACTGGCTTCGGTCTCACGAATCGTCGCCGCTTTGCCGGAGCCGCCTGGCGTTCCAGGGACTGCCCTGCTGAGCTTGTGCACAAATCATTAGTAGCAATGCAATCCGGAATTGTCCATCACGTGTCCTGCCTCATCAGGCGAATCAGAGGGTGTCGCACTGAGAGGCATCGAAACTGTTTGATTGAGACATATTGATATGTCCGGAACGCCGGGGCAACAGTTGTAGAACGGGGGGCAGGAGGTGTGTCGGATCCAAGGGTTTGTGTACCAACAATCGCACAAAAAAATACTTCCTTTTACAAAACTTGATTTCCCCCGGAGGCATCGTTCGTCAGAACCGGGGGTTTGGGGGGCGGGGGGGGGGGGGGGGGCGTCCTCCTTCCATTGTTCGTGGCTGCGGCTTGTGCGGGGGAAAGGGGGGTGGTCATGGGAGCCCAAGTCTGTGTACCTGCAGCCCAACCCCCCGCCCCCACGGCAAAGAAGCGCAGCCATACACAACCCCCGCACACTTGTGCCGCACTCCGATGCATGTGGCATGGCTTGACCAATCATTCGGATCGTACCCGCCACTCCAGGCCCTCGCTCTTATTGTGAACATGGGGCGTGTGGGCCAGTGGAAGCGGCGTGCAGTGCTGTCCGTGACCCCACACCCCCCGCACGACACAGTCCCGGGGCGTGTCCGCATGGCACTGCCTCGTGCCGTTCTGCAGACGATACATCGGACGATTGGAAGACTCCCAAACCGCACGTCCGACTCATGTCCGCGGCGCAGCCGCATGTCTGCGGGGAGAGGACTCAAAACCACTGGTCCCGAACGGGCGACCACCCCCTTCTCGGGTCCACACACCCCCAGAGCCCCCCCCCCCCCCCCCCCCGACCCCATCACGCACGGATGCGCCACACCATGATCTCTGTCTGGAACGATCCGTTCAGCGCCTTGGCCTCGCCCCACGCCTTCTCCACCAGCGCTGCTGCCTCCTTCGTGTTTCCGCCCAATGCCTGCACATCAGCAGATGAAGTGGCTACCGCTCAGGCCCCACGCTTGAGCAGGGCGATCCTTGGGCAAAAACCAAAAAGCATCTCGGGGAGAGGGGGGGGGGGGTCAAAGACCGAGTGAGTTTTCCGGAGGGAAAGGGGGGATGCGTGGAGGAAATGATGCCCCAAATTAATCCCTCCAGAAAAATCTCAGTGATGCACGCCTCACCTAAAACATGCGCACAGCGCCACGGAGAAGGCGACCAGGCACTACACACAGCACAAATTTGAACCATCCAGTGATGCATCCATCGAACGTTTGTCATTGGTAAAGAGAAGACTTAAGTCCTATTTCTAAGGACCACCCGCCAACACGTTAGCGCACGACTCGGCGTCCTTCCAACCATCGGTGTCAACCCCCGACTCCAACTCTCGGCCCTGGGGGCTTCAGAAGTGTTCGGAGGCCGCGGCTTCCCTCGCGGCGCCGGTCCAGTGGCAACTTCGAATCTTGGGATTCGATCCTGGAACCGTGTGTGTAGGAGTCACGTGCTCTAACCTCTCGACTGAGCAGAGTCTTTGGGGGGGGGGGGGGGACAAAACCAAAGCAGACTTGCACACACTTAACAGCGCAGAGCAGATTGTGTGTGCACACTCTACTCGCCTCAACCCTTTTGACCGCTTCAATCGTGCGGAAGCGGATCCGCGGCATCAAAGCTGTCGGCAGCGCTGTCCTGCCAGCGGGGGTTTGCTGACTTGTCCAAAGGTTCAGGTGCCGATAGGAAATGCCCTGATACGTGCTATGGCTCCTCTTGGGGGAAAATGACAGCGAAGGAGGATGAGGGATCGCAACCCAATACGAGGCTTCGGGCTCAGGTTCGCACGTGCCCCAGAACTAAGTCGAAAGACATGGCAGTGAATTGTCAGCCCGCTACCCCGTTTCTCCAAAAGAAAAAAACGTAGGGAATAAACGCTTGGGCCACGCGGATTGAAAGTCCCCACTTCCAAATTCATGGGTGTACCTCCGTTGATGGCGTGATCACACAACGCCGTGTACCTGGTTGGCCATCACGGGACAGCGCTGAAACTGGTGCGGTCAGGGTCTGGCGCAATCCGCTGAAGCTCTCGAAAACAACAACAGACCCCCACCCCACCCCCAGCCCGGGTTCCGACACCGTCATCCACGAAAGGGGCCATAAGCGCAGATGCCGAAAAGGCGTAACGCCCCCCCTAACCCCCTCCAGAACTATCTTTTTGCAAAAGCGGCCTGCCTCAGCGGCCAACCAGATTAACCCCAACTCGCCCCACCCAAGAACAACCCTAAACCAGATGTGCAACATTGTACATGCATAACCACACGCGGCTTATGCAGTTGTACAACTGTACATCAACAATACCGGCAACGATTCCTCAATATCTTCCAACACATATGTCGTTTCACATGTACAGCGATCTAGGTCGTGTGATCATGTAATGATACGGATCACATCACACTTCAAGGATAACAACATAATCTATGGCGTATACATATGACGATACATTTCGTATACACATCGTGACTGACATCGCTACAAGTTCGTATTCTTACAGAGGTAACGATCGGCATATTCAACAATCAAATTTGTCGTCATCTGTTTTCAGTGGAGGGCACGGGGGGATCGACCCCTTAGGTTTGGACGCGGACTACCCCCCTGTGTGAGATTCTGTCTGGTTGTTGTTTCTTTACAGGGCCCTGGACAGTCAGCCCTTCTTCCCTTCGCATGTTGCGTCGGGTTGCTGCTTTCTGTCGGCCGCTGCGGCCGGTGCTCCTGCTGGTGTCGTTGCCGCGTTTGCGGAGCCCAATGGTTGGTTTACTGGGGCTGCTGGTGTCGTTTCCGCGGAGCCCAGTGGTTGGTGTGCTGGGGCTGTGCTGGATGTGGCATGGTGTGCCGTTTGCGCGTCAGCAGCGCCCAGTAGTTGGCGTATTGAGGTTGTGCTGGTTGTTGCCGGGGTCGTTTGACTGTTTTTGCTGTCCACGCCCCTCTGTCCACAGGCCGTCCATAACCTGCCTCGCTGTGTTTCCGTGTGCCTGAGGCCCAGGTACCCTGCTCCTCCACGCGTCCCCCCCCCCCTGGGTGGGGTAGTCCGCGTCCTAGGACCCGCAGAGTCGGCCCCCCTGTGGTGGAGGGAGAATGCACACAGCTGTGTGCGAGTTTGTTAGACGTGTCGTTAGGCAACAGCTCTGGCGGCCCAAGTGGCCGAAGTGTATTGATCAAAGCAGAAAGCGAGTGAAGGCCTCTCCAACATGGAGAGAACGGGTGGTTCACAGTGATGCTTAGCCTGATAACAAGGATGGCAGTCCATCAAGCCCGCGGGCATCAACCCTGCAACCCACCCACTCAAAAAAAGTCACCAGCGGGTTGCGAGCGCGTGCGCGTATGTGTGAGCGCATGTCTGTCTGTCTGTCTGTCTGTCTGTGTGCGTGTGCGTGTGCGTGTGCGTGTGTGTGCGTGTGTGTGTGTGTGTGCGCGCGCCTGCCCGTGTGTCCACGTGATGTATCAAAGCAGTGCACACGCACTTCACCTTTTCGAGAGCGGTTAAGAGTGTGACACCCACCGCATCAGGGCGCAGCTCGCCGTCAGAGACAAGGGCCTGGGCCTCCTCCAGCACGTCCTCTGTGGAGCTCACATCCCTGAGCAGAATGCGATGGGGTCATGGATCATCGTCTGAGACTTTCGATTGGGACACGAACGGGGCCGGATGTTCCATAATGGCTGCGTGCCGTGCAGTACGACTGGTGTCCAGTGCCGTGTCTTTCACGGGATGTGTTCGAGGTCGTGTTGTTTTTTTGGGGGGGGGGGGCGTTGCTGAAGAAATGTGCCGGCGGGTACTTCCGGGTGCGTGTGGTTTTCAATTGCGAACTGCTCCCAAGCCCCTGGGAGAAATTTGTGGGGTGTGGGGGAGTGCGGCTTTGTGGGTGAGCGTGAGATTGTGGTCACTGCTCACAACGGCACAGTCTGCAGTCCCTAGAGCGTGCAGATGGGGCCGCGCGGGGGGGGGGGGCGGGGTCAGCATGGCGCTTGGGTGGCAACCCCCAAAAGAGCAAATCCCTAGAAACACGTGGCGATGGCTCCGTTCAAGGGAGGTGCAGTTTATGGGGGAGGGAGGGACTCAACACATGGATGCACAAGCCCAAAGCAGCGGCGATGCAGACCTGTTGAGCAGGTGATACCACGCCATCAGTTCGAAAGTCTTCACGTTTTGTCTGCGACTTTCGATGATGACCTCGGCCGCTTTCCAATACGATGCAGCCACTTCAGGGGACTCGAGGTACATGGCCACCAGCGCCCTCCAACTGAATGCAACGGACGTGCCGGCGTGATCGGGAGGTGATCCGGGGGTGATCGTGCGGTGACTCGCGAAGTGATCACGCGTGATCAGAAGGTGATCGGTAGGTGATCCCGCGGCAATCGGGAGGTGATCGGAGGTGATTGGAAGTGACTGCCTCCGGAACTGCCACAACCAGAGACCCACTGAAGAACCAGACCCCCAACCCCCCCTCCACAAGGATGCCTCTCAAACGTGGGGTGTGTGCATGCAGTTGCCGGGACGAGAATCTAGAAGCAACTCAGGACAGGACCGTCCTGACGGTCGGGGGGGGGGGGGGGGGGGAAATGGGGCTGGCGGAAACGTATGGGCCAGTGGCCGTGGCTGGGCTAACCCTCTGGTCCCCCTGGATGGGGTCCACCGCACGGAGCGCTAACATCGACCTGCCCGTGAGCAATGGCGCACATCCCGGGCCCTGTTTTGGGGGACGCACCCCCCCCCTGTGTGACATTCCGTTGGGTAAGTGTTTCTTTACGGGGCCCTGGACAGTCACCCGTTCTTCGCTTCGCGTGCTGCGTCGGGTCGCTGTCTTCTGACGGCCGCTGTGGCCGGTGTTCCTTGTGGTGTCGTTTCTGCGTCAGCGGAGCCCAGTGGTAGGCCTAGTGGGGGTCGTGGTGGTCGCTGTGGGGGTCGGTTTGCTGCCCACTCCCCTCCGCATCATCAGGTCGTCCACCACATGCCTCGCCGCATTTCCGTGTGCGCGAGGCCCAAATGCCCCACACCTCCGCGTGTTGTCCTGGTCGTCCGCCCCCTGCCTCCCCCGTGATGCCGCGTGCGTGGGGCCCCATCACTCCATCTCTGCGCGTGCTGCACGTGCCCCGCCCCCGCCCCCGCGATCGAAAATCCGAGCTGCCCCTCTGCAGTCGGTCCGTCGCACAGCGATTCGATACCTTCGGGAAGGTCTTCGATGTGGAGACTTGACGACAGGTCCGGCGGGAGCGGGAGGGGGGCTGAGGGTGTGCCTTACGACCGGCGCGACCAGTGCAGATGTGCCGACGGACGGTGACGATTCGGAGTCGGCGGTGCGTGTGCGGGGGCAGCGGGGCCGCGATTCAAAGGGCAGCATCGTTTGGACGCTGCCCGGCAGGGCCTGAGGCATGGGTGTCCCTTCGGCACCGGATTTGTGGCGGCGGCCCATGAGAGGGGCCGTCCCAAATCCTCAAAGCGCCGGCGGTTGGCCCCTGAGCGCCAACGGCCGTCAGTCGCCGTGCAACACTTTTTGGTGCGAGCGCGGGGGTTTGTGCTGTTGTTTGTTTCGGGCAGACCCCTCCAAATCCCCGGCACGCGTAGTGTCCCCCGGGACGCGCGGCCCTTCAAAACCGCCGGCCGGCAGACCCCCGGGCCCTGTGCTCCGCGTCGTGTGCCCGGGCCCCTGCCACGGCCCCGACGCACGAGGGCACACGCTGGGACAAGGGGGCCCTCGTGGCGGATCCCCCGGCGGGGCCCGCGGGCCGCGGGGGGCTCCCGCACTGCGCGGCGACGTGCGTGCCGCCGGCTGCACCCCCACACGGGCCCCTCCCGGGGGCCGGAGGTGTGGGGGGCCACACGCATCCCGGCGGCCTCCCTCTCCCAGTACACCGCACCTCCGCTGACACCGCATGGGCGTCCTCATACTCACGCCGACCCCCCCCCCTTTGCTCGCAGCCCGTCCCCCTTTCCCCCTCGGGCGCACCTGTAGGCGTACGCCCGCAGCGCGGCGGGCTGGTTCTGCACCAAATTGACACACGTGAGCGCCGCCAAATGCAGCGCGTTGCGGTCCTGATGGTGCAGGTAGTAGTCGTTCATGATGATCATGAGGTCGCCGTACACGGGGGCGTCGTGTTGCCTCCGCGGGGCCCAGCACCGCACCAGCGGGCCCCACTTCTGCACGGCCTTCTGCTTAAAAATGCCGAACTTGTGGGGGCCTGTGCCCACTTCCGGCGGCGACCTGTCGCAAAGCGGAACGAGAGACGCTGTGACGCATGCCGCAGGTCTGTCCTTGGGAGGTGGCAATGCAGACCCCCGGCGCGCGCGACCGGGTCCGTCCCGCCAACCGCTTCTGTCCGTCACCAACGGCTCTCCGACGGGTTTGCAAATCCCGGCCGTTTTGTCCCAAACCGCTTTCCAATCGCTAGTCACCGCTTTTGGGCCCCTGCCTGAGATCCCCCTTGGTCACCCCCTTCTTCAAGGACAGGCTTGACCTCCGGTTGGAGTTCTGGGATCTATGTTACAGTTGGGGTTGTCAGGGCCTACAAATGCCTGCAAATCTTCTGGGCGAGAGGGAGGGTTCCGGTTGAGGGGAGGGTGGGGGCGGGGGGCGTGCCTGTGTGCGCGTGCGTGCGTGTGTTTGTGCGCGTGCATGTGCGTGTGGGTGGTGATTCGACTCTGCACCGCACTTGATGTGCGCACCGCTACGTCCCCACAGTCACGGAGAGGCGCTGAGCCCCTGGTATAATTGTCCTTCTCTCCATGATTTTGGCCCGACGAGAAGTGCTCAGTGTTGTGCCACAGGGACGTCGTTGGGTGTCGCTTTCGCCTCGTGTATGAAGGTGCGGGCGCGGGGTAGGAGTCATGGGGCGTCTCGTCGGAGAAAGCAAAGTGGAGCATAGAGACAATGTTGTGGCATGCAACTGACATCCAGCACACTTTGCCCCTGGAACGACTGGAGCCCGGTAGTATCCAACATGCACCCCCCCCTGCCAAATCGGCGCAGAAACCCCAACAAATCAATGGAACAGTTTTGGCCAAAAAAACTTGCCCCATTACCACACTCGGCCCAGTGCTCAGTCGCAGGCCCCGGAAATACCTTTTCCTTGGTTGTTTTGCACTGAGGGCCGTTTGCAAACCGGCCTGTCTGGGCTGAGTAGAAAGACGCCACCAGTGACGCAGGACAGTGAGCCCTCTCGGCATCCGCGTGCACGCACGCACGCACATACTTATGTGCGGCCAAACACGTGCACAAACACAACTCCGGCCTCGTACGCACAGGGCGATTCGCACCAAATGCACACCTGTGTTGCATCAGCCTGAAGTACCTACGGGCATGAAATACGCTTCTGCTGAGGTCTCCGGATCTGTACAGGCAGGTCGACAAAAGGTATTCAGATCGTACCAGTGAAGACTCGGAAGCCTGAGGCAACGAAAGAGAGGCCGGTGCTTTAGAGATTTAATGAGCAGGACAGCAGCAGGCCTAGAGTGGGTGAGTGAGTGAGTCGGGGGTGGGGGGCAGTAAAACAATTCTTCAAGCCCGTGATGGCCCTGTTTCCTGGGCCCTACCCCCGTAGTGGGTGGAAATTTTAGTTTTTTCACAACCAAGTGCTATGTACATGCACTGTGCTGCAAAAATAAACCCTTTTTTCGGCCGTATGTTTGGGAAATGTCAAGATTTCCAGGGGAGGGCTTGAAGGGGGTGCTGTTGGCGAAGGGGGTGTGGGGGGCTTGAGGGGGTCCAAACGTTTGGGACAACCATCAATTTGGGCAGAACGAAAGGCTTGCGAAGGCTGTTGGGGCCAAGGGCATCTCCCCTACTTTGTAGTGACGACGGATGGTATTGATTCCTGAAGGTCTCTGGAGGGATGCTGTTACTTCCTGGGGGTCTCTCGATAACTCATTGATCTTTGTGAATGTGCTCAGCACTGGGCATGGCTGAAGAAAGAAAACTGGTTGTTAAGAAAATGACACAAACAGAGGCCGCAAGGGCATGCCCCACAGGTACAGATTTGCATGAGAATATCCTGCCGCCATTCTGTTTCAAAGAATACTTCAGTCACCAGGAGGGCCAACGCTTACAAAAGTTGAATCACTGCGAAAGGACTGTACCAAGACCAACCAAAAAGTGCAATTAGTGTCGCATCGCATGCAAATCAAGTATCGTCGACATTATGAAACTGTTACAAAATACCCATCAGCCAATTCCCACTGTACCAGCAATTGCGGTCGCCTTGCTTCTTCACTCTCATAGGTGCATCTACCAGAATAGACTGCGTACACGCCGGAGTATCCCTCCAGTATGCAATTTGTTGACGTACCAGTAGATCAAGTGCTGGAATCAGGCTATTGCTTAAGTGACCTGGGGGAGGGGGGGGAGGGGCGGGCGTTTGGGGCCTTGGCCCGCCCTGGCCGACCGGGCCGAAAAGTTTAGGTACGGTTTTAGGTACACAAACTTTTTTGGCCTCTGCCCCCCCCCGGGGGGGGGGGGGGGCAGGGGTGTCCGCCACACTAAAGAATAGCCCGGGTGGAATGACTACTTCCGGTAAAGCTGCATGACTATTGATGTGGCACACGATATGGAAGTGGAGGAGCCGGATTGGGCTGGGCTGGGCTGGGCTCGGCGGGCTCGGTAAACGCTCCGTGCTTCTTGCACGAATGGGAGAGGGGCTAAAAGCTGCTTGGCCCATGTGTAGTACAACCGTGTCCAGTGCCATGCCTTTTGTGTGACCTGCTGTTTTTCAAAGAAGTGGGGAGGGGGGAGGGAAGAGGTGCAGTTTCGCAGGGGAGAGTGGAAGGCTTGTCCCGGTGCTCACAATTGCCACTTGTTTCCTTCGGCCTTCGGCCTCTTGATTCCAGGTGCAGGCCTCTCCTTGCGCTCTGGAACCCTTTCGCCCTGGGTCATTGCGTGCACCTCCACCAGCGCGACTTCTGGCTTCTCCGCATCGCGTTTCGGTTGGTCACTGTGCCTTGACACAAACCGGAGCGGAGGGGGTCGAGGAGGGGGGCGGGGGGGTGAAGGCTTCAGCGACACTTCGCACAATCCTGCGGACCATGGGATTCGTGCGAAGGCCCGGGGGCAAAGCCCGCGTTAGGGGACAAGACGGGCGCACATTGCGCAGAGGAGGAGGCACACCGTGAAATTGATCTGCTCTTGAAATGCACGTGCCTTGTCGAGCGCCGAAACACATTGCGCGAAGGCATTGTTCTGCAGAGCCGTGTTCGGGCGGTGGGGGATAGAGGTTGTGGGGGACGCGCTGTGCTGCAAGCGCATGTGGTTATGTGCGCGTCTTGGACATTCATTGTATGTGTGTGTGCGTGCGTGTGTGTGCGTGTGTGTCTGATGGTTTGAAACAACTCGATCTTCCTAATTCCTAAGCAGATGACACGTACCTTCCTCTAATGCACTGAATAGGATCACACCAAAACCTCTGCTTTGCAATCTGATTGGATAATGGTTGACGACACGGTGAATCGGCTGCACTGGGGGCTAAAGTCGGCTGGGAAAAGATGGCGTACCCTTTTTTGACGGGTCCAAAAAGAATTACTGCAAATTACTGCAATTATTGCAAAAAACAACAACTGCCCAAAACGACAATTGACAAAAACAACCATTAAGATTACAACAATGACCATGACCATTACAACAATGACCATGACCATTACAACAATGACCATGACCATTACAACAATGACCATGACCATTACAACAATGACCATGACCATTACAACAATGACCATGACCATTACAATAATGACCATGACCATTACAACAATGACCATGACCATTACAGCAATGACCATTGCAACAGCGACCATTACAACAGCGACCATTACAACAATGACCATTACAACAATGACCATTATAACAGCGACCATCACAACAATGACCATTATAACAATGACCATCACAACAGCGACCGTTACAACAATGACCATTACAACAGCGACCATCACAAAAATGACCACTACAACAATGACCATCACAACAATGACCATTATAACAATGACCATTATAACAATGACCATTACAGCAATGACCATCACAACAATGACCATCACAACAGCGACCACTACAACAATGACCATTACAACAATGACCATTACAACAATGACCATTATAACAATGACCATCACAACAATGACCATTATAACAATGACCATCACAACAATGACCATTATAACAATGACCATTACAACACCGACCATCACAACAATGACCATTATAACAATGACCATCACAACAGCGGCCACTACAACAATGACCATTACAACAATGACCATGACAACAATGACCATAATAACAATGACCATCACAACAGCGACCATTACAACAATGACCATTACAACAGCGACCATCACAACAATGACCATTACAACAATGACCATCACAACAATGACCATTATAACAATGACCATCACAACAATGACCATTATAACAATGACCATTGCAACAATGACCATTATAACAACGACCATTATAACAAAGACCACAATGACTATTACAACGTTTCCCTTAAAATGGGGCTGATTATCCTAATTTTCATCTTTGGAAATTCCTGCTACACGCATAACAAGCATCCGTGAGAGAGGACCGTGGCAACTGTCCGCAGCTGTTGTCATTTGACCGGCTTCTGTCTCGTCAGTTCAATTACATCCCTTCTGTTGTCCCTCGCAGGTCGATCACTCATCGGCCCCCTTTCGCCAATAGACTTGCAGTCTTATGGGGAGCCCTGGCACGTATTGCATCCCATCCGGCGCTCGGTGCGACGTGATGACAGGCGACGCACGCACGCTTCTGCTGACATTTGCGGCAGCACGTGAGGAGTCTCGTCCTTGTTGTATCTAAGATGGACTCGTCCTTCGTGTGCCACCGTAGATACAACAAGCACGAGACTTCAGGCAGGGTGACACTGCATGTCTCACACACACGTTGAGCACCGCCAAACAACAACAGCACATCACGCACACACACACACGCACACAGGCTTGGTACGTGTCGTTGGTTGCAGCAGGGGATGAAAGACAACACACTTCCCACGCCCCCTCGGCTGCCATGCTGTAGAAATCCAGGGCTTTAGGGCTCCCCATGGCCTGGTGATGGTGGGCTAGGAGTCCGACATCCTTGTCCTCCTCTTTGTCGAGGATTTTCAGAATCTTCTCATGCCAACCTTGGCGCTCAGAGTGTAGAATGCTTCCATACAGAACGCTGGAGAACACCTTGAGCTTGAAATCATACTTCACTTCGCTGTGGCAGCACAGTACAACGTAGAGCTTGGTGAGAGATATGTTCGACACCGCTTCGCACATGTCAGCTGGCTGACCTGGTTGTCAGACTCTTGGACCCGTTTTGAGGCATGACAGTGTTTAAGATGACCCGAAAGGCCCAAAATTCGCACATTTTACTAACTTACACGGCTTGGAAAACCACGCATTGCCTCTACGACGCTCTGGGGTCAGGGTAGCATGAGGAGGAGTTTTGGGAGGCCGGTTGCGCAACACATGCACCTAGTGACACACGTTAGGCAGTCCGGAGTGGTGCATTGGGCGCACGCCAGGGCAGGTCACACGCATGGCGTGCGGTCCACAAATGGCCCCAAAAATTGTTTTCCAGAAGTGACCAGGGAGCACGTACGAAGGGGAAACTAGTGAGACCCAGACGAAGCAAATTTTCGGCCCATTTTCCATCTGTTCTGGCACACTTGACACCAGGTGACATGTTGTACATTGTGTGCATTGCGCACATTTTCATCGGAAAGACTCTTGCACCAGTAGCTCTTTTAGGCCATTCCACACCGCCGCTCACCGGGTTGTGACCCCATAAAATACTGGCATGCCTTGAGAATGGCGCATTTGGAAAATCTGTCAGATCTCAGTCAAAAGCACAAATGATGCTGGACCGCGTTGTGACCACTTGTGGCCCACCTCTGCCAACCGATGGTGCAACCCAGTGCGCGTGCTTGGGCAGGTCATGGGGCTGGTAAAAGCAGCCAGGTTTTGTAACCCCCGTTACGGTCGAGGAAACCAGCAGGCAAGCAACACGTGTGGTATGGCACATTGAGCGGAAGGTGTGTTTTCATCGTAGCAGTGAATTTGAACACCAAGACACACCTTTCCGACCCCCGAAACAATCGAAATACACCGCTTTTTTTGCCCGTTGCTGACTGTTTGCGGAATCCATCACCTCCACTCACACATCCTTGACGAAATTGGAAATTTTAATTTTTTACACGGGGCTGGCGGTGGGCGGAGTCGACACGACTTTACGGTCTAGCCTGCACCAGCCCTGCAACCCACTTGTCGCACAAGAGGAACGCGGGGTACCTGTCGGAACTCACTTGCAATGATGCCGCACCCGACACAGGAGTGCCCAGCGTTTTATTGCGGAGGCCGACAAGGAAACCGGAATTGATTAACTCCTGAACGCGGACCAGGCACTCTGCGTAAGGCTCGCCCATGCACTGGCACAGTAGAGACACCGTGAATGATGTACCTGTGGGAGATGCGGCCATCTGGGGTCGGGCTGCTGTCAGTGCTGGTGCAAAGTGCCAACTTCCCTCTGCCACAAACCGTATGCGCCCGTGCAACATGACAGAGCGCTCAGGAGCTGGTCGAGCTTGAAGCTGAGTGCAGCAATCTCATCAGACGAAGTGTCAGAAAAAAAGTACGTTAGCCCTGAGGCCTTCCTGCGGGCAGCGTGCGGCGCAACTCGCATCCAATCATCCCACCAGCTCCGCAGTGCTCAGCGGTTGACAGGAACAGACCAATGCTTTGCAATTCCACTACCCAAAGCCCAGGAATGGAATGGCCAACATCAGTGTTCCAACACAAAAACCAGGAGAACACTTTCCCTAACGAAAAACCAATTCACTGGGCACCGCTCCGTTTGAGTGGGCGCGCTGCAGAGCAGCGGGCGTACAACAACTGCAGAATACCCTGAGACAACTGCCAACAACAACTCTCAATTGGTCATCATCGGTGGACCATCGACTGACTGCAGTTTGTGCTTTGGACTGTTGGCGGTTGCCGGGGACCCGTCGGCAGTTGGGGGCCATTTCGGAGCAACGCCGGTTTGGCCCAAAAAATGCTTGTGCTTACTCCCCCTGCAACACGCCTGCAAACGGTAGCTGTACGTACTCCACTCGTCGAAACTGACCTGACTCCCTCTGCCGTTCAATGGGGCAGGCCCTTGGATGTCAAGGCAAGCCTGGAGTTGGGCCCTACGACCACTGAGCAACGTGAGTACCCCCGGCAATTAGGGGTTGACCGTCAGCGGTCGGCAACAAATCGCCAGGGGTTCGCGGTTCCATACCGGAGGCGGTCCTGGGCGTTCCGCAACAAGAAAAAGGCCCCTGCCACGTCAGGAGCGGCGGGAAACGGTGGCCTGGCCGAACCAGACAGGCCAGCGCGTGTCTGAAATGACCCGCGTCAGAAGGCAGGCAGATGGCGAACGGAGGCATACCAATGACACTCATCATCTTCAGAAACGCGCTCTGTCGTGCCGTCAGGTTGTCGATGCGCGACATGACCACGTTCTCCACGCCTTCGGGGAGTGTCACCTTCTTCTCATCGAAATCGTCGACGAGACGCGCCTCGCCTCCATCGTCCCTCACAATTTTCTTGTGGTCATGAAGATGCATGACGAACTGAATAAGCGGCACACAGAGAGCGCCGGAGGGCAAGCGACCGGCACCACACGGCCTCCATTTCCGTGATGCCACTTTCAACCCAACGAGGCGGGCGGGCGGGCGGGCGGGCGGGAGAGTACCCGTGGCCTGCGCCACATACCAAACCTTGTGCATGGGAACCGTGCATCGAAGGCTGTGCACTGGGTCCGTGCCCGCGGTGCGGTGCATGGGGCGCTGTGCATGGGGGTCGGTGCATGCCGCTGCACGGGGTCAGCTGCCTGGGACTGCGGGCACTGCCACACCTGCTCCATAAAGCCGGGGTTGCCATCCGTGTGCCTGAACACCAACGCAGCCAATCGCGGCTCAATATTATCGACCTTCAGAACCGCGCACAACACTTCCAGCGTCTCCCAAGTGGACAGCGGATCCAAATGGACCTGCACAAACAAATTGCGTTCCGGGGGGGGCACAGGCTCCGTCCGCGCCGTTTGCCTGGCCAAGGGCCGGTGACCTGATGGAAAGCAAACCCCTTTGCCTGTGTCAGCCCCTTCTCTACCCTGTTTCATGCCGCTTCCCCTGCCTTGCCCTTGCCCCTGCCTCCCCCCCCCCCCTGCACCCGTGCCAGTTCTGCCCTGCCCCATGCCCCTGCCCTTGTCTGTGCCCACTTGTGTAACAAAGGCAGCCACCAAATACTTTCAGGCACCGGTTCGCTCGCACATCACCGCGGCGCATCGCGTTTGCCCTCCGGGGCCTCACACTCAGGACGGGGGGGGGGGGGAGGTTGGGTGGGGGGAATGGTGGAGGCATGGCAAACACGTACGCCGGTGTCGGAGAGGGGACAAGAGCACGGGCAGAGGCAGGGGCGAGGGGAGAGGCCAGGGAGGAGCGAGGCAGGAAAAGGACGTGTACAGGGGCTCCAGGACTTTCAAGTCCCCCCCCCCCCCAAGCTTGAGTAAGCCTGAGGCTTTGCGACTCTCCCCCGTGACCACAGCACAGTCGCACAAGACATAAACACAACACACATACACAAAAAAGAGACCCTTCCAATGAAACCCCCTCCCAGTCAAGGCCCCAGGTATGCGTCTGCGCGGAGGCAAATGGCGCCAGTTCCCCCAATCATGACACCAGTCTTGGGCAGTTCCAAAACGCCCCCTTTACCCCCAACCCAACGCGTGGACAACCAAACCAGCCACCCACGAGTGGAACATTCCCTGGTCAAAAGGTGAACAAGTACGGGCACCCGGAAATACCAACCGGCACACTGACCCAGCTTTGATGGCTCCCCCCCGCAAACCCGTAAATCAAAGGGGGACTCCATTGGCCGGACCCCCTTAAGGTCCCGCGGGATGGCCCGCGGGTGACCGGCCCCCCCAATTTCAGAAAACGAAAAAGGGTATTTTGCGAATCAGCGGAACGAGGGGGTCCGGAAAATTCAGCGAACTTTTGATGACCGATGCCCCCAAAACGTAGTCAGCGCCGGGTTTCATAGTGCTGCTTAATGCTCCACGTCAAATCCCCCCCCCCCCCTCCCCCCCCCGCCTTCTATTTCCCTCCCCCGCAATTGAAAGTCTGCCTTCCCGGGGCATGAGCCATGGAAATTGACTGTCAGCAAAGACGGGGCTGGGCACCTGCTGAAGGCGAGTGGCCTCCTCCAATTGCTTGTTTCCAAAGAAGCCCTCGAATGCGCGGCCTCCGTCGCGGGGACTATCCATCTGCAGCACAGCGCAACGGGCGGCCCTCCCACTGCCCCCACCCCTTCTTCCGCGACACGAAGGGGCACGCGCGTACGTGGGACAGGCGCTGCTTGTGGGGTCTCCACAGGATTGCGCTCACACAAGGGGCAGACAGGGGGCCGAATGGGCCTTGGAAGCGGAGGAGGGGAAACGGCAACTCTGAGTCTCGGGATCGCGCACAAAACAGCGGGCGTCAGTGGGGGAGCGGAGGGGGGGGGGGGGCATGGGCCGGTTGATACTTTTGATGTAATGCACTTGGTCGTGCTTCGTGAAGGCGGTTGTGTGGAAGTGTGTATGTGGAATGGAAAGCGCGTGTGGGGGCAGGGGAGGGATGTGTGCTGCGGTTCTGTGGGGGTGAGCGGGTGACATGTGCAGCATCCGCCCCCGCGGCGTCGGGATGCTCGTGCACACCTTTGCCCCCTCTCCGAAGGAGGTGATCACGCGTGATGCGCACGGCACCGGTGGCTCACTCCGGGTCTGAGTCACAGAGATGGCTCCCGACAAATCGTCCGTCACTCGTCGAGATCTCAAAGCACTTTTCTTACGATGACGACGGGGCGCCTCCTCACCACCGCCGACACCAACAATCATCGACCATTCACGAGAAAAACGATGGTCAAGGCACGTCAGACATGTGCGCCCCCCCCCCCCCTCCCTGACCTCCACCAGCGCCATCGATGCGGTACACACTCTCTGAGACTCCGGACCGCACTGGCCCCGCCGCATCGCCTTTCGGCGCATCGGTGCTCCTTCACCTGCGGGAGATGTGTGCCCCGCACACTCCGGAGGTGCACACATACCACACGGGCCCACGTCCGTTGCTTTCCACCAGGTCACCGGCCCTTGGCCAGGCAAACGGTGCGGACGGAGCCTCCGGGAGGCGGACCCTTGTGTAACAAAGGTGCCCACCGAACACTTTCAGGAACCGGTTCGCTCGCACGTCACCGCAGCACATCGCGTTTGCGCTCGGCAACCCCCCGGGGCCTCACACTCAGGACGGGGTTGGGTTGGGTTGAGGCGGGACAAGGCCTCCTCCGTTCACCACCTCCCTTGCGCAGTCCAGGCTCCCGTACCTTCTTGGCATGACCGAGGCGGACTCTCCCAAAGAGGAGCGGGAAAGAAAAAGGAGGCAAATTGGTGTGCGACATACGCACTGAGGGGGGGGGGGGGGGGCGGGGGGGTCGATGGTCAGCGGCTAACAACTCATCCCTCTGAAACGCTTCGGATCAGGTCCCAGGCTCACGCAGAGGCATACCCCCAGGTCGTGAACGGACAGCCCTGAGTTCATTCTCGCGAGACCTCGTGACTGTGGATTGAGCTTCCCTCGTCCGGCGGGAACCTCCGTGGCCTTGGGGGCCGTGTACCTGCGACACCGCAAGGCCCTGGGAGGCAGCTGCAGGGCTTAGGGCAGTGAAGCAGGTCTTTGGCATACGGACAACATCTTGAGATTGTCGCGTCACAAATTGGGTGGGGGGCAAATCCGCAGAGGGCGACACGGCGGGGCTGCCAGGCGCCCGGCAGCATCTCTGCCCTGGCACACACGTGCCTGATCAACATCCATTGGACCGCCAAGGCTCTGCCTGACCAATCGCTGTACTCCCGCTATTGGCCTAACGCCGCATTCCAAAACACTCCAGGCAGACGCTAATGCACATGGTACACCTGCACAGGGTTGCGCTGCGGCTCTGCCCCGTCACCTGCAGGGCTGGCAGGTGTCAGCATTGATCACGGGGCGAACTCAGACGCAAAATGAGCCCCCCCCCCCAAACTTTTTGGGCCCCTGTGAAGGGGGGATGGGGGGGTCCTTGAGAGGATTCTGGATTCTGGATTCTGGTTGGCCCGCCCGAGGCGACGGCAAAGCTGAAGGGGGGCTGCCAGAAAATCGCAACCCCCAACCGTCCATAGGGCGGTTTACTCGGTCCCGCCAGGGTGGCCGAAGCGGGCGGCGAGTGACAGCACAGCCCGCGCCACCGGGGGCTGTCACCGGCCGTAAAAGTTTCGTGTTGGGGGGGGTGCTCCGCATTGGTGTGGTGGTGCTGCGTTTCTGGGGGGGGGGGGGGGAAGCTCAAGGGCAGCAGAGGACCGCTCATGTGGCTGCGCAAGGGCGCCGCATGGGGCGGCGCTAGTGCGTAGCATGGGGCTGCGCAGGAGAGCAGCGCAGCGCACGGATGTGCAGGCGCACAGTGTGGGTCCGCGCAGGGGCGCAGCGTGGGACCGCACAGGTTGCGCAGTGTGGCTGCGCAGGGGCGCAGTGCGTCGCTGGGCAGGGGTGCAGCGTGGGGCTGCGCAGGGGAACACAGCATATGGCTGCGCAGGGGCGCAGCATGGGGCTGCGTTGGGGCGCAGCGTGCCACTGTGCAGGGGCACAGCGCACGAGTGCACGGGGGCGCAGCATGCGACTGCGCAGGGGCGCAACGTGTGACTGTGGAGGAACACAGCGTGTGGCTGCGGGGGGCCACAGCAGGCGGCTACGCCGGAACGCAGCGTGCTACTGCACACGGGGACAGCAGGCGGCTGCGCTAGGGCGCAGCGTGGGGCCGCAATGGGGCGCAGTGTGAGACTACGCAGGGGGGGCGCAGGGCTGCAGGGACATCTCACCACAGGCTCTTGGCGTCCCTGTAATGCCACCAGCGCCTCACCCAAAGGTTGTTGGCGTCCGGTGGGTGCTTAGCGTGGGGTGCAAGGTGAAGGGGGACACGTCAACACAGGCTTCTGGCGACCCCCTGACGCCACCGGCGCGACACCAGGAGGATACTGGCGCCTGGCTGGGTGTGGCTGCGCAGGGACAAGGGCACAGCACGGGGCTGCGCAGGGGCGCAGCATGGGGCTGCGTTGGGGCGCAGCGTGCCACTGTGCAGGGGCACAGCGCACGAGTGCACGGGGGCGCAGCATGCGACTGCGCAGGGGCGCAACGTGTGACTGTGGAGGAACACAGCGTGTGGCTGCGGGGGGCCACAGCAGGCGGCTACGCCGGAACGCAGCGTGCTACTGCACAGGGGGACGGCGTGGGGCTGCGCAGGGGCGCAGCATGGGGCCGCGCAGGAGCGCGTCGTATGGCTGCGCAGGGGCGCAGCAGGCGGCTGCGCAGGGGCGCAGCGTGTGGCTGCGCAGGGGCGCAGCAGGCAGCTGCGCTGGGGCGCAGCATGGGGCCGCGCAGGAGTGGGGCGTATGGCTGCGCAGGGGCGCAGTGCGGTGCTGCGCAGGGGCGCAGCGTGTGGCTGCGCACGGGCGCAGCATGGGGCTGCACAGGGGTGCAGTGCGGGACTGTGCAGGGGCGCAGCAGGCGGCTGCGCAGGGGCATTGTGCGGGGTTGCACAGGGACAAGGGAGCGGCGTGGGGCCGCGCAGAGGTGTAGTGTGTGGCCGCGCAGGGGCGCAGTGCAGGGCCGCGCAGGGCCGCAGCGTGGGGCTGCGCAGGGGCGCAGCAACGGGCGCAGCGTGGGGCCGCGCAGGAGCAGTGCGGGACCGTGCAGGGAAGCTGCGTGGGGCTGCGCAGGGTGCAGCGTGGGGCTGCGCCACGGGGGGGGCGTAGCAACGGGCCATACGCCGACTCCCTCCCACTTTCTAGCCAATTTCAGGGCGGGGGGGGGGGGGGGGGGGGGGGGGGGGGGCTGGGTCTTGGGGGGGGGGGGGTCTGGGGCCGGCTGAAGGGGAGGGGGGCACCCGGACCCCAACATATACGGCTTAAAATGACCCCCTCATCGCGGTAGACATTTTTGTAGTATGTATGTTGGCAACAAAAATTGCAACAGGGGGGGGGGGGCATGGTAGGTGGTACTTGTGTTTAAGGGCATAGCACCCCCGAGTCAATGCCCGGCCACTGTTGCCAGTGGCGCCCCACCCAGGCCGAACCATGCATGTTGTGAAGAAGGAGTTGATGTATGTTTCGAAACCCTTTAGAGGAGAGGGGGGGAAGGGTTTGCAATGCGCGCAATACGTTTTTTTAAAAAAAATTCTCTCCGCGCACTACGTGCCCACAACGTGCGTACGCACTATGCGCGCACACCGGTTGTACATCGTGTGCACCAACGCGCCGCATGCCCGTCATGGGGTTCTCCTCCTTGGGGCCTCAAAACATGGGTGATTGGAGTGGTGGAGTTGAGGAACGTAATGGAAGGGGCGCTAAGAGCGCTTGTCCACCGGACGATCAAAGTAGTCCTCGTCGTCACTAGAGGAATGTTGCTTCCCGAGTTCTCTTCTTTTTGGCCTCGAGAAGTGCGTCCAGGCGCTTCTTGTCTCTTGCCCGCTTCCCGGTGGACTTCAATGGCCGTGTCCGACAATCCCCCTCCGTAGTGGCCTCCGATTCGGACGGTGGCATGGGTGGAGTATGAGATGATGTTGGTGGCATAGGGGGCGTTGTAGAGGAGGAGGAGGACGAGGACGAGGACGAGGACGAGGAGGAGGAGGAGGAGGAGGAGTTGTTGGTGAAAGCTGTGATGGAAGGAGTGGGCGTATCACCAGCCACTTTTTGCCTTTTTGACCCGCTCTTGAGGGCACCAACGTTCCATCCGCGAACGGATGCTTCCTCCTCCTCGGGTCCCCAACAAAGGGGACAAAATCAAAGTGGGCCCAAAAGAGGGCGGAAATGCTACATCACCCCTGCATTCTCGGGGGTCCCCAACGCCAAGCGCGGGGACAAAATCAGAAGTGGCTGCCTCACCCCTGCCTTCTCGGGGGTCCCCAACAAAGGGGACAAGATCAAAGTGGGCCCAAAAGAGGGCGGAAATGCTACATCACCCCTGCATTCTCGGGGGTCCCCAACAAAGGGGACAAAATCAAAGTGGGCCCAAAAGAGGGCGGAGATGCTACATCGCCCCTGCATTCTCGGGGGTCCCCAAACAAATGGGGACAATATCAGAATTGGCTGCCTAAACCCTGCCTTCTGGGGGACCCACAAGTGGGCCGAAATGCTACGTCAACCCTGCTTTCTCAGGGATACCCAACAAAGGGGACAAAAACAAAGCACTAAATAACAAAAAAAAACAAAAACAAAAAATTTCCCAGGGTGTCCTTGACCCTTCCTGTGGTCTGGTAGATTGCCCCCACTGGGTTTTGAACCCAGGACCATTCATTTGCAGGGGCACTGCTTTACCACTAGGGTATGGCCCAACTCTGATACACCCCTGCATAGGGGTGGTATTGATATTTGGTCCAATTTGGTTTTCATCCATTATTGGGTTCTCCCTAAAAAACTGAGTATTTTGAGTATAGACACATGGGGTGAAAACCCATTTTTTCACCCTCTACTAATTCAAGCAAAATTTGCTTCGCGCCTTCGGCACCCATGGTTCGGCACTTTCCAGCCAATTTCCAGGGAGGGGGGGGGGGGGGGGGGTCGGCGTAAAGGGTCCGGTGCCGGCGAGCCCCCCGTGGGCTGCGCAGGGGTGCAGTGCGGGGCTTCGCAGGGGCACAGCAAGGGGCACATTGTGGGGGCGCGTAGGAGCGCGGCGTATGGCTGCGCAGGGGCGCGGTACGGGACTATGCAGGGGCGGAGCAGGCGGCTGCGCAGGGGCGCTGTGCAGGGCTGCACAGGGACAGGGGAGCGGCGTGTGGCTGCGCAGGGGCGCAGCGTGTGGCCGCGCAGGAGCGCGGCGTATGGCTGCGCAGTGGCACAGTGCGGGACGGTGCAGGGGAGCTGCGTGGGGCTGCGCAGGAGCGCAGCGTGGGGCCGCGCTGGGCCCCAGCGTGGGGCTGCGTAGGGGCGCAGTGTGAGACTACGCATGGGGGGCGCAGGGCTGCAGGGACATCTCACCACAGGCTCTTGGCGTCCCTGTAACGCCACCAGCGCCTCACCCAAAGGTTGTTGGCGTCCGGTGGGTGCTTAGGGTGGGGTGCAAGGTGAAGGGGGACACCTCACCACAGGTTTCTGGCGACCCCCCGACGCCACCGGCGCCACACCAGGAGGATGCTGGCGCCCGGCTGCTGGGGGGGGGGGGGGGTTCGGCCTCACAACAGGCTTTTGGCCGGGACTAGGGGTGGTCGCTCACTTGACCTAATGAGGCATTGTTTCCGGGGCCATGTCATTTCATGGCCTGGGGCGCACGGGGGAGGGTCCCGAGTCTCGCCCCCGGAGGTTCTTTGGTGTCGTGTGTGCTCTTTGGTTGGGGGGGGGGGGGGCTGTTTTGGTGGAACGTGTGGGTCATTCCAAGGAAGGTGAGTTGCCTTCCTTTGGCAAAACCCAGCATGCCTCTACACTGGGGAACCACCGCATGCGTCCTTGGGAGGGTTGGGGGCGCCCGCTGGGGGAGACCCGGGCACCCCAACATACATCCCTCAAAAATGATCCCCTCATTGCCCTGATCATTTTTGAACACACATATGTTGGATTTTGAAAAAACAATTACCCACTGGGGGTCCGGTCCTCGCAGCCAGAATTGGGGGGGGGGGGGGTTGGGGAACGTCTTGGGGGGGGGGGGGTTTGTTCCTGTTTTGCATGCATGTTTGAATTCCCCATTGAATTCTGAGCATTTTGAGCACACACACAGAGGGCGAAGTTAATTTTTACCCCCCATGCGTATGCCAAAAAAAAAAAATTTCGGCGCCTTTGGCGCCAGGTTTGGGCTAAAATGTGGTCCGCACCTCCTCAACACTTTGGACCTCCCAGGGGGTGGTGGGGTTGGGGAGTGGGGTGGGAGGGGGTCACGATCTGAGTCTGGGCGCCCCCCATGGTGTCGATCGCCATGCAGAGCAACATCTCCAGCCCACGCCCCTGCCCCCTCCCTCTTCACTCATTCGCTCATTCGCTCCCTCACCCACGCACTCACCCGCTCACGCACCCACGCACTCACGCACGCCCGCACCCACGCAAGCACTCACTCACTGGTTTGTGCCACTTGTGCTGCAGCGAGCTACGGAGGACCACACCAGCACCGTGTAGAACTTGGTGCAGGGCTCCTAGCAATGCCGGCACTCTTTCCTCATGGAGCCCACAGGTCGCGCTCGTCTAACGGGAGCATGCACGGCAATGCAGACGCCGGCGTGTGTCCCAAACCCTCCTCCCTGAGCCAACAATAGGCTCCCGCTGCGAACGGGCACGCCACGCCCCTAGGCCGAACCTGCCAATGGAGGAACCCCAAAAAGGATTGCAGGAGCCTCCTTTGCGACCGCCAAACCGCCAGCCGGAGCCAGGCCACAAACATCTGTAGGTGGGCCACCTCAGGTCAGCACAAGACAACGCATACCTCATGGCCGCGATCATCGAAATGTTGTCATTCTTCAGCATGACGGCGGTGAAGCAGTCAAAAGAAAACTGGTCCACCCAATGCGCGTCATCCATCAGGATCAATAGCGCATTGCGACTGCAGTATGGCACGTGCTAGTTGTGGTGCATTGAGGAACCAGGGTTTTTGCTTTGAATTGCACAGTTTGCGAGCAAGATGGAAGGCATTCGAAGGGATCATCTTCGAGACTAGGGGATTAGCTGGGGAACTCAGTGAGAATTTTATTTTTGACCAAGCGCACCTTCTTCTGGGTTAATTTTCAATTAACAAACCATACCCAGGGCCAACACCTAGCACGCCAAATATCAAAGTTTCTGCTAAGTGCCAATTTGCCATGGTGCACATGACTGGTTTCAGGGGGTATATTCCAAAGGTATGCACATGTAGAACAAGGGTTTCCCCTAGCAATGTGCCTGTGCATGCTGCACAGTGAATGGTGCTCTACATTACACCCATGTCATTCCCATGTGGCCATAATTTCATTCACCAGTGTGCTCAAGTACAACCACAATGTGTTTTGGCTGTCTCCCACATTCTGCAGTTCCATACAGTCACCATGTATCTGTTGTGTGCAGACATACTGCATCTGCCATCAGGGATTCCGCAACTAGGTACACCATCCTGTAGCCAACACTGCCCCATCCACAGCCCATTCAGTTCACCTGTACCATTTGGTTAACAACAACCGTGGACCATACCATACCTTTCCTTCCCCCTCACCCCCCCTCAACACACCCCCGCGCATCACGCGGCAGCAACCTCAGCCCGGCAGCAACCTACTCCTATGTGGATGTGGTCCGTGGGGTCGCACCAAGAAGAGGGTTGCCAACCATGGCAATTGGCCCACCCTGCAACTTCTACTTCAATGCACACCCCCATGCAAACCTACACCGCACAACACCCACCACCCCGGGTGGCACCAACCCATGCCCACCCTTCACCCTACGCTACCCACCACGCCATCCAACACCCACCACGCCATGCCGCCCCACATCCAGCGCACCAAGGAGGAGCCGCCCATCCCTGCCCAACAACCTCAGGTATCCCACTGATTCTACTGATGGTGGCAGTACAATTGTGCAAGAAAAAACACCAAACCACATCACCTGCACCATCTTCAAGTTCTGGTGACAGACAAGGAGGGTCTCACCTGCGTGCTGCAGGCGCACCGCAGGTGCCGTAGGGTATGAACCCCCCCCCCTCTGTTTGGTCCTCTGGTTGGTGGGGAATGGCTGGATTTTCTTCACAAAAAAAAACACATGAAATGGGCGGCGTTTTCAACTTGTCCAAGACGCGACCGTCCGTTGACGTAGTTCGGGAAGGAGGCAGGAAGGGGAGGGAGGGAGAGGGAAGAAACAAAGGAGTGGGGGTGGGGAGGGGGTTTGGAGGAAGGGCGCAAAGGACCAGACGCACCCGTAGCCTACTGCTAAAAGCTCCAGAGTCAGGTTGATGATTTGAGGCACAGTGGACGCGTTCTCGGCCGGCGGCTGTGCCGTGATGGCCTTACCGATCATCTGATCCGTCACGGCCTCAGGGTTTATGGACCTCAGCCATGGCAACCACTGCCTGCTCGTGAGGCTCAGCATTGTGTGCCACACCTGAAGGACGCCATGTGGTAAGGCTGCAGCGTATCAGCATCGCCACGGGGTGTGCTCTGGTACGCCGTATGTACGGACTCCAAGCCGCAAAACACCAAACCCACCCTCAAGCAAGATCTTGGCCGAAGCATTTGGACAACTATCGGCAGGGAACACCGAACACGGAGTCGTCAATCACGTCGAAAATGCCTCGAAATTTGTGGGGAAGCGGGGGGTTGGTAGGGTGTGTGATGTGTGTGGGAGGGAATGGTGTGTGTGGGAGGGGTGGCAGGACAGCAGGACCACTCACTCCGCCACGGCCCATAGGTACCTGGCCACAAAGTGTACCAGCTTGCGCAGCGCCTTTCAGCCTCAGGGTTGTGGGCCCAGAGTACCCCTGACCTCATCGCCACGTCCCAAGCCCCAGTCTCCTCCTGAACGATGGTGTCCGTGTCGCACCCAGCCTCCAATGGGTGGCCCAGCCATACTCACCACAGAAGCACGTCCCCAGCGTATCAACCCAATAGGCACTGCACCCCTAGAGGTGGGGTTCATCAACAACTGCCACCACTTCTCCCTCTCATTGGGGGGCTTGGCATGCTTCATGGGATCTGCGTGGCGGCTTGTGCAGCGACCTATGTGTCAGCCTAGGTGGGGAAGCTTAAGGTCTACTCCCTGAAGCTCACCTGCCGCTGTGTCCACTTCGTGCTCGGGACCTTGCCCAACCCCGTGGGCAGCAAACCTCAGGCTTCATGCCCATGGGGGTGCCGCTGGTCATGGGGCAGTAGGACCGGAGGCTCCTATTTGAGCCTCCGGTCAAGTAGGAGAAGGCCAAGGCAAATCTCGCCAACATGGGCCGAGCTGCAGTGCTGGCACCCGGCGTTGTTGGTCTTGTGCATGGTCCTAGCCTTGGCGCCCAACGTCATGTACACGGCACTGTTGCTTTCCCTGAACTTTCTGTGCAAGGTCAAGCGGACCATAGACCGCATTTTGATGAGGGCCCTCCACGGGTGCTGCAGTGGTGGCCCAGTGAGCACTGGAGCTTTGGGGTATTGTGCCCGTGCGTGGGTTCCTCACGGTCATGGACTCCCACAGCACCTTGCTATGGTTGGGGTGACCGATTGGGGAACGTGCGTGTGACCATGCTGGTGGAACCCTTGGTTGTCTTCGAGGCGCTGGGGCATGCGCTGGTGGAGGATGTGGCACAACCATAGCTGACCGGGGGTAGCGTGCCTAGCCAGAGGCCCTCAAGGCGGAGCGAGTGCCACATGATGTAATCTAGTCCACGTCGTCACATGTGTACACGACCACCTGGTTTACCAGGAGCGGACGGCTGCAGTGTCAGCCTCAGCGCAACCCCTGGATGAAGGGACTCCTCTTTGGCATTTTACACACCTCACAAGCTTAACTCCCGGGAACACCTGCAGTGCCTTCCCCGCACACACATTGTCCTCTCTGCCCTTGTCTGATGATTGTCCTCAGACATCTGTCACAATCTCCACATGATGGCTCCACACAATGAGAGCAGATGCACCATGATAAAGGTTATACACCGAGCCGTAGAAAGTGTTGAAATTTCTTTGTGTCTTTATGCATCTTGTGGCGAACAATCCGTGGCATATTGTCGTGGCACATGGCACCGGAGTGGTTTGCAAAGTGGGATTCATTTTGTTGGGGCTGTTGTGTGTGGGGGAGTGTGTGGTGTGGGGTGTGGGGTGCAAGAGGGGGTGGCATGTGTGGGAGGGGGTAAGGCGTGGTGGGGGGGAAGGGGTATCGTATGTGTTGGAAGGGGTTGTGGTGTCCGTGAGGAGGGGGAGTGGTGTCTGTTTGGGGGGGGCTGGGACTGCTGTGGAACACCAAGCCTGGTTCACTGAACGTTGTGGTATACACCCGCAGACAGGGCTCCGCAGGGCTCACGTGGCTGCCCTCGGATCTGTGCTGTAAATCTAATGCCTCAGGAGATGCTGCTGTGCTGCGCGTACACTGCGCGGGCACTGTGTTCGTGTTTGGCAACACTCCCCAGCGGCAGGAATCACCAGCGCGCCGTCCACGCCGCCCCCTGACCAGATCCACGCGAACCCTTTGCCCCATGGACCGTCCCAGCCCAACAAGCGCTTGGGCCCCACAGCACCGGACCTGGTCTGTGTGCAAGTACAGCTCCAGCAGTTCGAACAGGAATGTCTTGAAGGCGTACAACGGCGTGGCCACCTCCCGGCTCTCGCCCCCGGTCATCAACCAGTCGCAGCCGTGCTACAGAAAATGGAGGGCGTCGGGGTCAGGGTCAGCGGCACGCGTCACCGCTGTTTCAGAGCTGGGGGCCGCGAGGCGGAGGGTACGCGGGGGGCGGAGCGGGTGGTGCGCCGAGCGGGAGGCGCGGCGCGTGCGGGCGGAAGGCGGCACAAGCCTGCCCGCCTGCCTGGAGGCGGGGCACAGGGCCCGTCCGGTGATGGCGGAGATGGCACACTGCCACTCTTGCAACAGAAACACGCGGGGGTGCCCCCGCTCCTGGCAACCGACTGGGGACCGGGATAGCCACCGACAGGGGGGGGGGGGGTGGCAAAATGGATGAGGAAGTGTGTTTTTCCCCAGTGGCTTGGGCTAAGCAATTTACCGGTGCATTGCACAAAGTCTTTCCCATTCCCACAACAGTGAAATTTAGGGGGTACTCAAGGAGCGCGCGTGTGTGTGTGTGTGTGGGTGTGTGTGTGTGTGTGGGTGTGGGTGTGGGTGTGGGTGTGGGTGTGGGTGTGGGTGTGGGTGTGGGTGTGGGTGTGGGTGTGGGTGTGGGTGTGGGTGTGGGTGTGCGCGCGCGCGTGTGTGTGTGTGTGTGTGTGTGTGTGCGTGCCATCACGGCCGAGGGAGTATGCCGGTTGGTACTTCCGGGCGTAAGTACTTGTTCGCCTTTTGAGGAGGGCATGCTCCACGCGTGGATGGGTGGGTTGGTTGCCCACCCGTTGGGTTGGGGGGTGAAGGGGGCGGGTTAAGAAGCTACGAGAGGTAGGGGGGCCGCTCATGATGCCACTGCGACGATGTCCCCATTTTGGGCACGGCCCCACTCCCCGGCATCATGACTTTGGGGACTGGCGCCCGGCAGTCTGCCTCACCGCAGGCACATATCTCGGTTTTCGATTAGGAAAGGGGGCGGAGGGGCGAGCAAGGGTCACCGCAGCGATTGTGTACCACCGATGCCGCCTCCCCAGGACTCGGACTCAGAAGTTGGGGACACGCAACGAGGGTACTCACCACTTGCCCGCGCCGGTTGCTTGGGTGGAAAGAGGGGGGGTTTGGTTTGGTTTGGATCTCGGCTTGCGCCAAAGGTGGTGACCCACGGCCAGTGTGCCCGTACCTCACCGGCTCGACTGGGTACCCCCCCTGGTTGTCTGGTCTCACAGCCGCCCAGACTGCTGACGATCCCCGTACCTCGTCAAGGCGCTGACGAGAGGGAGATACCGCCGTGCCTGTATGTGTAGGTGCGCGTGGCGTGGGGGGTCCTTGGGGGGGGGGGGGGGCTTTCAAGGCAGGGGCACACCTTTTGTCGTTCTCCTGCGGGCCGTGGTTGGCGCGTGTGGGGGGTTGTGTGTGCCCGGTGCTCCGGGCCCCAGCAGCGGGGCATGGGCGCCCTACCACGAGGCTGCTGAGGGAGTCTGTGGGTCGGGTGACCTGCAGCTTCCTCCCGCCCACGACTGAACCCCAGAGGGGTGCACGGGGCGTGTGGTCTGAGGTGCCCCTTGATTGACCCAGAGGGTTACAGGCAGCGTTGCACAGAGTGCCAGACCGGCTGGGAGCGTCCCAGTAGAAGGAAGGTCCTGGGGCGTGCTGAGCACTTCCCTGCCCCAGGAGCACTCTAGGGAGCGGAGCTCCCAGTGAGCCTGCTGCGCCCTGGTCACCTCTGACGAGGCGGGACCCTGGGGGTGACACCGCTCGCCACCCCTCCTGGTGAAAGAGGGGGGGGAGGGGCTGGAAACTGAGGATGCGCAGCAGCACTTTGACTAACCACCAGATCGTAACACAACTACACAAAAGTTCCACCGTGGCCCAGGGGCTGGGGATGGGGGCTTTGGTCATCAGTCAGGGTGACTTGGCATGTCCGGGCCTCGCCTCCTCTCGCTGTGCCGTGCCCGCACCAGCGCCTCTGGGGCCCTGTAGATCTGGAGCCCCGGATGCGCGGTTCCGTGCGCCGCATGGGGCATACCTTCGTACACAATCTTGAGGCTTGGGTGAGGAGCGTGCTCTTGCCCATGCCCGCATCCCCAAGAAACAACAGCATGCGCGACTTCGTTGCCTTCACGGGCACCAACGAGGTATCATTCATGACCACCTCTTCGATCTGGATGTCGTCGCCCCAAAGGCTGGCGCTGTTGGGGAGCTCGGAGGACATCTGCATAGAACAGACGCCTGGGGTCTGCAACGTTCTCATTGCTGAATGGGGGGGGGGGTATGCCGTTCAGGCGGAATCCCAGAGCTGGGCGAGAAGAAAATTGCTCCAGGGGGTGGGGTGGGGGGGCGGGCACGGAGGCCCATTTCCAACCTCCCCCCTTCCTTGTCCGCCGTGCACGGAGGGGGGGTTCGGCGCGGGGGTGCCCCAGCTGCCGTCCCGGGGGGGGGGGGGGGGTGGACCACAACATATATGACTCAAAATGATCCCCATGCCGCGCTGATCATTTTGACAACACATATGTGGGGGAAATTTTTTGGTGGAAAAAATCACCTCGCAGAGGTTGTTAGATCAAAGCCAGGCAGGCGTATATAGGGGAAAACGCCACGTACCCCCCATTTTGGGCCTTTTTGGGCCTATTCGCGTACCCTACCCCAAGGGGTTGAATTGTTAGTTTAACCCCTTGTAAACTCATTATTTGGTCCAATAAACGCATCCCCCGATGAGTGTTTGGTCCGGACCCCCCCCAGACCCCCCCCCACTTGAAACCCACTTTTTGGAGCTTTTGAGGGAGGTGGGGGGGGGGGGGTCAAAAAATGACCCCCCCTTTTTTTGGGTCGAAAATCATGAATCTTTTGGTTTTTTTCGATTTTGAGCCGAAAAAGTGTTTCCGGGTTCCGACTCCATGGGGTTTGTATGGGGCGGAGAGGGACGAGCGCTCATGCAGTTTATGCACTTTCCAGCCATTTTTGCTATGTTGGCGGTTTTGGCGACCTCGGTGACCCCGTGCTACCCACTCTGAGGGGTGTGAGTGGGGATGTTGTAACAGTATGCCTATTAGGATACGAAAGGACATTTTTTGCAGTCTGTAGCCCTGCCGAGGGCCGGTCAAAACACGTGCCAAAGACGCGAAATGACTGTTTCCACCAACAATGGGTTACATGATACATGACTGAATGGGCCGGTGCACAACCTGCTTATGCAGTTTTTCAACCCAGGTAGCTCAAAAATCGAAGTCACCTCGCAGAGGTTGTTAGATCAAAGCCAGGCAGGCGTATATATGGGGAAAACGCCACATACCCCCCCATTTTGGCCTTTTTGGGCCTATTCGCGTACCCTACCCCAAGGGGTTGAATTGTTAGTTTAACCCCTTGTAAAATCATTATTTTGCCCAATAAACGCATCCCCCAATGAGTTTTTGGTCCGGACCCCCCCAGACCCCCCCCACTTGAAACCCACTTTTTTGAGGTTTTGAGGGAGGGGGGGGGGTGGGGGGGTGGGGGGGGGGGGTCAAAAAATGACCCCCCCATTTTTTGGGTCGAAAATCATGAATCTTTTGGTTTTTTTCGATTTTGAGCCGAAAAAGTGTTTCCGGGTCCCGACTCCATAGGGTTTGTATGGGGCGGAGTGGGACGAGCGCTCATGCAGCTTATGCACTTTTTCAGCCATTTTTGCTACGTTGGCGGTTTTGGCGACCTCGGTGACCCCGTGGTATCCACTTTGAGGGGTGTGAGTGGGGATGTTGTGACAGTATCTGCCTCCTAGTATACGGAAGGATGTTTTTTGCAGTCTCTAGCCTTGCCTGGGGCCGTCCACAACCCGTGCCAAAGACGCGAAATGGCTGTTTCCACCAATAATGGCTTAGTGAATGGGCTGGTACACAACCTGCTTGTGCAGTTTTTTACCCTGGACAGCTCAAAAATCGAAGTTTCCGAAACTTACTTTTTTGACATCGTGATCATCTAAAATGACCATCCAAGGTATGTAAAGCATGTTTTAGGCCGTATTTACGTGTTTTTCACCCGATTTGGGTATTAGGTCCGGGGGAGGGGTCTTCCAAGGGATTGGTACACAACCTGCTTATGCACTTTTTCACTATGGGGAGCTCAAAAATCGAAGTTTTCGAAACTTGTTTTTTTGATGTTGTGACCACCTAAAATGACCATCCAAGCTATGCAAAGCATGTTTTAGGCCGTATTTGCGTGTTTTTCACCCTATTTGGGTGTTAGGTCCGGGGGGGGGGGGGTCTCCCAAGGGACGGGTGCACAACCTGCTTATGCAGTTTTTCAACCCGGACAGCTCAAAAATCGAAGTTTTCGAAACATATTTTTTTGATATTGTGATCACCTAAAATGACCATCCAAGCTATGGAAAGCATGTTTTAGGCCGTATTTACGTGTTTTTCACCCTTTTTGGGTGTTAGGTCCGGGGGAGGGGTCTTCCAAGGGATTGGTACACAACCTGCTTATGCAGTTTTTCACTATGGGGAGCTCAAAAATCGAAGTTTTCGAAACTTGTTTTTTTGATATTGTGACCACCTAAAATGACCATCCAAGGTATGGAAAGCATGTTTTAGGCCGTATTTACGTGTTTTTCACCCGATTTGGGTATTAGGTCGGGGGGGGGGGGGGTCTCGCAAGGGATTGGTACACAACCTGCTTATGCACTTTTTCACTATGGGGAGCTCAAAAATCGAAGTTTTCGAAACTTGTTTTTTTGATGTTGTGACCACCTAAAATGACCATCCAAGCTATGCAAAGCATGTTTTAGGCCGTATTTGCGTGTTTTTCACCCTATTTGGGTGTTAGGTCCGGGGGGGGGGGGGGTCTCCCAAGGGACGGGTGCACAACCTGCTTATGCAGTTTTTCAACCCGGACAGCTCAAAAATCGAAGTTTTCGAAACATATTTTTTTGATATTGTGATCACCTAAAATGACCATCCAAGCTATGGAAAGCATGTTTTAGGCCGTATTTACGTGTTTTTCACCCTTTTTGGGTGTTAGGTCCGGGGGAGGGGTCTTCCAAGGGATTGGTACACAACCTGCTTATGCAGTTTTTCACTATGGGGAGCTCAAAAATCGAAGTTTTCGAAACTTGTTTTTTTGATATTGTGACCACCTAAAATGACCATCCAAGGTATGGAAAGCATGTTTTAGGCCGTATTTACGTGTTTTTCACCCGATTTGGGTATTAGGTCGGGGGGGGGGGGGGGGTCTCGCAAGGGATTGGTACACAACCTGCTTATGCAGTTTTTCAACCCGGACAGCTCAAAAATGGAAGTTTTTGAAACTTTTTTTTTTGATATTGTGACCACCTAAAATGACCATCCAAGCTATGGAAAGCATGTTTTAGGCCGTATTTACGTGTTTTTCACCCGATTTGGGTATCAGGTCGGGGGGGGGGGGGGTCTCCCAAGGGACGGGTGCACAACCTGCTTATGCAGTTTCTCACCCCGGACAGCTCAAAAATGGAAGTTTTCGAAACATATTTTTTTGATATTGTGACCACCCAAAATAACCATCCAAGCTATGGAAAGCATGTTTTAGGCCGTATTTACGTGTTTTTCACCCTTTTTGGGTGTTAGGTCGGGGGGGGGGGGGGGGGGCTCCCAAGGGATTGGTACACAACCTGCTTATGCAGTTTTTCACCCCAGGCAGCTCAAAAATCGAAGTTTTCGAAACTTGTTTTTTTGATATTGTGACCACTTAAAATGACCATCCAAGCTATGGAAAGCATGTTTTAGGCCGTATTTACATGTTTTTCACCCTATTTGGGTATCAGGTCGGGGGGGGGGGGGGGGTCTCCCAAGGGACGGGTGCACAACCTGCTTATGCAGTTTTTCACCCCGGACAGCTCAAAAATGGAAGTTTTCGAAACATATTTTTTTGATATTGTGACCACCCAAAATAACCATCCAAGGTATGGAAAGCATGTTTTAGGCCGTATTTACGTGTTTTTCACCCTATTTGGGTATTAGGTCCAAGGGGGGGGGGGTCTCCCAAGGGATTGGTACACAACCTGCTTATGCAGTTTTTCACCCCAGGCAGCTCAAAAATCGAAGTTTTCGAAACATATTTTTTTGATATTGTGACCATCCAAAATGACATTTCAAGCTATGCAAAGCATGTTTTAGGCCGTATTTACGTGTTTTTCACCCTATTTGGGTATCAGGTCGGGGGGGGGGGGGGGTCTCCCAAGGGACGGGTGCACAACCTGCTTATGCAGTTTCTCACCCCGGACAGCTCAAAAATGGAAGTTTTCGAAACATATTTTTTTGATATTGTGACCACCCAAAATAACCATCCAAGGTATGGAAAGCATGTTTTAGGCCGTATTTACGTGTTTTTCACCCTATTTGGGTATTAGGTCCAAGGGGGGGGGGGTCTCCCAAGGGATTGGTACACAACCTGCTTATGCAGTTTTTCACCCCAGGCAGCTCAAAAATCGAAGTTTTCGAAACATATTTTTTTGATATTGTGACCATCCAAAATGACATTTCAAGCTATGCAAAGCATGTTTTAGGCCGTATTTACGTGTTTTTCACCCTATTTGGGTATCAGGTCGGGGGGGGGGGGGGGTCTCCCAAGGGACGGGTGCACAACCTGCTTATGCAGTTTCTCACCCCGGACAGCTCAAAAATGGAAGTTTTCGAAACATATTTTTTTGATATTGTGACCACCCAAAATAACCATCCAAGCTATGGAAAGCATGTTTTAGGCCGTATTTACGTGTTTTTCACCCTTTTTGGGTGTTAGGTCGGGGGGGGGGGGGGGGGCTCCCAAGGGATTGGTACACAACCTGCTTATGCAGTTTTTCACCCCAGGCAGCTCAAAAATCGAAGTTTTCGAAACTTGTTTTTTTGATATTGTGACCACTTAAAATGACCATCCAAGCTATGCAAAGCATGTTTTAGGCCGTATTTACATGTTTTTCACCCTATTTGGGTATCAGGTCGGGGGGGGGGGGGGGTCTCCCAAGGGACGGGTGCACAACCTGCTTATGCAGTTTTTCACCCCGGACAGCTCAAAAATGGAAGTTTTCGAAACATATTTTTTTGATATTGTGACCACCCAAAATAACCATCCAAGGTATGGAAAGCATGTTTTAGGCCGTATTTACGTGTTTTTCACCCTATTTGGGTATTAGGTCCAAGGGGGGGGGGGGTCTCCCAAGGGATTGGTACACAACCTGCTTATGCAGTTTTTCACCCCAGGCAGCTCAAAAATCGAAGTTTTCGAAACATATTTTTTTGATATTGTGACCATCCAAAATGACATTTCAAGCTATGCAAAGCATGTTTTAGGCCGTATTTACGTGTTTTTCACCCTATTTGGGTGTTAGGTCGGGGGGGGGGGGGGGGGGGGCTCCCAAGGGACGGCTGCACAACCTGTTTTTCTGCAGTTTTTCACCCCGGACAGCTCAAAAATCGAAGTTTTCGAAACTTGTTTTTTTGATATTGTGATCACCTAAAATGACCATCCAAGCTATGGAAAGCATGTTTTAGGCCGTATTTACGTGTTTTTCACCCTTTTTGGGTGTTAGGTCGGGGGGGGGGGGGGGGGGGCTCCCAAGGGATTGGTACACAACCTGCTTATGCAGTTTTTCACCCCAGGCAGCTCAAAAATCGAAGTTTTCGAAACTTGTTTTTTTGATATTGTGACCACCCAAAATGACCATCCAAGCTATGGAAAGCATGTTTTAGGCCGTATTTACGTGTTTTTCACCCTTTTTGGGTGTTAGGTCGGGGGGGGGGGGTCTCCCAAGGGACGGGTGCACAACCTGCTTGTGCAGTTTTTCACCCCGGACAGCTCAAAAATCGAAGTTTTCGAAACTTGTTTTTTTGATATTGTGACCACCTAAAATGACCATCCAAGGTATGGAAAGCATGTTTTAGGCCGTATTTACGTGTTTTTCACCCTTTTTGGGTGTTAGGTCGGGGGGGGGGGGGGGGGGGGCTCCCAAGGGATTGGTACACAACCTGCTTATGCAGTTTTTCACCCCAGGCAGCTCAAAAATCGAAGTTTTCGAAACTTGTTTTTTTGATATTGTGATCACCTAAAATGACCATCCAAGCTATGGAAAGCATGTTTTAGGCCGTATTTACGTGTTTTTCACCCTTTTTGGGTGTTAGGTCGGGGGGGGGGGGTCTCCCAAGGGATTGGTACACGACCTCCTGATGCAGTTTGTCACCCCAGGCAGCTCAAAAATCGAAGTTTTCGAAACTTGTTTTTTTGATACCGTGATCACCTAAAATGATCATCCAAGGTATGTAAAGCATGTTTTAGCCGGTATTTATGTAGTTTCCACCCTATTTTGGGTGTGTGTTGCTCGCGGTAGATTCTCTGCGAGGTGGACTTGCCGAAGGCAATAGAATTTCCAAAACTTATTTTTTTGATAGTGTGATCACCTAAAATGACCATCCAAGGTATGTAATGCATGTTTTAGGCCATATTTCCGTGTTTTTCACTCTATTTGGGTATTGGGTGCGGGGAGAGGGGGGGGGGTCTCCCAAGGGATTGGTACACAACCTGCCTCTGCAGTTTTTCACCCTGGGCAGCTCAAAAAACGAAGTTTGCAAAACTCATTTTTTTTGATACCGTGATCACCTGAAATTATCATCCAAGGTATGTAAAGCATGTTTTAGGCCGTATTTATGTGTTTTTCACCCTGTTTGCCATTTGGTCGGGTGGGGGATGGTCAAACGGGATTGGTACACAACCTGCTTATGCAGTTTTTGAGCCTTTACAGCTCAAAAATCGAAGTTTCCAAAACTTATTTTTTGATGTTGTGATCACCTAAAATGACCATCCAAGATATGTAAAGCGTGTTTTAGCCCGTATTTATGTAGTTTTTACCCTATTTTGGGGGGGTGTTGCTTGGGGTAGATTCTCTGCGAGGTGGACTTGCCGAAGGCAGTAGAATTTGTGTTCCGGCGCCAACATGCAGTGTTGCACAAAACAAAGGGCCCAGCACGGAATCCCATTTCTGCGACCCCTCTCCCCCCCCCTCTTGGGCGGGCGCCCCCCCCCCCCCCCTCTTTGAGCAATTTTCAGGTCGCCCTGATGTGCACATCTGGGCACAGGGCATACAAGCGGTTGCGTGTACAGTACGGTTGTGTGTACAGTACAGATCATGAAGAGCAGGTTGCAGCCAAAGCTGTGCATACTCGGTACCGTGCAAACAAAGTCCTGTCTGTATAGGGAAGGATGTGGGACACATTTGGCTGGCAGACCGACAGTGTGGACGGAGCCTGGAGCCTGCGGCAGACTTACCCCTGCTAAACTGAGCCGTCTGGCAGGTACTGACTGCAATCGAGCTCAGAGGCGCTCAATGGTCGAACAATTTTTCTGTCTCCTTGCGATGCGCAATTAGCTGCAGTGCGTGCGGCGGGGGGGGGGGGGGGGCACCAAGGCTGAGTGAGTATGCTGGTGGGTACTTGCGGGTGTAGGCACTTGTTTACCTCCCTCGCCAGCACCGACAAGGCTCCAAACAAAATCTTTCCCAAGACAGCAGAGTTTGGAGGGTGCTCACCACCGCTAATGTGGGCAATGTAACAAGAGGGCCAGGGGGTGCGGGCGGAGGGGGGGCTCCAGAACACTCCTCATTTGTCAACGAACCAAATCTTGGGCGAGTCTTTCGGGTGTGACTGATAAATGGTCTGGTCAACGGCGCCCCAAAATCAACGGCGAAGGGCATGGCGCCCCCATGTGTCGGTCGCTGGTTGTGCCGCCCGTAGCCCCCGGGGCCCAGTTTGGACCGGCTCCACTGCGACCCCCCCCCAACAGACTATCGGTCAAAAAAGCTGCCAGGTGCACCGCTGCCGACCGCCTGGGCCAAAGCTCTGCGGTTCACTCGACTTCTGCCCCGAAATGCCCCTAATTTTGGGTCCATTCTGCTCGTGAACGTGTCGAGCCGGATTAGCCTCAGACCCGGCGAGAAAACGCGAGGATTGTGGGACTGAGCCGAGCCTGTGTTGCGCAGCAGAAGCGAGTGGGGGCTGTCACACCCCCGCACCAGAGGCGAATTTGCGAGGTGCAACACTGGACACATGTGGCCTCCAGTTTGAGCATGTGTGCACTCACTTTTGGTGGTGTCGTCACAATTGCACACAAAACAATATCCTTTTGCACCAAACGACTGAAACCGAATGGAAATTTGGGTTCGTTGCGCAGAAAAGAAATTGGACAATAGGACCAAAACTGTGCCTATTGGGCAGCACCAACGCATCTGCCGCGCTGTCTGACATTGAGATATCCAAAACCAAGACTTCATAAACACCATCAACACGTGGATTCAGTTGTATCAGTAGGAGACCCGGCTCCGCAGTACGCAGGTCCTGGGGTTTGTTCTGGTTTCGGCGTGGGCATCACGGGCTCCCCGTTCCCGTTCTGCAATGGGTTGCACCGGCCTTCACCAGCCCATGGGTCCACGATTGGAGCGCCCCACCAACTCAGCCCCCTGCATTTACGCACCGACACACCCACACACACACCCACCACCCACCCACCCACACACCCACAGGCACCCACCCACACACCCACAGACACACACCCACACGCCCACGCACACACGCTGAACGTGATAAACAGGGCACAGATCAAGGCGTCCTGAGTGTACTGAGTCTCGTCAGGTGCAGTGTCAAAACAAAGACATGTTCAAACACGGCACTGGGCGCGTTTCTGCAGCGAAGGAAGATGAAGGGCAGGAACTCCAGTCTGCAGCCTCAGGACAATCCCTCGGTGCCGATCTACGGAGCACAGGCAACGATATGTTTCTACCAGGCGCATGAGTAGGGTCAGGACTCTTCGCTCCCTCTCCCTTCACCGAAAGACCACCGGACGAGGGACATACAACCAGCGACCTCAGTGTTCTCAGTGTCATGCAAAAATACAATGGAGTCGGAAATGACCCGTTGCGGGACCGCTACACACACACAGAGTCACGCCCAGCCAGACGAAGCAGGCACCCAAAATCAGTATCCCGCACCCCGGTGATACCATGGGCCGCAATATCGGATGCTAAAAACCACCTGCTGTACAGTCCCCCCACCAGTGTGCATGCTGCTGCAGCCAGTGCACCACCACCCCGCTGCCCGCGTTCTCGAGAGGGTAACTAATGTGGTACACAGCTTTCGCGGTAGCCTGAACATCATGGGGGGGGCAGTTGCGTACGCACGGAAGATCCCCTTGTGCATAGTACGCATGGCCTCTGCCCTCTCATACCCCGACAGGATAGCAACGTTAAGCCACACCACCGCACTCATGATCTGAGAACTCCATGCCACGGAAAACGGGAGTCCATATTTAAGCGCGCCAGACACACACACACACACACACACACACGCACACACACACACACACACACACACACACACACACAAACACACACACAAACACACAAACAAACACACCCTCGATGCTGCCGGAAGCGCCTTGATCAGGGACTCTATCATGCCAACTTCCGCCTCTCGGCCCACAAAAACCTCATCCACAACTGCAGCAGAACAGGCACAGGGCCGGTCCGTCAGAGCCAATCCACTTTGGCACGTGCTGACATCAGTGGCAATGCATTGACACCGTCGCTGATGTTGGGTGTGTGTTGCGTGCGGGGCTGTGTACGGGTGTCTTCACTGCGTTTCGGTGTTCGCGGGGCGTTGCGTCGTGAGGGTCGTACTGCGCGGCGCGCGTGCGCAATTCGTGATCGCCGGATGCATTGCACTTGCTTCGACACTAAAGAATCGTGCCCTGCGCCAGCGCGACACTCTCCGGTGGCTGCCCATCAATGGATGTTTGCCACCCCCACCCAAGAAACTACTTCAGCTTCGCAGTTGGTAGGCGGGCTGTACGTTTTTCCCGGGGAGGGGGCAAGCGCCGGGAGGTCCCAGGGATCCACCGCTGCGAGATACGCCGGCAAAACTGAAATACTTGTCATGCAGAGCCTGTACCCGCCCAGGCACACTACGGGGGGGGGGGGGGGTGGAACAGGTGAAGTTTGGAACGGCCCAATTTGGCACAACGGCAGTGTGCCTTGGCATTTCAGATCGTAGCCATTTTTGCAGGTGCCATTTTTGGTGCTCTTGGGATGCACCTTCCCCTTGTGCCCACGCAGTGCGCTCGACCGGGGCATTTGGGCATTCCGAGTGTCGCGCGTACCAAACCCCCCGGTACCACTGCAGCCCCCGTTGGGCCACCTCACATCCACGACACTGACCAGAGGGACGCTGTGCCCGTGCGGTGCGGGTGGGAGCCCACGGCATCTGTCGGGGTGGCGCCCAGCTGTCTACTTTGCGCCGGATTATCCGGCACAAATCCAGCGTCAAAAATTTCAAATCCAGCGCAAATCCAGCGTGACCCTTCCCCAACAAGCACACTGTGGAAAATGATCCCTATCCATTCCCATGATCCTGGATCTTCGCTGACTTTCGGATTGCCTTCATCAGGGCATTCATTGTTTAAATGACATTTGAAAAGTGTGTGCAGCGGGTTTTGAACCAGCGCATTGCAATAGACATGGCATAAACCACCAGACCACAGGACCTCCACTTCTGTTCAGGGTTAAGGACTGTTTATTGCCTGCAGCCATGTCCAGAAAAAGCGCAAATCCAGCGTAAATCCAGCGTCACATTTTTCAAATCCAGCGCAAATCCAGCGTCAACTACCCAAAAATCCACCGCAAAGTAGACAGCTGGTGGCGCCGCGTTGCGTCACGTTGCACTGCGCTGTGCGGCAGGGGCCCTCTGCCGCCTCTGCGGCCCTGAACCCGCTTCGCCACGAACATACTCTCTTCCGACTGCTGCGGCTTGTCCAGTTGCATCGGGGAAGGGTCCATGGCGTCCGATGCCCCAAAGGCGGACCGCGCCGAGAGGCGGGCCGCCGGGGCTTGACGGGGGGACACGGGGGACAGCATGGAGCGTTTGAGGTCCATGGAGGACCGCACGGAGAACGAGGACCGCGCGGAGCGCGCGGAGGAGACGGAGGAGGCGTAAGACGAGGCCGAAGAGTGACTTCCCGTGCGGCCTGCGTGAGGCGGGTAGGGCGGGTAGGGCACTGCCAGAGTGACGCAGGAAGGAGGGCGTTGCTGGTGGCGAGACGGGAGGCACTACTCCGGGCCGTCACCTCGTCTTTTTGAGGCCGCTTCTCAAATGAAGGAAATTTGTGTCTTGGGAGGAGCGCCCTCCCCAAAGTCCAAATCGGGGGGGGGGCGTCGCCGACATCCGGGAATCGAACCGCCGCTTTGAGACTGACTGTTGGACGCACGCGCCCTCCCCCGTTCCAAATGGAGAACTTCTGTCCCGGAGAAACGGTAATTAAAAACCTTCGCCCGTTTCCCACAGGGCCGGCCCGCCGTCTCCCACAAGTACATCGCATGATGGCGAGATCCCGTGGACACCTTTGGATATCTCAGATATTTGTGGATACCACGTGTTATGCAATCGACGTTGGGCGACAACACGGCTCGGCAGCGCGGATCCCTCGGGGGACCTCGCACGACGTCGCAACCCACAAGTGGCTCATGGATATGCGTGCCCATCGTGATGCCTGCCCTTACCCATTTGGGAGGGCGCGGGACCAAGCCTTGTTGTCTCCCGAAACAAAAAAAATGACAAAGGGGACACAAGGGGTGGGCACAGATGCCACAAGGGTCCAAGGTATCCCACTATCTCAAGTTGAGGCGCCGGCGCACCAGTGCGCTGGCGTGCAGCGGGGTTGCTGCCCGGGGGGGGCAACCCCTTGGTTCTGGACGCCAACTACCCCCACAACTAACTGTTGGCCGGAGGCCCCTGGGGGGGGGGGGGGGGGGCATTGGAGGGGGGGTTCAGGGAGGGGCGAATTGGGGGGGGGGTCTAGGAGGGGCTTGGGGGGGTTGCTGCAAGGGGAACGCCGTTGCGCAGAGGTGCCGTTATCCCTGCTGCTTCGGCGAATGGGCCATGACAGCGTGCCACCAGAATAGGGGTTCTCCACCAGGGGCCTTGCCCATGTGGAGGCGGACGGTGGCGTTGGGCTCCGGGTTGGCCGTGGCCCGGGCAACCTGCTCTAACGCCTTGGGGTCATATGCTGCCAAGTCGACTTGGATGACGGACACCGAGGGGTTCCGGTCGGTAGGTTCCCCAAACAACTTGCCACCCACGGGTCGTGGGTGCACCAGTGAGTCACCCCGTGGCTTTCAGGTTGACCCAACCCTTGGCAGTCTGACATGTTGTGCGAAACGTGGAATGCCAGCTCAGTTCCATGCCTAAACCAACCGCATGTTCGCCTTCCCTAGTCCCGAGCAGGCCAAGTGCAGAGTGCATCGACCGAAACAAGGCCAGGCCCCCGGTTTTGCCGAAGGCAGCAATTGACCTCCTCTGACACTGTTTGGGAGGGGGGATCGCTTAGACGCCCCCCACTGCCCTGCACTGTTGGTGCAATTCTGGAGCAGCGTCACCACACTCTGCTCTGGGATGTCCTGCTTTCTGTGGATGAGGATCGCTCATGACGTGGTAGGGGCACTGGAAGAGGGACGCTGGAAATTGAATGTCCAGTGGTGGCCTTGTGCCTCCAAAAAGGGTTTGCAGTGCTGCTGACACCCAAATGCCATGTTTCGTGGTGCCGTTGTCAGTAAAAGAAATGCCTTTGAGGAGGTCATGGCACTCCAGTCCAGGTCTTTTGGTGCCCTGTGCCTTGGGGCTAACCTTCCGGGGGCCGTGGCATCGCTGGTGTGCGCCGCCAGGCGTGCACTTTCATATTTCATGGAAGCGCCCTCCGTATAGATCCCCCTGCATCTCCATGTCGCGCACCTCCGTGTCGCGCTCGTCCCCTCATCACTCATCCTACTTCCCCCCTGCCTCTTGCTGCTTGCGGCATGTCCTTGTTTCTGTCCACCCTTGCCTCGCCCGTCCTGCCTCCCTCCCCTCACTGGCGCTCCCTCTCTCTGTCTAGCCCGAAAGCCCATAGAACGGGGGCATACCGCCATGGATCCTCAGCCTCATTCGTCTCGACCCAGCCGACCTCTGACTACCGCTGCTTTGGCTACCACTTCGCTGCTTCCAGGTCGCAGGATACATTGAAACTGGCGCGTCAATCCCTGGCAAACAGTGAATATTGGATGGCAATCACACAACAAAAATAACGGAGATACAAAACAGGGGGAAGATGGTCCCACCCGACGGCCGTAGGCACGGGTTACATCCGCCCTCGGGAGACGTGGCCAGTCCTTCGGTTATGCCAATGCGCACGGATCACTCAAAACCTGCCACTCCAGCCGCTCCGGCCATTTCTTCAGTGGAAGTCACACCGCTCAAATCACGCCCAACGAAGGAACTTCATGCGGCAGCCGCGGGTTTTGAGAAATAGCGAACAAGCGACCGGCGGCTGGCGCGCAACCGACGGCGGTTGGTGGACAACGGATGGCAGTGGGTTGGTGACGCGCCAAAAGCCTGGCGCAAGGTCCATCCGGCCCTTCGGGCGTCGCATGTGCCTCGGGGCCCCGCCTCCGGAACGGGATGGCGCCCATTTTGAAAAATCGTAAATTCGCTTGTCGTATCGATCGCATCACAATGCGCAAGACCACAAGCGACGGCCGGCATACCCTTTAAGTTCTCGACCCGCTCCTCCCCAAACTCGAAGGAGTTGAAGTCCCTCAGGGACAGATAGACGGCTTCGCCGCAGAAGATGGAGGACCCCAACGTCCCCACTTCAGCCGCCAGCATCTGAGGAGAAACGGACGCAAATCGCGTGCTGGGGCCGCGGTGCGTGCTCAATCACCGCCCCCCGTGCGTTGTTGGCTCGACAGCAGATGCCTGGGCCCCCCATTCAGTCCTGGTCCTTGTGCCCTCAGCCTGCCCCCCCCTCCTGCCTCCTCTAACGCAAGTTCGCCCCCCTCCGTAACAGCCGACCTTGGAGTAGGCAAACAGGACAAGTCATCCAGGCGCTCCGTTGACACAACCAAAACACGTTCGGACCCACAGAGGGTCAGAATGAGCAGTGGTGAGAGGCCAATAGGCGCCGCCAAAGGCAAACAACCTAATCCCAAGGCCTTGTGCCAAACCCCCCCCCCCCCCGAGTGCCGAGGGGGCGGACGGATGGTGAGGCTGGGGGAGGTGGTCGCATTGGCTGCTTTGGCTCAGGGTCACCCAACCCCAGCTTTGACCACCAATTGTCGTAGGGGGGGGGGGAGGGGACTGGGCACTCGCCTCTTTCCGCCGTGAGCCGCGGTCCCGGCAACAGGGGTCTCTGGGCACGGGTCCCCGTGTGTCGTGCACAGGCTCCAGAGGTCTAAACGAGGTCCAGGTTGTGGGTGGGGGTTGGGGGGGGCGCAGCCAAGAACGTATTGAATTCGCACATAAGCAGTTGGTACTTCTGCAATCGCTCAAATTTCTGATAGGGAATTTGTGCAGTTCTTGTCCCCAGACGGTGGGAGGCATGTTTTGGGAGATGGAGAGTGGGACGGTTGCCCCTCTGCTCACAAATGCTGGTTCCTCTGCCCACTCCATGAGGGATTGAATGCAGATGAGAGAGAAACGGGAAGAACACAGCCGACCGCAGGCAATGCACACCATTAACCGAGCCGCAAGATTGACTGCACTGCCCAACACGCTGTACTCTTTGCGCAGTGCACCTCCGATATTCCCACAGAAGACCTGGTGACAAGATGCAGACAGCTCCTGCACAACTGCATGAAGGCAATACAGGACCATGTGTAAACAAATGGAGCGAGCGAGAAATCCCGGGGAGGCTTGCCAGACCACTCAGCTTGAATGGGTAGAGCCGGCGGGGGGGGGGGGGGGGCATGTTAGACCTAGGGATGTTCTGAAGGGGGGGGGGGGGGTAAAGGGCTCCTCCTTGGCAACCGAGCTTCTTGAGCAGACTGTCTGATGGAAGGCCAGAGCGGACATGCAGTAGGCAGGTGACACAGGAGGGAACAAACGAATGCCATCCCACATAGAAGGGACATGCAGTACAGAGTCGCACAGTTGCAAAAATAAAACTGAATATCGCGTAACATCCTACTCAGGACCAGAGTCAGAGGATGAGTTGTCTGATGTTTGAGGAGGATGAAGAAGATGATGACGAGGGCGGTGGACAGGGGAGCATACATCATGGTGTACACCTTTGGCGCCGCTTTTTGTATTGTTAGATCACTACGATCTTCGGGAGGGCTAGACCCACGTGGGGTCCAACTTGCCCATTTAAGCACAGAGCCGGTGGGGACTGGCTGTGGCCGCGGGCCCGCCACTCACTCCATTTGGGCACAGCGCCGCCAACCTCGTCCTCATACATAACCTTTGCTCCGCAAGAAAACCGTTGCACAACGCGTTGACGTCACCTGATCGTGAGGCAGGCGAACCCCCTCCCGCCCCGCCCCGTATGCTGTTGGCTCGACGGAACACACCTCCGCCCCTGTCCCATTTCTTGTCCCTTGTGCCGTGCCCGTTCCCCCTCCTGCCACGTCCAACACACATACTTCAGCCCCCCGTTTTTGGAGGGTGAGAGTGGCACAGTTGTCCCTCTGCTCACAAGTGCTGATTCTGGCCCTTGAGGGCTACACCTGCGTGCCACAAGGCGCGCCGCACGGCAAGAATAATTCTCTTAAGCTGCAGAAACAGTGAAACTTGTAAGAAGGAAAAAGCACCATTCCATGACCATTTGGAGTACCTGCCTATACAAAACCCACTGAGTGGGAGGGGGTTGGGGTTGGGGGGGAGCGGGGGGGGAGGGGGGGGCACATTGATAAACGACATTTGTATATCGCCTTTTCTTGCGGAATTTGGCGCTCAAAGCATGGACGGTTTGATGAAAGTAGCTAAATCTCTGCGATGCTCACGTGCTCCCCCGAATTTACACAATTTACATTCAACAATGGACACAATTCTAGGTCAGAAATATGCGTAACTGTAGGCAATAGCAAGCCCATCCACGCTCCGGGGAAGAGCTCCGAATGCAGGATCTTCACTTCTTCATTGTATAGCAGACAACACGGGGCCGGTCCCTATCCCCGACCGTGGGCAGAATGGCTACATAACCCAACATTACCCATCATCCCAACCCCGAGCCCCAACACACACGGGTAAGCCGGGGGGGGGGGGGGCTCCAAAAAGAAAAAAGAGTCCCCAAGGGACATATTGCAGGGGGGTGTGTGAAAAGGTAGGGAATACAATAACAATGAATTCCCTGTCTTGTTTGCAGTTGGAATTACTATTATTATTATTATTATTATTATTATTATTATTATTATTATCATTATTATTATTATTATTATTATTATTATTATCATTATTGAATTATTCCTAACGCGCGCCGCAGGTGCGCCACAGGGGTGTAGCCCTCCTTGGCGTCTCTCCCACGCCGGCGCCGGCATGCACCCCTACAAAGTGCAAAAACAGAGAATGGATTGAGGAAGCCGGTGATGCAAACCCAACGTGTGCTGGTGCATTGCCCCATTCATTGTCTGTTCATTACTACTTCTCAGGGTCCAAAATGACATCATCTTTCATCAAATAGTGTGTGACAAAGAATGATCAAAATGGTCCGTTCGATTCGTTCAAATGTCAAACAATGGAGATGCGCACCAACATTGCAAACCTCTCTTTACCCCTTCCCTCACTGACAAAACCACACAATCACAACAATGCCCAACAACTCCATTTCATACTGCATATAGGGGCATCCTGCAAGAGCCATTCTGCAAAACAGACGACTACACTTGTAGAAGGGCCTGTGCTGCACGTTAGAGACGGCCCCATTGGTTTGGTGCTCACCGCCACTGACGTGGGAACCGTAATCCAGGGCTCGGATGCCCCACAACCAAGTGTTACACATCAGTGCTGCGCAACATTTTCAGGCATTTTGCCTTTTGGGAAAAAGTAGGGGTGGCTTGGCACTATGGTCCGTGGGCAGAGCCGCCCAGTCCGCAATGCGGGAGGGTTGAGAGAGGGAAGGGGGCCAGGGCTCCTTTTAAGAGGGGGGAGGGGGTCGAGGGGGAGTGGGGTGATGGGACCAGCCCCCTCCCCCCCGCAGTGGTGCCGAGTTGTTAACAGGAGCCTTAGAAGGGGCCAGGGTTGTTGTTTCCAATCTCAGGCGGGCAGGGGACTGGCACAGGCAAACCTTTTGCCTGGTAATCCCGATGGCGACCCGCCCTGAGATCCGCTCCACTTTTGCAGAAACCTTTGAAGCAAACTCCACACAGCGCGCGGTGTCATCTTCGTGGCTGGATGGGCAAAGGCACGCAGGGGCGAGGGAGCAGGGAAGGGGGTTGATGACACGCAGGGCGAGGTGCGCGCATGCAGACGAGTATGGGCAGGGGGACGGGCAGGGGGCTGTCGAGGGACTGTCACCCAACCCCTACCCTGGCCCCTGTCTATGTCTGTGTCTATGCCTGTGTCTGTGTCTGTGTCTGTGTCTCTGTCTCTGTCTCTGTGCCTGTGTGTCTGTGTGGTTACGTGCTGTTTTGGCAAACTTTGGATGTACTTCAATCTCCGCATCATTTCTGACGCATTTCATTGCTGATCCTGAAATGGTTGCACTCTCAAACCCGCAGCTTGAAGCAGACGAAATCCCAAGTTCCTGTCACGTGGAAATTGTGCCGATTACACCGAAACCCCCCCCCCCCCACACACACACACTCTAACATGGGCCTCATCAAAATGTGTCCTTCAGGGGAGGGGTCCGCAAATGTAAAACGGAAAGCCGTATGCACACGGTCCAAATACACGTTCAAGTCAGCTTCGATTTATGGGGCAGGCAGAAGAGCAGTGCAAAGGGAGCCTCTGGCTGGCGAATTCTGCGTGACAGCCGTCCACGAGGTGCTGAGTGCACTCAATTCACTGTGTGGGGTTTGTGGGGCTGGGCTGTGCAGCATCAACGACTGTTGTTGCGGCCCTTCAAATCCGGTCTCCAAGTCCGGGGGGTCTGCTGCTGTGAGGTCGCTCATTATCGCCGGGGACGATGCATTGGTAACGGTAGGTAGGGCTTGGGGCGAGACCCCTTCGTTAAGGCGCGACCGATAAGCAGACCCAGGGTCCTGCCCCAACGAACCACGCAGATTTTTTTTGGGGGGGGTTGACTCTTCGGGTACGACGCTTGCCACGGGACAGCGCCCGAGCACAGCAACCCCCGGGGCCACATCAACATATCGCGTGCAAGCACGGCTTTTGGTCGGCCAGCCCGGGTCGCAGGACGCGAAGTTCCCCCCCCCCCCCGCCCCCCCAGCCCAAGGGGGCCTCCTGCCACAGTCAGTTGGGGGGGGGGGGCGGACTTCGACAATGTGGCAGTACACCCCACTTGATACCAAAATCGATTGGTTGGATTCAACGCAAAAGGGTGACATTGCGCAATGATGGCGTCAATGACGAAGCATCAACCTGTGAAATGGCAGCCCGAACAGGCACAGGACCAGCAGCCCTTTGTCGTCATACAGCACTTTGTTGCACACTCCGTCAACGCTCTGCAGCTCGCCGAAGATGACCTTGAACACCTGCTGCAATTCACTGATTTCCAAGCGGCTCAACTCCTTCGCGTCAGACCTAAGCACAAAGTCAGGCCAGCACTCGGCCAGGACACAGCGGAGATCAGGCCCTCAGGAGGGACTTGGGCGAACTGAAGCCGCCGTCCCCCTCAGGGCGTTGGTGGCGGGTGGCAGGCACACTCTCCACAAGGCCAGAAGTGCCGTGCGCAGAAGACCGAGAGCAAGAGAAGAGTTGCACTTGTTGCCGCTGTTGGGCCACCCGCTATTATGAAGTGGAATGGGGAAGTCTGTCCAAAGCAGGACTTTCACTTCCACAATATAAAAAAAAAGAAAATGTTTTTTCCCGCGGCGTTTCATACGCCAACTGCCAGCACACGGATCGTGCTTGTCCGTTGAGTTACGGGCGGCGTGGGTACGGACAGGCCTGTGTTTGAGGGGGGGTACCCCGTCCGTCCGTTCCGCCCCAACCGCTTCCGCCCTTCCCCACTCGCTCTCCAACCGTTTTGTAACCGCTCCAGCTTGATCCCGAACCGCTTTTTTCCGATCGCCAGTAACCGCTTTTGCCACCGCACCTGAGATCCCCTTTCCCTTTTCTTCAGGCCCAGGCCCGCGTGCGGATGCAAAAGAAAATGTGCAGTTGTGTTGCGCTGCGCTGTGCTGTGCCGTGCTGTGCCGTGTTGTGTAGTGTCGTGTTGTGTTGTGTCGTGTTGCGTCATGTTGTGATTCCACTCACCTTCGCCTGCAAAGCAACAGCACAACACACCGCACTTTGATGAACACAGTGCCTACGCCGCGGATCTGGCCATTGCATTCTGATGGTGAACGGTGCACCAGATCAAACAGGAAAGACAAGGCCTTCTCGTGAACTGCAGTGGGGGGTCAGTGGATGCAATCAATGCAGCGATGCAATGACAATGACTCCGGGACGCATTCATTGTGCCGGCACTTGCCCGGTTCACTGCGGTGTGATCGGCGCATGTCGCTGAAAACGCGGTGTAGTACCTCAGCACTAAACATGTGACACAACAATACAAACGCCAGGCAACACGGAACACTCAACACATACTGACATTGACCGTTCTCTTCTGCTTCCTCGACAGGCGCGCACTGCTCATGCGGGACACACTGCCCAGGTCGTCATCCTCGTCCTCGGGCTCGAGGATGTCCAAATCCTCCACGTCATCCTCCTCCTCCTCCACGCGGCCGGTGCTCGTGTACGGGGCGACCCGGATGCTGTCCATTAGAACGTCCGTGACCGTGAAACTGTTCACCTTGTGCCCCTTTTTATGCGGCCCGTCCTCTTTGCTTCCTTGTCTGGGAACCGCCTTGCAATATGCCTTCATTACCTGCGAGATGTTCAAGGCCGGAAGGGTTTGGTGGAGCTTTGCTGGACATGACTGGAGTGCGTGAAACAGCGACTGCGCATGACGTTCCACGTAATTGCTGAAGCTCAGCACTTCTGTAACTGCCGTAGCCGGTTCGTGTCTGTGCTGCAGCTACTCACGGCACTCAACATTTTTGGGGAGCAGTTGAATTTCTCAGACACATCGTTGAGATAGAACAGAACATGAGACTTGCACCAGTGGATTCAGCATGAAAAACTGCATCTGTTTACCCGAAGCCAATATGTCAGAAGTATGATCCTGGGAAGGCTCTTGGGCACTTGTACAGTTTGTAGGCCAAGCACCAGATCTGGGCCTCTGCAACCGAAACAGACGAAATTATCCATCACATTGTCAGTTCAGCACGCAGAACGGGTGTTTCAAATAGCTCTGCTCAATTGCTGTCCAAATGTACCCCACATACCTCAGTGGGCACACACGAGGCAACAATGATATCGACCCTGAAGAATGCTCCGGGTTGGCATGTTTCACGTGTCTCCGAGAGATGCGATGTGGGTAATGTAACGTAGAATATGTAACGTAAAGTATCACAACTTGGCATAACGTAATGTAACGTACTGTGGCGTGAAGTAACATATCGTGACAGAATGCAATGCAGCTCGTCTAGGATTCAATGAAAATACTTTCGACCATTTTTGAATCACAAAAAAATGCTGGGCACCAGATTGCATAGTGATTGATTCATGCGCCCAAAGCCTCCGCAGAATCAAAGAACCGCAAAACGCAGGACAAAGTCATGCCTGCCTTGGCTTTGATCTTCCATCCCCCAATACCCCTTTTTAGACCGATGCCCGCAGCAAATCACCTAACATTTCCCTCTTTTTGCATCTTTTTTCCTGCGTTGCAGGAGCCGACAATCGCCCTTGCACAACTTGATTGGCGGCAACAAATGAGGAAAGCCGTTGATGCCTTTGACGCTGATGTTTGAACGTCGGAGTGCTTTTTGCCGCTGCGCATGAACGCATGTTGCCGTGCACATTCACAAGTGATGGAGGACCAACAAAGCTGAGCTCTCCCCTGTACTCCTCTCGGGACAAAATTCATGGGTGAGTTGCCACAGTACCTCATACGCTTCTGGACTCAATACGAACTCTCCGTTTTTTCCCAGGGTGCACATGACTGTGCATTGGTAGACTGCATCGCCCACGAGGAAGTATTTGTATTGCGACCCGTTTCCCACCACAAGCCCGGTCATATGTCCTAGTCCAACACCAACATGGTACGTTAGATAGGTCTCGTCTCCGTCTGGGGAGATGATGGGGAAGTGGGTCAGCAGAGGGTCGGCCATCATGTTCTGACAACATTGTGCTGCCCTCAACGCCACGCCGCTCAACTCCTCTTTTTTGTTGCAGGGCCACACACAGAGTACAGCATCCCCGGCGAAGGAGACCACGTCCCCACCTGAGAAAAGGCCATATGGACTCGTGGAACGGGCGAGATCAAGCAAATTGCATTTGGGTATCAGGGGTACACACAAGGTTGATTTGTCCACCTGTGCACCAAGGGACCAAAAGGAGCTTCTAGTCCGCGAAAACAACGGCATAGCGTGGTCTAGAGCAGAGCAGAATGTGACCACTGAGGGGGCTTAAACCATTGTCCATACGGTCCTGGAGTAGTGTGTCGGTGATATTTCCACATCCCCTTCTCTGGGTCAGCTACCTTCAAAAAAACGGACGGATATTTACAGGGACTTCCTTGTTGACTGTGGTTCAGAATAGAAGGGTTGGTGAGTGAGGGAGGTCCGGAGGTTGATACACGCTGCACCGAAGCTGATCCTACAACATTAACACCGCGCTGATCATTTGTCAAATATATGTGTTGGGAGGTATGGTTCTATGGGGGGAGGATAGGGCAGAAAGGCTTTATGTGTGTGCCCATCACCCACAAATTCCAACTCAAGGTACAAATAAAATTGTGGCACATTTCTGGTAACCTGCCAAGAGGAATGTCTTAAGGGTGACTGTGTGACCCCCTTCCTCTTGAAAGGAGGGGCCTCGTTGCATTGGGGTCCCTAAAGCGGGGGCGGTGGGTCTGCATAACCTGCACCCACACTGGTATGGCCCAAGGCATTGGCTTGGGGCCACCCACCCCACATTTGAGCACCATTAGTCGTGGGTTTTTGGGAATTGGGCACTCACTTTTCCTTGCCGCTGGCAGTAGCCTCCGGAGAAGTGAATCTAGTGACAGGGGATTCCTGAGCACACTTCCCCTTGGGAAATGCACCAGCTCCAAAGGTCTCAAATCCTTCTGCCGGGCAAACTAGCGAGGTCCACGCCACCCTGGACGTTGTCTTGCCACCCCACGAGCCTATGACCATTTCCCAAAATGCTACATTTCGTGTAAAATGAGTTTGGCAACCCCGTACACCTTCCAGAAGCACGACGAGCGTGAGAGAACAAAATAAAGACTCATTGGTATTGACTCAATCACAACCAAAGGTTCGTGTACGGCACATGTACTGCAGTCCCAGCACCCTGGAGATGTTGCCTCCATCACACACCCCAGTCACGAATCTGGACGGGTGGAACGACAACATCTCCTCTGGTAAACTCATAAGGTACCAGGGCTGTGTGTGTCCATAGCACAAGGCCCACCACGTGTGCTGTCCATTGAGCAGTCGACTGGGTACTTCACATACGGCATCTAAAAAGGTCGTGGCATCCAGCAAAAGACAAGAAAACGGGGGGTAGCACTGACTAGGGGGGCATAGTGACGAAATTGTCCCAACACTAATACAGCATCTTCGACGACAGGGGAGGTCTGGGGACTGTCAACAGTCCGGTGAGCCTTGAGACCGGACATTCAGGGCATTCGAGTCCAGTCGTGTCCGGCAAGGACGTGAGCCGCGACCGTGAACTAGACTACCGGAAGGGGCCAAGACCCACCCCAACCCAACCCCCTCCGGACCCGGACCGCTTGGGTGCCTGCGGGTTCCTATGCGGAGCTCTGCCTTTGCTACTGGAACAGCACAGGGAGAGTCCCACCAGCCCTGCTCTGCACCTATGGCACACCTGATTCATGGACGTATCGCAAAAGTGCGCTGAAGTATTCGTTGACTTTGGATGTGATCAGCTCAGCCCCGTTTGGGTAATGCGACAGCATCTCGGTGGTCTTCGTGAAGCCAGAAATATCAGCGAACATCGTCGCGCCGTGCAGTTCCTGTTCACAGTTCGGATTTGCGGGTGCTGCGGTGCTTCACAGAAGCTGTTGGTCAGGCTCGAAGATCGGGAATGCCCAACACGTGGGGCAAAACCTGACCCTCTGAATCCATGGACTCATAGGCCTTTGGGAGCAGGGACGAAGAGCGGGGAAGCTCGACTCTGTGACCATCGGGAAAGGGTGCTTGCAGCGCAAACGGGGGCCCACCCCGTCATCTGCCCCTGAACGGCACCTCTGCTCCACCAGACGGACCACATTTTGCACAGTTGAATGGCATCGCCCTTTGTGCCCCCTCCAGGAGGTTGTTGTCCCCTTTCCCCTAGATTGTCTTAAAGGTCTGCCCTATAGAGCTGTGGTTGGCCCTGTATTTGCTGGTGGTGGTGAACGGCACGACCATGCGGTGGGCGTGTGTGTACAGAAGCGGACGGCCGCCAGTATTGCTGTCGCCAACGTTCATTTGCCCCCCTCTCTTCCCCATGCGCAACGCCAGCAAATTTGCCAACAGGCTGCGTCTTTCCTGCTGTCCTCTGATGCACGCCTCCAAATCCTGCAGGGTGATCTGAACGCGGACATTGGGCCCAAGGGTGGGGGCTGGTTAGCCAAAATGTTGGCCTCCGGAGCCTGGTCCTTTTTGCACTGCCCTTACACTGACCGCAGCCCCTCAAACATAGTGCATCTTTGTAGGCCTGGCCGGTCCGAGCAGCATGTCTCCAAGAAGCTCACCGACTGGCTTTTCGCCTCAGCTCGGTTCCCTCCAGTGTCATGTCATCGGCACCAATTGCCCGGGCTCAGCACCCACTTGGCCCAGTATGTCTGCTTTGTCTTCGACCCCTGCCATGTCCGCCCCCCGGACCCTGTAGGTTGTCTTTCTGACATTTGCCGTATGGATGATGCTCAAAGAGCGGGTGGCAGCAGCCCTGTGGGCTCGCCTCGGGGCCTGGTCCCCAGACGTGTGCATGCAGGCCTACCACCACCTGATGCTTCACTCCGCTCCTCTGCGGTCTTCTGTTGCTTCCTTACCTAGAGACTCTCCTGGTGTATGCTGGTGTATACCGTGTCCATCATAGATTCTGTCTTTGAGGCGATACCTCCCGTCGAGGCTTGGCTCTCCTCTGCCCAAACCCTTGTCCATCGTGTAGCCCTGTCGTCGCTAGGAATTCACCAGCATCTCCCGAGAGCGGTTCTGTATGGGGGCCCCAAGACCCTGGGGTTTTGCGTGCCCCTCCTTTTTCTGCGGTCTAAGCTGCGCTACCTGAAGGGCCTGTTTAAGGGCATCAATAGTCGCAGCATCCTCACTCGGGAGATTGTGCGTCATGTCCTTGACACCCCTCTTCCACAGCCCATGCGGGGCGACTGGGACTGTGTCCGCGCTTGGCTCGTGGAGTTTGAGTTGCAACTGTTGCCTGCAGCCAGCGATCTCCTGGCCCCGGCATCTGTCGAGTGGGTCCAGGATTGCGCCCCTGTTGGCAGCGTCCTGGCTGTTACTGATGGGTCACAGGATGGTGCTGCACATGGTTGGGCTGTAGTCCTGGTCGATGCGTTGGGCATTTTTGCGTGGGCCTGCTCAGGTACCTTGCTGTCCTGTGGCTCTTCCTGGGTTGCAGAATGGCGTGCCAAAAGTCGAGCGGTGTGGCTCTTGCGGCCGCTGTCTGTGGCCGTGAGCGATGTGTTAGGATTTGTGGCCGATAATTTGGCTGCGAGTTTTGATTTGTGTGGGGGCAAGCCCTCTTGGTGTGTGTGGGTTGATGCCGTGCGGTTGGACTATGCCTCTTTTCTGACTGATGGTCCGGTCCCCGAATTTTTTGTTCCCGCGCAGCATGATACCCTCCGTGTTGACCTCGTCGCCTCTTGGCAGGCTGAGGCTGATAGGCTGGCCAAGGCAGGCCTGCTTTTAGCTAGACCCTTCACTGTCCCCCTCCCCTCTCTTCTTTCGAACCTCTACCTTTGGCTTGATGGATCACACTTGGTCTGTGATGTTGTCTCTGCTTTAGATACCAAATATTCAGGTCCGTGTCGGGCACAGTCCCCTAATGCTGGTGGTTTTGACACTGCACGCTGGGAACGTTGCCTGTCCTCTGGCCTTCTGCCAAACCCTGCTCTCAAATTTGCTCTCTGGCTGCGTTCTGCACCATTTTGTCATGTGTCTGAGCGTCTGGATTTTCACTGTTTTATATGTTGTAGTCCCTGCCATTCCTGGGGCTCTCATCTGTATTTTGATTGTGTGCATACTGCAGTTGCCTCATTCGTGGGGTTTCATACGCTCGCGGGCGCTGTGCACAAGCAGGTAGGGACGATTGCCTGGTCTTCTGTGACTCAGTTCAGCTCTCAGTCAGGTGATGTCTGCATTCTCTGGACCCTTGTCCACCCTGCCTCCCCTTCCTCCCCGCCGGAGATGTGTGCTGACGTGGTTTTTGACTAGACCGGGGCAGTGTATGTCTCCCCTGGTGTTCCCCTCCCCCCTCTGTCATAGATGAGTTAGTAGTTACCTTCCTCACAGCGGCAGCGACGTGGATTAACTACGATCCTGCCTCACGCCGCGACGCCCTTGCTGTTGCTTCTGTCCCAGGCTCCTGGGCGTGCCCTTTCTCCTGGGATACAGTGGTCGTCGCGACAGCTCTGGCGCATGTGGGCTCCCCCGGATCTCAGGTCTGTTCCACTCTTCCCATGTGTCCCCAGCTAGAGCAACGGCTGACTGGGGCTCCCTTGCCTCGCTTCGGTGTGTCTCTCACTGTGTCGCCACCTCCTGCCCTGTGGTCGGGGGTGTGGATCTCAAGAGCCCCTGATTTGGATGCAGTGTCACTAGGTTGGGTCCACATAACTGTGTCTGATCATTTGGCGCTGGCCTATCCCCCCTCTGTATTATCCCCTCAGTTACGTGCTGCCATTATCGTTGTTACTCGGGACTTATGGGACCGGTGTAGGATGATGCCCCTTCCCGTGTGGACTCATTATCAGACGATTCTTCTGAGGACTCACACGTCCTGTCGATTGACTCGGCCTCCGAGGACGAACTCAATTTCTAGAATTTCCAGTCTCGCCTCTGCTGATGCCTGTGTGCTGCAATGTGCCTGTGTGCTTCGTAAACCATTCCTTCACCTCGCTACAGGCTAGCAGGGGAGGCCCTGTCAGTACCAAGGTGCCTATGTCGTGCCCGGTCGGTAGACCGGCGGTTGATATCAGCGCCCTGAGCGTTCAACAAAATAGAATTCCGAAATCCGAACTCGACAAGCGTAGCTGGCAGGGACCGTAAGCATTCAGAGCCTCAGCGCCTGTGTACCATTGGTCTGCCCCCCAAAAGCTTATGCCATCCATCCATCCATCCCATCTCCCCCTTGGTTGACCCAAACCATGGGGGACGGCGGCTCGGGCGGTTAGCCGCCGGGCTCCCCGGGGGGGGTCGGTGTGTACCCCAACATAGGGGGCGTTTTCGCACAGCGCGCGCACAACGCCAGTTATTATGGTGTTTACCCCGGTAACAGCCCTAAAAACCTGACACCTCTATAGAAGCATGTTTTTAAACATGTCTATAGAAGCATGCATGAGCAATTCAAAAGTCCGAAATTCAAACGTGTCGTGTTCTCAGAATTATCCAATGTCCAAAACAATGCAATGTAGACAACAAAATTGTCTTGCGGGTGTTAAAGAACACCTGAAAATATATTAGGGGCTACTCGGGAACATCAATATCGCAAGTATGCTCATCCATGCCACCGCTACACAAGTAAAGGTCACACGTGGAGCATTCCGATGTGTCCCTTTTGCCACAAACTTGGCAAAGGAAAGTATCCTCCTCTTCCTCATCAACCTCAGAGGCCTCTTCCTCTGTCCAAATGGAAGAAGGAATGTGCTCCCATGGGCCATAAGGTTGATACCTTTTCTGCCTTCGCAACATGAATTGTGAAAAGTGCAGAAGTATGCGTGTGTTGGCATGCAAGTCTTGATGGGACCCCGGCCAAATGCAGGGGTCCAAGGTTCCCATACCCAATCGGCGTTTGGTTCCCAGTAGCAGGGGAAAACGGGGAAAAACGGGGGAAAACGGGGTAAAACGGGGAAAAACGGAGGAAAAACGGGGGAAAACGGGGGGAAAACGGGGGGAAAACGGGGAAAACGGGGGAAATCTGGGGGGGGGGGGTATTTTGGACAAGACCCACCCACCCGAATTTTACCCCCCCCACGTTTATAATTCTGTGGGGAGCCTTTTTTGCAAACCAAATTGAAGCCAAGGCGCTCTCCCGGGTTAGGCATCCCAGCCCCAAAGGGTGACGCACATAGCAAAAAGAAATTCATCCATATGCACGTCACCCATTGATGCTGCCGTACATGCCAACAAATGTACGGCCCCGCCGGTAGCTTCGTGTCGTTTTGTTAAATGTTGACCGGTCTCCGGTTTGCCCCGGGGAAATCTTTTAGGCGGGCCCCGGGGTTGCCCTGTCCCTTCCCTTGTCCTGGCCCGGCCTCGCTGCTGCTGAGGATGAAAATTGGACATATCTGTGTGGAGATGAAAGCAACATAAGCAGGGGTATGCATATAAAAAATAGTGGCAGTGCAAGAGACCTAAGCAGCTTGACCCATTCATCACGGTTCCCATCCTCCCCCATTTTCCCCCGTTTTCCCCCCGTATTTCCCCCGTTTTCCCCCCGTTTTCCCCCGTTTTTCCCCGTTTTTCCCCGTTTTCCCCCCGTTTTTCCTCCATCTGTATCCCTTAACCTATGTCACAGACTTTCCTCTCTTTGATCCTTTAGTAAAAAACCCTCTCCTGTATCCCACACCCAACCGGCGTTTAGTCGCCTACTGTTCCCAAATCCTGGGAACCTTGGACCCCTGCAAATGTCACGCACTACTCTCCAAGACCAAAGGTGGGCAAACAAGTGTTCCACCCATGCCCTATAATACCCATGCACATCATTATATGTTTTCTGCAGAATGCAGGACCCTGGGACCCATGGCAAGCATCAGACTAAAAAAAAAAAATTCCTGGTGTACCACAGGGGCTGCAGGATGCAGAATTCAGGACCCTGGGACCCTTGGCAAGCATCAGACTAAAAAAAAAAAAATTCCTGGTGTACCAGCAGGGGCTGCAGGGTGCAGAATTCAGGACCCTGGGACCCATGGAAAGCATCAAACAGCAACATGGTGGCAGCGAGCTGCTTACCACCCTCCCGAGACCGTTTTGTAGTCTTGGGGGCGCGCGGCTTTGCACGGGGTGATGGAGTTGCCGATTTTGATGGACTCCTTCCCCGATCGTCAGGCGGGGGCGAAGGGCTGCGTGTGCAAGGGGGGCGGTGAGTCGGCACTCGGGATGGCAAAGGAGATAGACTCAACTTTGCACTGCCGATTCACCACCTTCACCGCGTCTTGGAAATACTCCAAGGGGAGTAAGCCGTCGGGCGCAAACCCCACCACTGTGGCAGGAACTAGCATCCCATTGGAGCGAGTGTAGAACACCCTATCTCCAACATTAAAGTCCATGGTGAATGCAATAGAGGGTCTGAGAAATGAGAGCAAAAGATGATGCCCCGCAGCAGACACCCTGAGAATGTATCACCATATACCGGCCTCAGGGTGCCCGTTTGCAAGGGTACATACATGCAAGAAGGGGGAGGGTTGATGCTACAAGGACACACAATGGCAATAGTACCCTGCGGCAATCCTACAGCCAAAAAACTGCCTACCGGTGGTGGAGAATGGCCTACTATTCGCACAGCGTACGGTACGCCCCCATACATACCTCAAAATGATCCCCATGACACGCTGATCACTTTGAATATGCACAACTAGGGTAAAAAAAATTGTCAAAAAAATTTGCCCATCAACTCAGGCTCCCATCAGCCAAGGTCCAACCCAGAGGTCGGGTCAGGGTCAAAATCCTTTTTTGTGCTTCTCAGCCATTTTTGAATTCTCCACAAAATTGTGAGTATTTTGAGTATAGACACATAGGGTCGAACAAAAAAATTTCCCCCTACCGTATGCCTAAAACAAAATGTCTGGTGCCCACAAAACCCATTGTTCTGTACAACCATTTTGGGGTCTGTAGAGGGGGGGGGGGGGTACCCCCCCCACCCCCCTTTGGGGTCGCGTCCTGACCAAGATCAGCCCCCGTGCCCCTGCGCATTCTATTTTGCTGCGGTCTGGGCACCGCGACCATGCCTCCCACCAATGGGCTGTCCTGTGTACTACTTTGGATGCCTTCAAAAAAACCTTGTAGCATACCAAACATGACAACCGTGCACTTGGGATGTTCATGCTTCTACGCTCAAACACTGTTGAATACCAAAACTGGGGGCCCTCAACACTTTGAACATTCCTGCCTAATTGGGAAATCATTCCTCAGGGGGGATATTGCGCCATGGTCATCCCAGAAACGGGAAAGTATTTCTTGCTGTCATTGCCCTTTCCAATTTGCTCTTTCCACTCCTGCCGGGCTCCCCCCGCTTGCCCTAATAGCCACGTGGGCACAACACGTCAAATGCACCTTAACTTAACTGTGAAAAATGTCGTAGCCCCTCCCCTGTTGCAAGAGCGGCACTAAAATTCCAAACTTTGACAAAAACAACACCTAGTGTTGCTCTGTACGCACCATTAGAAGACATAAGCGGTGACCATTGCATCATGAATGTACTGGTCATCAAGTGATTTCCCCATCTCCACCTCCAAAGGACAAGAATGGGTGAGAGTGGGTGGCTGAACAGCAACCAATATCCCTAAAGTACCATCCCCAGCCTCAAATCACAGGAGAAAATTAATCTTCATGGACCACCAGAAAAGTAGCCGCCAAATACAAGGGATCCAAAAGTTGTGGAAACAGAGTAGCCGATTAAGGTCCTGCACGCTGTGCGGTCAGCGCAGAAGCAGGACGTGGCAGAGCCACCGTGCCGCCCCCCAAGCCTCACCCTTAGTGTACACACTGCGAGGAAAGGACCCTCACCAAGGGCTCAGTTCTGCCTGCCCTAGCCCTACCCCCTGAGCACAGACAACTCGCAGGAATTCACTTTCCACGGACAGCACTTTCCACGGACAGCAGTGATGAAACTTCGCACGAAGAGGGGCACTGTCCTCACATCGCCCCAGCCTGACTGGGATACAGACAATGGGTGGGTGGGTGGGCTGAGCCCCCCCCCACGCACACAGAAATAACAAAAGACTGGGGAGGGAGAAGGAGGGGAGTGGGGGCAGCAGGATCCTGGACGGGGAGGGGTTGAGCTGGGGCCCCGGTGGCAGAACTTCCGTTACCTCCGCTACGCTACACTAACTGCAGTTTTGACTGCTCCAATCCCTGCCCCTTGAGCACAGACAACTCGCAGGAATTCAGTTTCCACGGACAGCACATTTACTGCGCGCGCCTGCGCGCCGCTGGCGCCTATTTCCACCCCCGAAGGAACTCTGGGCTATGGTGCGTGAGCACAAGACGCGATCAGCACAAAGCGCAGAAAGAAATATGGCTCGTCAGTGGCCTACAAGACCATAGGTACCTTTCTGTCAACAAGGACGCAAAGATGCCAGTGGATGGACCACTGAAAAAGCGAAATGCAGTGAAGACGCGGCGGTAAGTACGGAACTATCGCCATGCAGGCCTCACCGGATCAATCCACCCCCCCCCCCGTCCCCCGGCCGAGTTACGAAACTCAGGGGGGGGCGGATCATTTCCGCCACTCCATTGTACCTGTCACCAGCTGCTTTTTCCCACATATGGCGACAGCGTTCGGCCTCGTGGACCGCCTGTCGCCTGGATTGGAAGCATGTTTCCCTACTCAGGGGATCCGTTGGATTGAAAGCGGAGCAGACCCTGAAGGAGCTGATGGTAGTGCCAGACCAACATCTGAGCCAAAAAAGACATCTGAGGATTCTTTGTTGTGTGGCGGCCCCACTGACGCTCTCAGAGCGTTAACCTGGGACCTCGCCACGTTACTGTTAGAGCCTATTCTAACACTCGCATACCCACGATACGTCGCCAGCTTGGCAACCATATACACCGCAAACAATTCAGCCTGCTGAAGAGATGAAACCCAAGGGGCACAGCGCACTGATCTATAAAACCCCACCTCCCCCACAATCCCCACACGGAACCCCGACCCCTCGGGGGCGGCGTCTGCAAAAACATCCCATGGAGTCTGGCCGCAGTCCCCAAGAGGGTCAGCCGCCTGCGGCACACAGGAGAACAGCAGCACAGTTGCCACACCGTTCGCCACTCCCCTCCCAAATCGCCCCTGACCCTGACGGAGGGCAGTATAGGCCCCTGCAAGGAAGGCACCGAGCCCTGCATTCGGCCTGCCCAGCCAGCACAGCTTTCCAAGGAGGCGCTCCATGGCGCACGTGGGCGGTCGCCCCCGCCCCACACCCCTCACCCAGGACCGAAAGGCGCCCACAAGCGCGCCTGTCGCATTGCTTACAGTCCCCGCCTTCATATCAATCTGCTTACCGATGAAACTCATGCATTCAGTGGGGGAGGTCTCACTCTTCTCACCCACAATGAACCCCGCACGGCGGAGTAACGCAATGCAGTCCCGCACCGCCCGTCGCAACCGTGCTTTACGCCGGGCCGAGAGCAGTATGTCGTCTAAATACACCCAACGCCGAATTCCCCTCCTGGAAAGCACTCGCCGCACCACCGCCATGAAGAGCCGTTGGCAGATGGCAGGGCTGTAGCTCCACCTGAACGGCAGTCGTGCATATCGGAATCGTCGCCCCGAACCACCCTCCACCACAAAGACTTTTCACCACAGGGGGGGGGAGCCTGATGCTCCAATATGCATTTTGAAGGTCGAGCTTAGCCAGGAACACTCTGCCCCCCCCCCCCCCCCCGTTGCGCTTCGCATCGCCCATCCACCGCCGGATACCCTCCAGAGCCGGCAGGCGAAACTTCGGGGGTCTCCTGGGGTCGCTGGAGTTTACCTGTCGGGCGTCCAGTATGGCGCGGCACTTCAGCTTGTTTTTATACGTCAGGAACATGCGAGCAGTGGGGGGAGCAGAGGTCAGGTGCAAGCCCCCCGTGTCAACCCGCAGGGACTCAAGCATACTGTCCACGTCGCCCTGCAGAGGCTCGGTCGGTCGTCTGGGACCGCCGCTCTCGCCGGGCTTTCTCATATACCTTAAGGAGGTCGCGTGGCACCAGCTTGTTCCATATGGAGTCTGCAATAACAACGCGCCCCGCCTCCCCCGCCCCCCGAGCCGCCATCTCCCCGGTGACTGGCCCCTCATCGTCACTACTGCTGTAGTAACCGTCGTCCTCTTCCTCAAGGTCCCCCCCGTCCCTGACCTTCTGGAGCACACAGGTAAGAACCCTCAGTCCCTCCTCGCCACCCTCGAGCTCACCCATCGCCTCACCCATCCCTACAATCATTTTTCTGACCATCTCAGGGGGGGGGGAAAAATGCGGTCGCCGGGATTGGAAAAAAATGCGGAAAAATGCGGAAAAAATGCGGAAAATGCGAGAAAAAATGCGGCATAAAATGCGGTTTTGCTAAAATGCTATAGGACTCCCAAAACCCCTATGTTTATCAAGACGCATGTTGATCTGTTGACACCATCGCTCCATCAATGTGAAGACTACGGCCCCGGCTCAACATGCAAAGCGTGGTAGGGAAGTCTCACCCTTCTACTGTGGTTTAGGAGGAGGGGCGTTACACCCTCGGCAAGAAGCAGCAGAGCCCCAATACTGCCTCCGCCCCATACCCCATTGAAGCAACCGGCTATTCGCCCCTCAATGGATAGCTTAACCGCCCGTAAGAATACAATGGCGGCTGCCGGAAGCCTTCCCAAGCCCACAGGGTGCCCAGTCCAGTGAGCTTGGCGTATCGATGCGTTTCGCGGTTCGTTGCCCCCGACTATTCGCCCCTAGTTGGATAGCTTAACCGCCCGTACAAATACGTTGGCGGCTGTCGGAAGCCTTCCCAAGCCCACAGGGTGCCCAGTCCAGTGAGCTTGGCGTATCGATGCGTTTCGCGGTTCGTTGCCCCCGACTATTCGCCCCTAGTTGGATAGCTTAACCGCCCGTACAAATACGTTGGCGGCTGTCGGAAGCCTTCCCAAGCCCACAGGGTGCCCAGTCCAGTGAGCTTGGCGTATCGATGCGTTTCGCGGTTCGTTGCCCCCGACTATTCGCCCCTAGTTGGATAGCTTAACCGCCCGTAGGTATACGTTGGCGGCTGTCGGAAGCTACACTATACAAGGCGCCCTTCGACATCCAAGTTGAAGCGCGCCATAAAAGCCAATCGCCTCATCTGATTCAACAACTTGTTTTGCTTCTTGGAGACGTTGCCAGCTTGCGAGAAGAACCTCTCCACTGCCCCACTGCTGGTAGGGATGGTGATCAAGAACAACACCGCCTCCTTGAAAAGGGAGTCTGGCCGACTTGATGTTCCGGAACTCCGTTCTGCGGTACAAATTCCACTCCTCTTGGACGCCAGGAACTTCATCCAGCTTCAGCGACTTGTAGGAGGACAAGTTTGTATCCATGTCACTGAGGTTGCGTGGGTTGAGCACACGCAGCTGCCGGAAGAACTCAAGTTGTTCAGCCTCCTTCTCGAAGCGATTCTTCAACGCATTGAGCATCTCCTCCATCACACCAAACAATTTCCGGCGGATACTATCTGCGGACCTGGGCAACTTCTTCAACGCCTCCTCAATCCGCGGATGCAATATCTTCCGCTGCAGAGTATCCTCCCAATGGAACTGGACGTCCTTCATCTTGTCGTACACGAAGCAGGCCACTGGTCCATCGGATTGCGCCAAGTTGATGGCAGCCATGAGCACGGAAGTGTGATCCGTGATGAAAGCCAACCGCACGACACAATTCACTCCTTGCTTCGTGATGCAATCGTGAATCTCATGCATAAGGGACAAATTCTCCTCGTTGCGCTTCGTCTTTCCAGCATCCAGAACCACAAAGTCCTTCCACACCTCCCAATTTTCACAATACCAATCAGCACCATCTCGCCACGATGTCCATCTCGTATCTCCAATATTGGGAGGGACCGTCTCCAAGCCAGAGCGCTCTCGCCAGCGGCGTCGGCGGGCAGAATGCATTGGTACTTTAACCAGAGAAGATGAGCGATAAAGAAGATTGATCATGGAGAACACGTCGTGCTTCCGGAGGATGTCACCAATGCCAGCAAGCTCCACACCCCGCTGCGGACCCTTGCCCTCGAGGAAAGCAACGTCGATGCAGAACTTCAACCGGCCTCCAACATGGGCAATAATTGCAAGAACGGGCACCCCGCGTTCATCTGTCCACTCATCAAAAAGTAGTGTGGTGTTGCGGTCGGCAGTCTTCTTGTGAATTGCTCCTCGGTGCCCGTCAAGCACACGCTGGCCGTTGACTTTGGGGAAGTCAGAGCTGCCTTGCGGCAAGCAACCGGCAATGGTGGTGTACTTCTGCAACCAAGCACGCACAAGGGGGTGATCCAGTTTGTCCAACGGGATGCCGGCACCGGCGAAGGCAAAGACCGTATCATCAGCGGCCTTGTTCTTGTCGTTGCATGACGCCACAACGGATTGTAGGCTGGGCTGCCTCATTGCGGCTTTATGAGGTAGAGCATCTGCCTCTGCCTCTAGGCGGCGCTCGACCCGTGCCTTCTCCCTCTTCTGCATAGTCTCAACGGCCACCTGGTGCTTTTTGGAGTCCAAATGACATTGGACTGTGCTCTTCGTTGTGTGGCTCACGGGGCATCCACACGCATCGCACCATAGTACTTCAATACCAAGATCATTGGTGCGGAGACTCAGGGGATGGCCAGGGAATTGTTCCTTCCGCTTCCCAGGGCCCATGGTGCAATACTTTGCGCCGGCACCACCTCTCCCCTTACCACGTACTTTGCGGCGGGGTGGGCTATTTCCATCATCAGATGTGGGCTCAGAAGGAGGGCAATGGGAGGGCATAGCATGTGACATGTCTAAGGGAAAAGGAGCCATGTAACAAACAAAAGTGGCGGTGTTGGGAAGGTATGCAAACACTGACTTGACTACAAAACTACCCTTTAGTTGAACTACACAATGCCACTTGAATGTATCCTCTTGAACATTACACTAAGGGACCTGCCCAGAAAATGCGAAAAAAAATGCGGAAAATGCGAAAAAATGCGAATCGCATTTTTCCCCCCCCCCTGCCATCTCTTGCCTGTGTGACTTGACGCCGGGCAGGCCTGCCACCTCCGCCGCCAGAGACTTGAGCGCCCCCTCCCCCCCCCCAAGCTCGGGGAGCGGGGGATGCAGTCTTGCCCCGCTTCCTGTCGCCAGTCCTGGCTGTCTCATCCCTGCCCCCATGATGTCGTGCACCTTCGCCCTGCGCATAGGCGATCTCGGTTCTGATCCAGGAGGGCCAGAGGGCGAGAGTGCTGCCCTTCTTGACCATATGCCCGGGCGCTTTTCCATCTGCCCCCCCCCCCCACACAGGCCAGGGGATTTCCCCTGTTCTGACGAACTTCCAGCGCGGCGGGGCCTCAGTGTACATTCTCGCGACCCCTGGGGTCTTCCATCCGCCCCAGAGCATGATGGTCGGCATCGGGGCGCCCATGTGCTTGAGCTGGGCCGCCCCCAACCTCCTGAAGGCGTGCCACCGAATCGTTTTCTTACCCCCCCCTTTCTCGAGCAGGCGGACCAGCGTCTTTCCGAGCGCCTCACCCGACCCATGCCACGCCCCCCTGTCGGGGTGGAAGCCGTTGAGCGCCCTGAGTTTGATGAGGAATTGCAGCCACTCACTCCCCCAGGGCCCCAGCTCCTGCTGCTGCCCCCCCCCCCTCCTGGACTTTGCCCCGAAAAATTGTATACCTCCCCCCCCCCCCCGTCCCTCTGGAGCTCGATGGCCGGGACCAGATGCCAATCCGACGGCCCGACGATCGCGGGCATCCATCCCATGTTTTCCACCAGGCGTGCAGCCGACAGTACGGCCTTCACTGAGCTCTCCGATTGGTCAGTCTGCGCGATGTCCAGCAGCCTGCACTCCAGAACCGCTCTCGGCCTGTCGCCTAGTCGCATAAGCTCCGTCCGGGCCAGCCGTTTGATCTGCCGCATATAGCCACCCAGCGTATCTTTGTTCCATCCCCTGAGGACAGTGGAAGCCAAATTTGACCCGTACCCTGCCTCCATCGCCTATTGGAACTCGTCACGGGCGCGCGCCCACGGCCACTCCAGCTCAGGCTGCCCGTCTTGCCGTGACTAGGCCTGCTCCCGGGCATCCTCTTGCACTTGCAGAAGTCATTTCTGGCGCCCTTTGCACCCGAACTTCTCCCTGTCGAACCACTAGTGATGTCCTTCACAGTCTGGGCAGGCACTTTTGGGCGGCCCTTCGCAGCACACCCAGTCTTGATTGATCCTGATTTTTTGCTCTTGAAGTGACGCTTGCCGTCAATCCACTTGAACTCCGGCTGATTTGCACTCCGTTGGCCCCCTTTGTCCTTCTGCCCGCGCGATGACTTCCGGGACGACCCTGAACTCCCGGATGACGACGAGTGCGAGTCGCTGTCGCTGCTGCTGTCGGTACTCGATGATGAGGACGTCGAATCCGTGGACCCGCGACGCCCCTTCTTGTGTTTTGAGGCCTTCCGGCCTTTCTTCTCCTTGCGGCGTTCCTTTTTCCGTTGCTTCTTTTCCTTTTGCTTTTGCCGCTTCTTGTGTTCCTTGATTTTTGTCTTGAGTGCGTCTTTCCCGGCCTTATCGCGGTCCAACAGGATTCCCCAGAGGTCGTCCACCACTGTGCCCATGTCCACATCTTCGGCGATCTCGTCTGCCTCCATGAGGCCCTCCAGCAGCCGGCATATTTTCTGCGTCCACCTTGGAGCACCAGGCCTCTTCCGCAGCCACCGCGCGTTCTTGTAGCTGGGTTCCTTGTGTGTGAGTTCCGGCCTGTGTTCCCCCTCTTCGTCTTCCGCCCCATCTCCTGACGCCCCACGGGCCTGCGCATCACCGCCCGTGGCCTCGTGGTCGACCGCCATGTTGTGAAACTTTTCCTCCGGTGGTTGCTTCTTCGGGGTTGATCTCGCTCCCGGTTGTGTGCCCGCGTACCTCTTGTTGGCCGCCCTCGTTGGCTCCCGTGTCATCACATCGCATATGGCAAAGCTCACGGCGGCAGCCTCCGGCGCCACGTGGAACGACGTCACTTCTGTCCCCCATGCGAGAGTGAGCCCATACAGCAGCACGTCAAAGTATTTCTGGGGGTCGGACGACTAGAACGAGACGCCCAACGCCTCGTGGTAGGCTCTTGCCAGGTGCGCTGGTACCCAAGGCTGTCCTTCGGGCCCCCACCCGGCCACGCCCGCCATGAGGACTTCCGTCCTGTGCTGGAGGGAGACCATGCGCGCCATCCATGGCATTTGCAATAAGTGGGACCAGGCGTGTGATTTTACCGCGGGGCTGTCGTCCTTTAGACGTGTCCAATCCCAAGCCCCCTCATTGACCGTGGAACTCATTGATCGCCTGAGGCCCCCACCACGCACAGAGAAATAACAAAAGACTGGGGAGGGAGAAGGAGGGGAGTGGGGGCAGCAGGATCCTGGACGGGGAGGGGTTGAGCTGGGCCCCGGTGGCAGAACTTCCGTTACCTCCGCTACGCTACACTAACTGCAGGTTTCCTCTTCGATGGCTCCGCCGTGGCCTGTGCCGGGACCTGTGCCGAGGCCACCTTTCCTCCCCGACGCTCTCCCCTACCCCTCTCATTCTGGTGGGGCCTCGGCGCCCCTGGTGATGCCCAGCGCAAAGAGGCCTCTGGGGCACAATCATCATTTCCACTGCAACAGCTGCAACACCACAACTGCCTCTGGCCACTACCTGCCTATGTCCCGCAGGCGATCCCGGCGTCGAATGACCATCATAGCCATACCTGCAACAATTTGCCACCCCCTGGCGTGTCTCCAAGCACCGCCGGCAGGAAGGTGCCCCATAGCTGAGGCCGCCCGGGGACCCACGGCCCTTGCCCAGCCCCCAGCCCCCTAGAGTGACACAGTGTACAACGAGGTGCTCCAGCTGAGAGCCATGTGCCCCCGAGACGCAAAATATGGGTGCCCCTTGACTCCCACACTGGCTTGTCCCCCTAGCGATGAGGGACTTGCATCGCGGGGACTCCCCGGCCCGCAAGATGTGCCCTGCAAGCATGTGGGGCTGCAACGCCCGGATCGCCTACTGGAGAAGGCGGCCCTCTCCTGTAGTGGCTTAATTTGTTACTAGCACTACTGTATATCAGAAATTGAGCTCATAAGAACCGATACTACACTTGATCTTAGCCACTGGGGGGTGCGACTCCTCGGGTTTGGATGCCAACTACCCCCCCCCCCCCACTAACCATTGGCCGGAGGCCCCTTGGGGGGGACGGGGGGGCTTGGGAGGGGGGTTGTGGGGGGGTCAAGAGGGGGGGGGGGTCTGGGAGGGCTTTGGGGGTGGGATCCGGGAGGGTTGGTTGGGGGGGGCTCCAGGTGGGGCGATTTGGGGGTTACATGCCCCCAAGGCCAAGCGTTGGTCAATCACAGGCTCCCCTTACCTCCCCTTGCCCGCCCTCTAACCATACCTTCACCCTAAACCTAACCCTAGCCGTTGCAGCGAGCTGGTTTGGCCATGCCAGCCATGTTGATTAGGCTGAACAAGATCATGGCTGCTTTTTGCCACATCATTGTTCTCCATTTTGGACCCCAACACTAGAGCTAGGGTTAGGGTTAGGGCTAGGGCTAGGGTTAGGGCTAGGGTCACCGAGCTGGTGGAACCAGTCTTGGTTTTATAACCCTTTTTAGTGTCTAGGGTGGACCTACCAGGTTTAGCAGCAGCAGCAGCAGCAGTAGCAGCAAGCAGCAAGCAGCAGCACGCGCGAAATGGGTAAAAATCAGCACTCCATTGTGGTGCTTTGGATTCGGGTGAAATTTTGGTGCATGATACCTATGGGTGTGAAGTACAATCACACAAAGTTTGAGCGAGAAACTCAACGGTGGCGGCCGGGAACAAGATTCGCAAGTGGCGGACCTCCGTTTCAAAAGCTGCAGTTTAGGGCCAAAAACAGCCATTTTTGGGCCGAAAAAGCCCCGGAACACATTCAAAACGGCCAAACCAAGGGAAACGGTGGGTACACTACACGTGCGGCTTGACTTCCCCCTGTCAACGAGCTCTTTGCAGCCCTCTAACTCCATGATATATCCCGGAAACGGCCCAAAAAAGCCCCCAGAAGCTCCAAATGCCGACAGCCACAAACCAAGAATAGGCCATATCTTTGGCTATATGGCTCAAAATGCGATTCCGAGGGCACCTACTCCACCCGCAACCCCCCACTTTTTGTGGTTCCCACCCCTCAAAATTGCCCAAACGGACGCCTAGACCCCAATACCTAGGCCCACTAGGCTGCGGCAAGCTGCAAACTCAAGCCCAAACAGGTGGGTGCCCAAATGGGTCATTAGGGTCCATTAGGGGCAAAAAGATGACTTTTCTCAAAAATGATCCTAGACCATGTGCGACGCTAAAACAAGTGTTTTTGGACCGTTTTGAGCTTGTGGTGGCCCATTTTGGTCCTCCGAAAATCCCGAAATGCCTTGAAAATGGACTGTTTTGGGACCAAAAATGGGTCAAAAATGGGTCAAAAACAGCATTTTTCCAAACCTCATCCTAGACCATTTGGGGTGCACCAACGGGTGAAATGAGCCCATTTTGAGCCCATTTTGGGGCATTTTGGCCCCTCACAAGTCCAAGAAGCCTCGTGGTGATGGGGTTCACTTGCAAGCTGATTTCACTTTGTCAAGAGCCATCAATGTGTGAATCATTCTTGATGTCCCTCACCAGTCATAGCTGATGTTCCCTCCCCCACCAGCTCGGTCCCAATATTCAGTCTTGATTAGGGTTAGGGCTAGGGTTAGGAGTAGGGGTAGGACTAGGCTTAGGGTTGGGCTGGGCGTTGGGGTCAGGGTTGGTTTTAAGGATAGTTTTGGGCTGCAAAGTGGACAAAAATTTCCTTCCGCCGCCTTTGGTGCCCATGGAGTGTCAGGCGCCTTCAGCGCCCATGGACTCCTGAGTCCGGCACCTTTGACAACTAACTGTTGGCCGGAGGCCCCCTAGGGGGGGAGGGGGGGGGGGTTAGTTGGCTTCCTAGGACCCGCGGAGTCGCACCCCCCATGATCTTAGGCAAAAGACCAAGAAGGTATTCCAAAATTTGCGGAAACAACACCTGCTTTTGCTCTGACAAGGGCGTTGCTCTCGCAAGGGGTGGGGGGGGGGGGGTAATGGTACCATCACATCCCAAAACCACCCGCACCCAAGTTGCCGTAGAGGAAATGACTGAATAGACTTGTGGGCCATTGTCACACAGCAAACCACACAAGAGAAGCGGCATTGCAAGGGACAAACCTCATCGCTTGGGCCAATGGTGGATTGCGCCTTGATGTACTCCTGGACAATCTTTGGAATGTATGTCTGGACCACTGCTTCAAAGGCGCTGTCATGATCATAATTTGGGGTATGTCTTCGTTTCTTGGTGGGCGAGTTCGGATCCGAAGTCGTCGATGCAAGCAATGGGGGTGGAAGCTGGAGGTTCATCTCTGGGGAGGCATCTTCAAAAACGGACTAGCGAAAGTGAAACAAAACGAAACGAGACCACAGAACAATTGAATGCGAAATCACTTGTTGGCTGCCGCAACAACAAAGTTAGTGGAACAATACCCTCTGACATATCTTGGCGAGCAGGCTCGCGGCATCTACAGCAGGCTTGTGCACAAGGGGCTCCTACTTTACCTGAGCACTGGCACCAGAAACATGAACGGGGGGCACACTTAGAGTGACTGTTTTGGTGTCATGCACAGAGCGCCAGACTTGAAACATTGTGCTTCATTCATTCCATTATGCCAACACAATCTCAGTGGCGTGTCCATGATAAATGATTCGCTACAGTGGATGACGTTTGTACAGTCAATTTGATATAAATGAGCACGCTCTAGAACCATGTAGCATCATGGGCTCCCATGATTTGAGGGTGCGGGAAACCCGATTGAATGTTCTTTCAGCCCTATCAGTCCACAGCACTTCCTGCTTGATTTGCAGACTGCAACGTGTCTGCGCAGTCACCACAGCCCTCATGGATGGCAGCACAGCACCCTCCCGTAATACATCTGCATTTTCCATGCACAACGAACTCCTTCCTAATCAATGATTAATGAACGAACATTCAGGTTGCATACAGCCAGCTAAGGCAAACAGGCATCTATCAAAAACAATTGAATTCATCATGTTTTGACTGGGGTGGGCTAAACATCAAATGTTGGGGGGAGGGGCCCAAGTAGCCCCTTTTGCAAACCACCCCACTTGGGTTGGAGCCCTTTGGGCTGACTGCCGAAACAGGCCCTCTGCTACAGACCACCCCTCCCCCCTCCCTTTGGGCTGGTAGCCAAATAGCCCTTTTATCGTCTGGTTGGGCCGAAAAAAAAATGCCACAAAATTTGATTACCTGTGGGTAAAAGCTTGAACATAGGGGGAATGTTTGCCCGGCACGCTACTTTTCTATTAACTATCCCGACTTCAGCCCCAGATTTACCCTCTAATGGAGAAGCCCCCCAAGTAGACAACATTGCACTGCACACCTTCACTACAAAGCACGTTGCATAATAAAGCAATATCTGTGAATTCAGCAACTCCAACTGTCATTTGTATTGTACTTAACAAACAACATTGGTCCCACAAGTGTGGGTGTCAATACATTCAGTACAATAGTGCTCCTTACACTCATCACAAACTGTCAAGGTGGAGCGCCTTTGGCAACACAACACACACACTTCTGCTTCATCTTCTGCCTCATCTTGCGTGGCGGCCGAGTTGCTTTGGTCAGTCCAAACATGAGGTGGGACATGCTCCCGCAAACATTCGGTGTGAGACATGAAAGTACCGCTCTCTGCCGGTGGGGTGTGTTTCATCCAGAAAAAGGAGGGGCCACGCAAAAAAGCGTGGATTGTGAGTCCCTAACCCCAACTCGAGGGGCCACACAACAAAGCGTGGATTGAGAGTCCCTAACCCCAACTCGAGGGGCCACACAAAAAAGCGTGGATTGTGAGTCCCTAACCCCAACTCGAGGGGCCACGCAACAAAGCGTGGATTGTGAGTCCCTAGCCCCAACTCGAGGGGCCACGCAAAAAAGCGTGGATTGTGAGTCCCTAACCCCAACTCGAGGGGCCACGCAACAAAGCGTGGATTGTGAGTCCCTAACCCCAACTCGAGGGGCCACGCAACAAACCGTGGATTGTGAGTCCCTAACCCCAACTCGAGGGGCCACGCAAAAAAGCGTGGATTGAGAGTCCCTAACCCCAACTCAAGGGGCGACGCAACAAACCGTGGATTGTGAATCCCTAACCCCAACTCAAGGGGCCACGCAACAAAGCGTGGATTGTGAGTCCTTAACCCCAACTCGAGGGGCCACGCAACAAAGCGTGGATTGTGAGTCCCTAACCCCAACTCGAGGGGCCACGCAACAAACCGTGGATTGTGAGTCCCTAACCCCAACTCGAGGGGCCACGCAACAAAGCTTGGATTGTGAGTCCCTAACCCCAACTCGAGGGGCCACGCAAAGAAGCGTGGATTGAGAGTCCCTAACCCCAACTCAACGGGCCACGCAACAAACCGTGGATTGTGAGTCCCTAACCCCAACTCAAGGGGCCACACAACAAAGCGTGGATTCAGAGATTGTCCCAGTTTCCTCAATAGCACCGGAAGGTAGGGGCCCAAAAGAGGGCGGAAATGCTACGTCACCCCTGCATTCTCGGGGTTCCCCAACAAAGGGGACAAAATCAGAAGTCAAAACCTACGCTAGGGGTCACCATGATGCTCCTAGTATCTCAAAGTATGGGTCTCTAGTACAGCCACATGCCCAAATAGCTGCACTGCGCTAAGTGCGCCCCCTTAATGCACCCCCTAAAAGGCCACCGGTGGGGCACGGGTCCAAAAAGATGCCCGGCGCGCGCCCGGCACGCTAACTTTCCCCCATAGGGGAAGTTTTTGCACCGCGCGCTACTTTTGCGGCAAGTACACCTACACCGGCATGATTGTTACCCCCACCCAAAATGGTTCCTTAGAAGAGCAAACCCATTGGCAAGAGGAATTGCATAAACACCCCTCCCTCCCACAAACAGTGCACAATTAAGCAGATAAGGCATGTTGAGATTCTGAAAGGGAGCAACACACGTTTGCAAACTGAGACAAATCCCTCAATAGCACTAGAAGGTTCAACGAACGCAATCAGAAGCGGCGAAAATACAGGTGCTTGGTCATGCCAGACAGCCAAACATCCGCGACACGCGAGCGTGCGCGCCATGTGGCGTCGTGTCAAGTGCTCCCCCATAGGGACCCACCACTTCTAAAAGTACAAAAACGTTGCATCGCATGCACATTCCCCTTACCCCATGTGGTTAATGGGTCTACGGAGCCTCGGAACATTGTCCAACTCCTCGTCTTCTTAAGGGATGCTCTTTGTGCAGTGAGCTTGGTAAGCGTGCAAGCCTCCTGGTTCAGCGACCTCCATCGAGTCAGTCAAGGTAACTTCAAGATAGGCACCACTAGATCATCACCCTGTCCCCGCCTGACAATCCCCCCCACCACCTGCCCCAGATAGGGGGACAGTCATGAAGTGACACCCCAGGGTGGGGGGATGCACCACAAAAAAATAGTCTTCATATTGTATGAGTACCCAGTGCCACTTGGTGAGAGACAAATGGCTGGGGCCACAACTCACAACTGGCCCACTTAGATGGCGAGAATGGCTTGCCTTTCATGGACAAGGAATCTAAAGCCCTACTTGCCACCAGAGCAGGGAGACGTGCTCATGTGTATTTCGAGTGCATGCCCCCTCCGGGCCCAAAGCTTAAACTCTGTGTGTTGCAGCGCAAGCACTTTCTCACCGTCTATCACGACTTCTTTTGCTTGTTGATGCAGTGTGTCATAGTGGCTACACAACCCAATTGCAGAACAACCGCTCGGACTCTTGCACAATCTGTCTCTCATCTCTCTTCCACATGGTGTTGCTGTCCAGTCTTCTGGTTGCTGTTGAGCTACCTGCATCACGATGCCCCACCACAGCGCCTTCAGGCACGGGCTTTCTCCCCCTCCAAGACCCAGAGTTGTCCATTATGATGACCGTCCTCTCTTGGGCTGTTGCGTTGCACTTGTGCGGCGTCTGGAAGCCTGGGAAGTTTGGGTGCCTGTCTGTTTCCAAAGGGGCCACCAGTGAGTCGTGCTGGCTTGGAACTTGATCAGCCAGAGCAGAGAAACTTTGTGTGGGGGACTGAAGGCAATCAAATTGTGGCGTAGTCGTCCCACGACATTGACCACCCTTGATTATGCAGTAAGAATCAGGCCCACATGCTGCATTTTGTGTGATAGACTCATTCTGCCGGTATTTGGTGGTAGAAGCTTCTCCAAGGCCTCCCCAGATGTTTCAAAGAGCGTGAAGATAGTGACGCCACGTTTTGGTATGGCTCCACAATGCATCCACAAATATATAAACGTTCTGATCGCCACAACTCCAACATTTTTAACCCTGACTGCGCCGAGGTCCAGTGGGCTATTATGACTTGTGGAAAACGGGGGTCTTCAGTTGCTGAAGGAAGAGCAAAATGAGGCTGAAGTGTTGACCTCGAGGCTCGACTGCTGAAGTCAAGGGTATGAATGTACAGGTAATGAATCCCGCTGCGCAGCATGGCCGAAGTCACGGAAAAGAATGGTCAGACGGGTCCTGTGCTTGGACATGGCCGTGCTTACGCGCAGCCCACAGACAAGCAGTTCATAGGGGGCTTTGGAAACCCCTCACAGCAACAGTCGCTGAGAACCAAATCAAAACAATCAGAAATAATTAGAAGTGGGTTGCAGTCTCAAGCAGAATGTTGCTACGAGCACAAAAGACTCTCCCTGGCTGCACTCACAACCCTTGACCACAAGAACTGCTGGGAGAAAACCAGTGGTCAGGCGCTTCGCCGTGCTCAGACAAGGGACCTCCGTACATGCATCCCAGCTGAACACACAAATCACATCCATCCGTCTCTATTGAGACCACCTGCGGGCTCTACTTGCTGCAAAAATTGCATGCATGCTTCGCAGGGCGGATCAATGGGGGTGCGGTGGGGGAGCAACCACTGAAAATGCCTCATATCTGTGTCTATCCAGGGAGTATAACAGAATGTTGGTAGCTGCCACATCTGGTGCAGTCATGGGTGTCGCACACCACAATGAGAAATGCTGGCGATGCAGTTGTGGTTCGCTGAATCTCACATACGTGTACGCTGGTGTCCAGATGATCCTAACCTAAACTAGAGCGGGATTCAGTCGTCACAAGAGAACCATTTCAACGGCTTGTTCTTAAAACCTTTGCCTGTCCTGGGACACAAGTATTGCTGCAACTAGAAGCCCTGATATATAACATCAAACTCACTCAGAGACATGCTGTATGCAATTTGTATGGTCAGTGCTAATGCATGCATGTATCCGGTGTGGCACGCAGGCTTTAAGCAGCCTGAGACGGAGAGAGAATACAGAAACAATCAATTCCTAAAGGGCAACTGTGAAACTCACACACGCCTCCTGTTCAAACTGTGGGAATTCCGAGCAGACCCTCGTGCATGCGGGCCATAAGTCCTGCTACGTGCACTCCAGGAGCAGTACAAGGGTCGAATAGCAGGTCCAATTGAAGTTTGGTCGCCACTGGCAACGGCCTTCGTGGTCACTCGAAAGCCAGCTAATGATCTACGTAGGTTGTGTCCTGAAAATCGCACTGGAACACCCCTGCCGGTAGTCTCTTGGCGTTAGCTATTGTCCAGCAAGAGCTGGGAACTGCAGCACACTTGCACCAAACACAACCACCTCCCAGCGTCTTGTCAGCGTTACAACTGGTTTCGTCCTTGTACTTGGCCTGGCATGGATCATCATCGTCACGGACAGATGCGTTCACCACCACAAAGATAACCAAAAAGGCAAAGATCGTGAGTCTCAGCATATTCTTCGGGCAAGAAACCAAGACACTGAAGGAACATATGGTGTAGTGCAGGGTCCGCCGACGTCCCTCTTAATGGCACAACAATAAGCATTGAAGTCTGCCTGGCGCGTCACTTTTGGGCAAGCTTAATAGACTACGGTCCCAGATGAAACTTCCAGCTGAGAAGCCACAAAAAACATGAGAACAGTACCACCCAATTTGTCACCTGCCAGCCAAATCAACCCCAAAGCCATCCGTGTAGAGCACACAACACAACACCAAATATGTTCAAATATCTCTCTGGGACAACGGGTTTCCTGCCAACACGGAGCATTTTCAGGGGTTGGTGCCTTTGTTGCCTCATTTGCGCCCGCTGAGTGTCCCAAAGGGGGGGGGGGGGGGTATGTGGGGTATATTCGGAAAGCCCTTGAAAAGGGCTATTTGGAACACCCGGGGTCTGCATGCTGTACTGACAACATGTTTGAGGTTTTCGTCCCTTTCAGACAGTGTGTGTGCTGCCTGCTGCCTCTTTTTGTCAACAGGCAGCTACTATGTCTGTATACAAATTCACACAACGTGCTGTTGCTTCCCCCGATGCACCACAAAAACCTTTGGTGCGCAAAAGGGCTCGCTCTGGGGGTGCACAGTGGGTGCGTGTCACTCGGTGTCCTGCCAAGCAGGCCAAAAAGCCTCGGTTAGGTGGTTCACAGCAGCCTGCATGCGCCCACACAGAGCACCACATCTTATCCACTACTGAGGCCGCTGCTTTTGCAGCCCAGTTTTGGGATAAAAAGACTCACCCTTCGCAACATGAATTTCTGGCAACCTGCATGGACGTCAATTTGGAGCAAGATGTGAAACATGCAGGTCGCCAGAAGTACACGAGAAAGAGGGGGCACCAGACAACGTACTTTGTACCCTACCGTGGGTCGCGTCGACAAATTTGCAAGACACAGTTCCTGCACAACTTCAAAATGAGTCGTTTTGTTGTGGAGTCTGTGGCCAAAGCCCCTCCATAAGCCCCTCCACAATGTTGATTATTACTACGGTCTGACTGACATGGCTGGCCTAACAATCCAGCACGTTGTGCAAAACAAACAGCCGTTTGTCCGCAAACTGCGCGTTTTGAAGCGCAATGATTTCTGGGATGTGTCCAAGTGGCTGGTATGTGCATATAAGTCTTCAGGCAGCCACCTGGACCATCAGCAGAAGCCTGTTTTGATCAGAGATGACAAAATAAAGTGGTTGGATTTTGGCAAGACACCTAACCCTGAAAACCTTGAGGCCCATCCCGGTTTTGTCTGGGTAAAATCAGGGTACAGTGAGGCCATTCCATGGCGCAAGGTCCAGCTCACCAAACAGCGAAATGTGGACCTGACAACTAACGGCCTGTGGCCTGTGCCCCTGAACACAGGGTGGGTGCCAGTGAGGGGGAATGTTTGCCCGGCGCGCGCCCGGCGCGCTACCTTGCTATTAACTATCCCGACTTCAGCCCGAGATTTACCCTCTCATGGAGAAGGCCCCCCAAATAGACCATGATGGACTGCGCATCTTCCCTGCAAAGCACGTTGCAAAATAAAGCAATATCTGTGAATTCAGCAACTCCAACTGTCATTTGTATTGTACTTAACAAACAACATTGGTCCCACAAGAGTGGGTGTCAATACATTCAGTACAATAGTGCTCCTTACACTCATCACAAACTGCGACGGTGGAGCGCTTCTGGCAACACAACACACACACACACATCTGCCTCATCCTCTGCCTCATCTTGCGTGCCACAACCGAGCAAACAGCTGCTCCATACCACCCATGCACGTCATTATAACATTGTTGGCGGGCTGTCAAAGTGCCATTCTTTCTTCCGATGAATGGCACAATGACATGAATCCGGCCTTTATAAGCACCATCATGGCCCCCAACTTCGAAATCAAAGAAATCACCTCGGGTACGAGAAGGTCCATACCCATCCCAAATCAAAACATCTGCTGATGTCCCGGGGGCCAAGGGGCAAATCCATATAATGTTGCCCAACATGTCAACGGCAACAGTCCACCGGTGGGGCACGGGTCACAAAAGATGCCCGGCGCGCGCCCGGCGCACTAACGTTCCCCCTGAAGCCACGCAGGCTGCAGGATTGGGAAAAATTGAAAAAGTATGTTCCCAGTCACAAGCAGGGAGATGTGTGCCCCAATGGAGTCCCGGCCCTTGTGCAAAGGGGCAACGATGACAACAAATCGGATTCAGAATAATGAGTGATTTCTGGAGCATCGCCTGTGCCCTATGTGTCCTCCCGTTTACAGCTCTGTGCGCAAAACTGTGACCACCTACCCCCCAACCCATACATTTCTGAAACGGCCTTTTCTCACAGATTTCGAAAAGCATACACATACCACCCCCCCCAAGGTAACGACATTTTGGTGCATTAGACCAAAAAATGAGAAAACCTGAAAAAGTGTGAATTTGCTCCGTGTTGGCAGGAATTGAATGTCCCCGAGAGATATACTTCAAACACTTAAGTGTGACATTTTTTAGTGTGCAATACACAGTTTTGTCCCCACAAATGTGTAAGTCAATGCATTTAGAAAAATAAATTTCTTTGTATTCAACACAAAATGTGATGGTGTGCTTTTGACAGGACAAAGGTCACACGCCAACAACACCATCATTTGTGGCAACCAGGTTGATTGCATCATCACCACACATTAGAACATGTTCCCATGGTCAATATACAAAGTAACGGATACGCCTCTGGGGGAATGTTTGCCCGGTGCATGCCCGGCATGCTACCTTTGTATTAAGTATCCAATCTCTAGTCCCAGGTTTATCCCCACCTAGGGAAGTCCCCCAAGTAGACCGCACTAGACCGCAAACCTTCCGTGCAAGGCACCTTGCATAAGCCGAAATATGAGAATTCAACAACACAAAATGTCACTCCCACCACTTCCAACCACCACCCTTGCCATCGTCATAAACGGGGTGCAAAGGATGGGCCAAATTGTTAGACACGGCGAGAAGGTACTCCAAATTGTTTGGTGAAGTGGGGGCAAAAACAGGCACGGGTGGGGAATGGTCAAAAAAAGATGCATGGCGCGCGCCCGGTGCGCTAATGCTCCCCCTCTAAATGCAAAAATGCGCCGTTTTGCCTTGTGCTATGACATGTTGTGAGCTTCTTGGATTATGGGGCCCCCCATAGTCACCTTTCTCTATCTAAGAGTGGGCTCCATTCCACTCAGGCTCCACCCCTTTGTTGTCTTTTGTCGTTGTGAGTGTGTCAGCACCGAGTAGTTCGACCATGCTGTGTTTGGAAGCATCCTCCAGCCTCCCTTTGAGTGTAATTGCCAAGTATATTGTTGTGTGTGCTAGCTTTCCAAGGGTGCACCAACTTGAGATAGGGCCTGCAAAGCTCTATGGTGCGCGGTTGGTAGATTCACAATTGTGGGATTGCGATGAGGGATTCTTTATTGCTACATTCACACATGGATCTTAGTCCAGAGGGCCACAACCATGTGAAGCCATGCTGTAGCATTCCAGAGACCAAAAGAAGCTTTATTTTGTTTCCATGATATTCCCCTTGATGACAATAACATGGCAGGAAAACCGCAAGCAAGAGTCCAAAGCCCCAACTTGAAAATTATATTCCGCAACTGCCAAGCTTGAAGTTGATCCAGAATGGCAAGTGCCTTTTTGGGGGGCAGAAATGCGGGTATGGAAGAGTTTCAATTGCAAGGGAGTGGGTGAGTGGGGGGCAAGAGTGGTAAAAACTCAGCCCTTGGAACACAGAAACATTAAGGCCTGAAGGTGACCTGAACCTAAAAAAAGCGAAAATCCTATTGATTGACATCCATGTGGTGAAGGGTGATGAAGGGGTCAAGACGTTGTGACAGACGAATGGACCAATCCATAGCCAGAAAATCCCCGCACCCGCAGCAAGTAAACATCCAGGTACCCCTGCCAAAGAAAAGGAAGAAATCAACATTAATGGTTTCCCTTTTTTTGGCTTCCATTACAGGAAAATGGGAAAATGAGAGGTCGTAACAAAAACATGTCCAGTTGGGCACTGTGTGCATACTTGGTAAAAACTATCGGAAAGGAAAACCTCTAAAAGCACCCACCACCTCTGTACAATAGGGCAATGAAACAAAACAACCCATTCCAAATTCCAATCTCTGTCTCTCACCATGTGCTTGGGGACTCAATAATCTTTGGTCTGCACGGTGCTGGGACAGGCTACATAGTAGCATGTGAAACGCGTGTGGCAAAACTTTCCTGTGTACTATGTACTGCCCACCAGTGCTCACATTCACACAATGATATCAACAGAAATTTATACATGCACAACTTTGACAGTACGTGGGCCATTTGCCATTTGTTGGCCTCCCCAACCGACAGACCTGTGCGCCAAGTGACCAACCCCTTAGTCGATATGTGCAGGCAGAGCATAGAGGTCGGATGAGACTCACGTGAGCCGACCCTGACCAAATGAACGTCCTACTCCTCTTCTCTAGTGGGAACAGACGATCACCCCACCCAAGAAAATGCAATTGGCCCCTCCTACTGCAATGGACAAGGATTCCTAACCCTCTTGCGCTTGGAACCCCCCCCCAAAAAAAAAGTACCACCAACATCGCTGAGGATATTGGTGGCAATATTCCAATGGTTCTGGTTCTGGTGTGGCTGCATGGGTCAGGCCATAAAGGCACAGTACCAGAACCGATTTGCACCCTCGCATCCTTCGATGTGTGCTCATGGTGTGCGGCACAAAGTGCCAACATGGACCCTCCAACAGCTTCTGCTGCACCTACATGAACGGGTAAAGTGTAGAATGTCCTCTTGCAGTCCCAAAGAGTCTTGAGCTCCTGCAAATTTTCCCCAGCAAAAGGGCGGCCATAGAACAACAAGAGGAATGCAATACCCTTTGCATGAGGTGCCCAGGGGAGGGTCAACACTTGCCTCCTCCGGACCAAGAGGACGAAGGGTTTCGACCCTCGGACCTGTGACTCAACAGGCACGCATGACTCAACAGGCACGCATGACTCAACAGGCACGCATGCTATCGCCTGGACGAGCCCACCGCTGCCAATTGCTGCTCCATAGATAGTATGCACGAAGTCGCCCCCCCCTACCTCCCCCCCCCTACCTACCCCCCCCCTACCCCCCCCTACCCCCCCTACCCCCCCCCCCTACCTCCAAGGTAGGGGGGGGCGACTTCGTGCGATATATGCGCTGCTCAGCAAAGCAATACGAATGAACCCTCATACCCCAATGCCTTGGCCGTGGCGCCACTCCTTCAGCACCATGCAACATAACATTTATTAGTCCCCACACAGGTTAGGGGACTCCCAGCTCAGTGTTGTAGGCCCAAGCTCACTCAGCCCTCGTCCAGCCACCAGCGACGTTTGCGCTCCCTATGGCCCTCCCAATCGCTAACCTCTGTACTGCGAGCCGAAGAGACGTTTCCCGGCTCATACCATAACAGCACCTCGTCATACACAGAGTGCTCTGTGTGATCCGGATCCCCTGCCGAATCCGAGGTCGCCCTCCCCCCCCCCCTGCGCCGACAGTAACTCCGGAGCCTTCAGCTCTTTTCATTCCAACTCCTCCCACAGACCCATCACCGCTACCTGCGCATTGTCGTCCCCTGATGAGAGCCCAGACGAGCTATCCGACCAGCCTCTGGGTCTGTTGCTGTGTCTGAGCCATATTCTTAGAGGAGAGCAAGGCACCCCCCCAGGGCAACGTGGATGCATTGTCATGGAGCTTGATAGCATGAGTCTGACCTCCTAGGTGTCCTCTAGAGGTTCATAAACCTCATGCTGAAGAGATGGCCCACAAACAGTTTTTTTGTACAAGTTTCACCGTTCCACTACGTAACTTTTCGGCCTTTTCAGGATGGCTGTTTTCAGTTATAGTCGGCAACCCAAGGCACCCCCCCCCGGGCAACGTGGATGCATTGTCATGGAGCCTGACAGCATGAGTATGACCTCCTAGGTGTCCTCTAGAGGTTCATGAACCTCAAGCTCAAGACATGGCCCAAAGACCATTTTTTTGTACAAATTTCACCGTTCCACTTCGTAACTTTTAGGCCTTTTCAGGATGGCTGTTTTCAGTGATAGTCGGCAACCCAAGGCACCCCCCCAGGGCAACGTGGATGCATTCTCGCAAAATTGAAAATTTTGAATCCTTAATGGTAATCTCATTCTCTACAGTGTCTAAACTTTATGGATTCAAGAATCATGCGTCATCATCCAATGCCATTGCAAAGGGGGGGGGGGGGGTTCTGAACTGTCCCATGGAGTTGCCAGCTGAAACACAGATTTTGGCAACTACACAAGATTCCCACCCCAATTCTGGCCACATCCCTGTCTCGCTGCATCAGAGCACCAAAGCATGAATGGGAATGCAGGTTGCTACAGAAAACAATCAGCACAACTGCTGCAAACCCAGTAAAGCGATCTGTCCAGAGAAAATACATGAGCAGATTTTGTTCACCTGCACTGCACTTTGCACGCCTCTGAGTAAACGCTGACTGTAAATTCAAAATGACATCCCAATGCTTCTGGTCAACTCCAACATTGCCCTGAGATACCATTGGTATGGAAAGAGACTCTTACGATACCTTGAGCTGAGGTTTGACTGGGTGCTGGTGTTTGGCGAAGCTGGACCGGCTGACTGGAATAGTCCTTTATGGCGGCAACAGCGTACAACAGCCCTAGGAGTGCTGCACAATGACATGCGATATATGTGACTGCATGGAATCCGCACACTGCCCTGTTTCCCACCCGATGTGCACTCTGCTTGCGACAAATGCCTCCCACCTGCTCCCGCCCACCCAGCACCAGCCAGAGACATGATACAGTCCTTGGTCTTTAGTTTAATCTCCAATCGGACGCAAACAAAGCCGACGAAGTTATAAAATGGACCTGTTCCAAGCCGGACGTCCGTCCAAAAACAAAACCGTGCAATTCCCGCCTTTGACCGTCCCGCACGACTTGGAATCGCGGCCGACAGCATTATAGAAGCCCTCGTTAATGACAGGTAGAAATTCTGAGACGAGGCAAGTGCCGTGGAGATGAAGCGGGGCCAAACAGACAGGGGCCCAAACGGATCCTGCAGATCAGACTAGCGCCACCGGCACCAGCCCAGCGAAGTGCACAGCCCATCTTCTGGGACCATCAGGTACGTAACGCCCGTCCACAGAGTGTACACTCATGGAGTCAGAGCATATGGAGGGCAGACTGCACCCTCCGGGATGCCAAATGCTTCTGTTGAAGAATCCAGACATCATCTATAACATCATCGGACGTGCACCACATGCAAGAACGTCCGAGGGCAGGAAGGCTTTATTTTTTTTGGCAGGGGGTTCGGCGGGTCAAGCATCTTTGAAGGTGCGGGCGCGGTGCATAGCGTGGTGCACGCACATCGCACGCACGGTGCATTTGAGCCCCGTTGTAGTGTTCAGGCCCGTCAAAAGGGAAGCGGGCGTAGACATTGACGGCGAGAGGTAATTCTGCTCTGCTGTCAGGTATGTGGCCTTGAAACAACAGGCGCTCTTGGACCTTGATCCCACTTCCCTTTACGCTAGGAGGCCTTCGGGGCCGGTTCCACTGCGACCCACCCACCAACCATGTGTCGAAAAGGGGAGGTTCATTGAGCCCCCCAAAACAACAGCATTCGCAGCAGCAGCAACAGCGACAGCAACAACAACAACAAAAAGAAACAGCCATGAACCCGTCCGCGGTGCCAAGATCGAAAAGGAGCGTACCAGGCAACAACTGCGGATCGCTACTTGTGCCCATTAATTGCTGCACGTCGTTTTCTGGGATCGATATGCCCAGAAGATACCTTCACATGCATTCCATCATCCACGACAAAACGAGAGGACAGCTGCATAATAGTAGACGAATACAATCTGCGCCTTTGCAGTCCTCGAGCTTAGTCGGAGACAAACCAGTAGACAAGACTGTCCTGTCTATCCTCCCACCCGTGTTCTAACCTTCCCTTGCCTGCATCGTGTTGGTAGTGTTTTGCTGGAGGGGGGGGGGGGGGGCTCCCTGTTGAGGCCAGCAGCCTCCCTGCCACTTTCAGATACGCCGCAGCGGCCCTCCAATGCCTTACATAACCATGTGCAACTGCCCCAAACCGCTTTTCCAACCGTCACCAGCCGCCACCAACCAAAGAATAGAGGCTGAGCCACGCCAACTGTGTCGAACATGTTGACTTTCAACCCTTACCCTCGAATGCGCCATGCATTGCCGGTAATTGGTGGTGGGATGGGGGAGGGGGACCAAGGACTGATGATGTGGCTGCGCTACATCTCTGACTCGAATTGCGCCAGTTCAAGCGCCCAACTGCCACCAACTGCTTTCGCAACTGCTCCTGGAACCCGCCTTTGGGTCACTTCGCAAACGCCTGCTACCAATCCTCAACTCACTTCGGATTTTACTCACCCTCGATGGAAACCGGAATGGATGTGTTGGGATGCAATAGCAACACCACATGCCTTTGGTGTTGTTGTAGACGTTGCTGAAGCCGATATATAACTTCCTGACAATGAAACAGTAACAGCAGCGAGGAGGTACCGCTCATCTGCCGGTGGAAATGCTGATAGCCTCACTCAGGCTATCCTTGAGAGGGTGCGGACAATCAATGTCGGAGATGTAGGCCTGGCCACAGAGGTAGCTCATCGTCAAATCACACTTACCCCGCTCAACACCGCTCGCAAAAACTCTACTTGCGGTGCATGCGTATGCTGCAGGAGGATCAGGGTGCGGCCATGAATCTGTTCCACCACGAACAATAATCCAGGCCCTCCGGTTTTTTATCATCGCAGGATGGAGCCCAACCGGCGGTGTCCGGAGGCCAACCGATGACAGAGGAGAGGCTACCCGACTGAAACGGGATAAGAGGTTTGGGCACACCAACTGTGTCGAAACACGTTGAGTGCACCCCTTGCCCTTGAATGCCCCATGCATTGCCGGCATTGGGTGGTGAGGTGGGGATGGGGCAAAAGACTGATGGCGTGGCTGCGGCTACAACCCTGGCTCCAATTTCGCCATTTCAAAAAAGTGCAAGCACCTGTGGCTGCGGTTGCGGTTAAGTCAGTATGGGGGCGGACCCAACTGCATGAAATGCGTCGCAAAATGTGTATATTTGCGACATCGGAGAACAACACAGAAATGCAGGAACAAACAAAGTGCACACTTTTAAAAGGTTAGCCATTGCATGAGCGATGGATAAGGAATCCCCTGAGTCGACGGGCCTACGAAGTAACCCTCGAGATCTCCCAACTAAAGCCAAAGCCCTGTCCACAGGGGCAATTGTCCTTGGAGCTGGGGGGCTTCCTTCGGGGGGGGGAGGGTGTCAAACACCACAAAAGGTGCGCGCGCGGTGCATTGCGTGCTGCGCAATTCACACGTGCGGGCGATCCACATGCATGACAGTGATGGGGGTCAGTAAAGGATAGAGGCACTGTGATGGGTGAGGGGCGTTGGGGCGGGGGAGGGGGGGAGGGCTACGCCTCATGCCCAGAACAAGGTCTAATTCCAATAATCATCCAAAAGAGGGCTGCACACAGTACTCAGCCGTGTGCATGGTATAAACTGTGAGTTCTGCGGGCCTGACGGCGCGGTCAGAGGGAAGGGCACACACACAGCACGGTCAGAGGGAATGTCTCCCAAAACGGGTGGCATCCCTTTTCTAAGCAGAAGGGTGAAGGCACGGCAAACGACTGCTTGAGGCTGCGCGGAAGAGTACATGTCCGCGGCCGGGCCTTCTGCAACATCGCAGCCCAAAACCCCCCAAACGCCGGCGCCCAGTGCGGCCGGTGGGGCCCCCTCCAGTGCAGGAGGCCGCTTACAACACCCACCCCCAGCCCTTGAACCAGCCCATGCACACGTCGTAGACGGTGAAGATCACCGCCTGCCCGATGGAGATCTTGAACAGCCGGGGGCCCAGTCCACTCATGAGCCCCATCGGCCCTGACTCCTGGACCACCGTCCTGGCACACTGCCACGAGCTGCCGTATCCGGGGCGGCCTGCAGCACCTTCCGCCTGGGCACAAGAGGGCGCTGCGATGAGTTGGGACGATTGGATACGGGCTATTGCCTGGTGAAGGGGGCGGGGGGGACCTCTCACCCCTCACCCACCCACATCAGAAACGTTGTCCTCGGCAGAAAAACGACATCCATTGAAGAGGCCGGAAATTTGAGACCGATTTTAGGCGCACAAATATTTTCCCTTGTGCCTCTGACCCCCCTCCCCCTGGGGGTGGGGTGTCCGCGACACTCAGCAATAGCCTGAGTGAATAAACAGCGAAGTGAACATGAAAAAAAGAAAATGGATCAGCCATACGCACTTGAACTTTGGGTCCTCTGAAAAGCATGGCCCTTGCTACATCTCGAGGAAAACAGTCATGCAAAGCCCATTAACGCAATTCATCTGACAATCCCCGAGCTTGATCTTAACAGCGGAAAGGCAAGCGGGGATGGTGTATGGAGACCAGCCTTCTCCGACACCCAGGGCCAACAGCAGGCCCCCCCAAACGGATTCCAGTCGTTCCCAAAGCGCATTGCGGTCATCTCGGATGCCCCCTGACTTTGATCCCACCGATGATCCACAGGCGGTGATTCCGAGGGGAACATTTAGGTGGAGGGCTGGACTCCAACAACCCGACCCCCGCCCCAACCCCCCACCCCATACCGCCTCCGTCCACGCCCCTACGCCAATGCGCTTGCAGTCCTTGGAGCTCGGCATATGCCACCACAATCCACGCTCATTCGAGGCATGGCCCTGAGACGGCGGAGGTCATGCAGCCAAATCTACACTCAGTGCCCTGCTACTCCCCAAAACAACAGCCCACAAACACTGCGTATTGATCATAAACTGTCCTACGTCTCACGCTGCTCGTTGGGTGTCTGTGCAGAACGTGGCTCGGCTGGAATGACCTTTGTTGTGTCTCGTGGTGAATGCACTGTACCCCCGCTGTGCGTTCAAAATGCACACGGGAAATTCAAAAATGCCGAAAAGAGCCGACAATTGTTTCTGACCCCCCCTCCCCCCACGCTCGCCTCCTGCCCCCCGCCCCCAACTGATGCTGCAGGTGTCGGGATCCAGCACTGCACTCAAACGCCTGCCCGCTTTGGGTCATACAAATAACATGGCAGACCACAGCATGGCACTGGGCACCAAATGTGCTACACAACACCGAAAGAGCCTTTGTGGAACGCCCGCAGCTGCCCTTCCTCTGCCAGGGGGCCAAACGTGTTGGTTTAGTCAGACCCCTGCTAGGTGCCGCAGGACTGGATTGCCCGGCCACTCGTCAACTTGCTCATCGCTTACTGCTTCGTTCGGGGCCCTCAATCTTAGCCACGACAGGGGACGGGGGGAGGGGCGGGGAGGGGGGGATGATTTCTCCAACTCTCCAGGATTACCCCACCCGAGTCACATATTATCAAAAAGAGATGGAGGAAACGGACAACAGACACGAAGCGAGGATCGGGAATAGTGTACAAACACTCCAAGCCATTGTAAGGCAGCCCAAAGGATCCCGTGAGGCACCATGGGCGACTGGAAGTACATTTGAGTGCATCCCTAGCTCCCCACAAGGGGAGCCAAGGCCAACGCTCCTCCACAAGCACGCCGCAGGGCGCGCCGCAAGCGCAACACCCCCGCAGCCCCCGCATGCGGACATGGGATGGCCAGACAAAGCAGCGGGGCTGACCTGCATCAGGGATTTGACCACATCCAATGGATTGTTGCAGACGGTCGTGACAGCACCCACAACAGCCCCACAGGCTACAGAATGCCAGCGCTTCTTCTCCCCATCGGAGCTCAGTTTCTTGAGCTGGCTCATGGAGGCATCATAGATCACAAACCTGCAGGCAAGCAATCCAACATCGTCCTGGAGTACCATGACTAAAGTTGTAGGCACACATGGCCGGACTGACCTTTGCCAAGCTGGGTTGGCCTCAGTCCAAAACATGGGCAAGTGCGGGTTGCCTGGACCCTTTTGATAAGCGGATGAGATGCATCAGGGATTGGGGGGCACTAATACAGCTCAGGTGGGGCCGAGGAGGAGGCGGGGTGAGGGGCTGTTCTCCCCTCCGGCCTCTCCTGTCAACCGCCGATTTGAGCCCCCAAACATACCGCCCCTTCGAAATTGTAGCCCGCCTTGCCAACCCCTTCACGTCAGGTCTCGTCCACGTCACGTCATGTCACATCACATCACATCACATCACATCACATCACATCACATCACATCACATCACATGACATCACATCACATCACATCATATCACATCATATCACATCACATCACATCACATCACATCACATCACATCACACCACACCACCCCACCCCACCCCACCCCACCCCACCCCACCCCACACCACCCCACCCCACCCCACCCCACACCACACCACACCACACCACACCACACCACACCACACCACACCACACCACACCACACCACACCACACCACACCGGGGAGCGAACCCTGATGGAGAGGGCACCTACCCGCCAGGGTATCCCTGGCCTCAGAGCGTGGCTTGCCCGCCACAGTGCCGTCCTGACACCCCTCCTGCGGGCACCCCCGCCGCGGTGGCAGGCCGCTCCGAAAGACTGGATCCCGAGCGCAGTACCCGCGTACCCCGCGGAGGCGGTCATTGGGGGCCGGGTGGCCAAGACCACCCGGATGGAGACCGTGTACCACAGAGGTTGTGCGGTCAAGGTAACGGCTGCCATGAAGGACACCATGGAGGCTGAAAACTGGGCGCCGGAGCTCCGGGTATGCTACCAGCCCCTGGATGCGCTGCCGAGCGATACCAGGCTGCACCTCCTGGTGGCCCTTCTGGGTGTCCAAGTGCAGGTCAATGCACCTCTGCACGCCCAACTGTGGGATGACCACCAGAATGTGTCCCTAGGCCAGCTGCAGGACGCTGGGGTGTGGGCGCCTACCATCGTCTGGCTGTCTGCACAACCGACAGAAGCGTACTGGCAGTGGGCCCGGACGTCGCCAGCCCCCCTAGTGACAGTGACCACGGCGCTACCGCCGTGGCCATGGATAGCCATCACTCCGGCTGCGGTGGCAAAGTTCAAATACCCCGCAGAGTGCGTGGCAGACAAGTGCCCGGGGCACCCGAACAAGGGGCCCCTATACTATTCGCTCAGTACGGTGACGGTGCCGGCGGAGCTCTACCTGGCCCTAAAAACCCACCTCCGTGAGCACCATGGAGACCTAGCCCTCTTGGCACCACATGGCCTGGCCACCGACCCCCCCACAGGTGCTGGCCCCCAACGCCGAGCCGGGCATCTGGTTCCATGATCTACTAGCGCTGGCAACCCTCCGCGGAACCATAGCTGCAGTGGATGCAGGAACCACGCCGGCGGGCATGGCTATGGCGGGGGTCGCCCAAAGTGGACATGAGGCCTACCAGACCCACGTGCCCTCCAGAATGGGCACCTCGCAAGAGGCGCAGGCCATGATCCTCTTATCGTACATCCGGAGGTTGGCCCAGCAGCCAGGAGTGTACTGGCTGGTGCCGGACTCCGAGGCAGCGGTGGGGGCCCTCTGGACATACCAAGAAGGGGGCCATTGTGGGGATGGCATACACCACCTGTATGCCACGGTCCTGGGGGGCCGCCGCCTCTCCCCGGCATCGGCCATAAATGTGGTCAGTACACCATCGCACTGGATCACGGACCTAAACGTCCGCGTAGATGCGGCGACACAGGAGCCGCCAGAGGTGGACCTGACATGGCTCCTCCGTCGCCCCTTTTCCTTTCTCCCCCCGGTGACCTACCAGGACCGGTGCCAGCTCTCCCCAACGGCGCCGAGCGACCGGTTGCAGGATCAAGCTCAATTCCGGCGCGGGTCGGGTATGAGGCTGGGTGGGGAGTAAACTACACGCCGGGGAGTGGCCTCCCCCTCGACTGGTTCGACAGTGACCAACAGCGCCACATTACAGCGCACCGCATGGACAACATCCCCACGATGATTGTCCTGGCCCACCGGTCCTCCCACCGGAACACGGTGCTGGACACCACGTGCCTCCTCTATGGAGCGCAGCCCGAAACGGCGCCCCACCTTTGGGCCTGCTCGGCCCAATCCCATGAGTGGGGGCCGGCTCGCAGAGTGGCTTGATCAAAAGGTGGGGAAACGGGCTGTGTCGGTGCGCCACCAACTGTGGGAGCCGGCTGTAATGGAGTAGTGGTCGGTGGCCTTGCGAACCCCCTCCATACAGCGGGCCCACATGGAGTGCTCTGGGCCCCACACACCGGGAACAGACTTCATATGCCACGTCATCGAGGAGTCCATCAAAGTCTGGTACGCCCACGCCAAGGCGCGAGCCACGTTGCTCAAAGCCCGCCTAGGCCCGAGCAGCACGATGGCGTGGGTGTTGCAGGAGCTGCGCTTGCACCAGCATTCGGAGAGAGAGGGAGTACAGCGGGAAATTCTGGGCTGATAGCAGTCGCCTGGTGGGTGACCTCTAGGTTTCCCCTACTCCCCTCTTTCCGCCAATATCCACACACTTACACTTACTTACACTTACTTGTGGTGTGATGTGATGTGATGTGATTTGGTGTGGTGTGGTGTGGTGTGCCGAAGGCGCTGCTACCAGAAGGCAATGGCCGGGATGTCTACCCACGGGTACAGGTAAACGGGCGGGGCTGTGTGTGCTGTGCGCGCACCGTGTGTAAGTGTGTAGGTCCTGGCGGAGAGAGGGGGAGCCGGGAAGACCTGGTCGTCACCCCCCTGGCGACCATCCTCACTCCAGGAGCTCCCGCTGTACTCCCTCTCGGTCCGCTTGCTGGTGCAGGCGCAGCTCCTGCAGCGCCCACGCCATCGTGCTGCCCGGGCAAGGCGGGCCTTCAGCAGCGTGGCACGCGCCTTGGCGTGAGCGTACCAGACCCGTATTGACTCCTCGATGACGTGGCGTATGAACTCTGTGCCCAGCGCGTGGGGCCCTATGCACTCCAGGTGGGCCCGCTGCATAGAGGGGGTCCGCAGGGCTGCTGCCCACTGCTCCAGCACTGCCGGCTCCCACAGCTGGTGGCGCACCGGGGCCGCCCGCGTCCCCACCTTCTGGTCGAGCCACGCCGCGAGCCGCCGGCGGGCCGGCCCCCATTCATGGGAATGGGCCGAGCAGGCCCAAAGGTGGGGCGATGTTTCGGGCTGCGCTCCACAGAGGAGGCACGTGGTATCGAGCACCGTGTCCCAGTGGGAGGACCGGTGGGCCAGGACAGTCATCGTTGGGACGTTGTCCATACGGTGCGCCGTGTGTGGCGCTGCTGGTCATGATCGAACCAGTCTAGGGGGAGACCTCCTCCCGACATGTAGTTCACTCCCCACCGGGCCTCATAGCCGGCCCGCCCCGGTATTGCGGCTCGATCCCACAACCAGTCGCCCAGCGCCGTCGGGGAGAGCGGATACTTGTCGCGGTAGGGCACCGGGGGGAGAAAGGAGTAAGGGCGCCGGAGGAGCCATGTGAGGTCCACCTCCGGCGGTTCCTGCGTCGCCACATCCACACGGACGTTGAGGTCCGTTATCTAGTGCGACGGCGTGGTAACCACGTTGATGGCGGACTCCGGGGAGAGACGTTCTCCCCCCAGGACTGCTGCGTAGAGGTGGTGGATGCCATCCCCACAGTGACCCCCCGCTTGGTACGTGCGGAGGGCCCCCACTGCCGCTTCCGAGTCCGGCACCAGCCAGTATACCCTTGGCTGATGTGCCAGCCTTCGGATGTACGAGAGGAGGATCATTGCCTCCCCTTCCTGGGAGGTGCCCACCCCCGAGGCCACATGGGTTTGGTAAGCCGCGGGCCCGCTCTAGGCGACTCCGGCCATTGACATGCCCGCCCGCGTGGCCCCCGCATCCACCGCAGCGATTGTACCGCGGAGGGTAGCCAGCGTAGGCAGGTCATGGAACCAGATGCCTGGCTGAACCTCGGGGGCCAGCACATTCGGGGGGTCGGTAGCCCGGCCGTGCGGCGCCAGGAGGGCCAAGTCCCCATGGTGCTCCCTGAGATGGGTGTGCAGGGCCGGGTTGAGCTCCGCCGGCACCGTTCCCACCGTATCGAGGGAGTAATAAAGGGGGCCCTTGCTTGGGTGCCCCGGGCATTTGTGCGCCACACACTCCGCCGGGTACTTGAAACTCGCCACGGCCGCTGGGGCTATGGCTATCCACGGAAACGGTGGTGTGGTGTGGTGTGGTGTGGTGTGGTGTGGTGTGGTGTTGTGTGGTGTGGTGTGGTGTGGTGTGGTGTGGTGTGGTGTGGTGTGGTGTGGTGTGGTGTGGTGTGGTGTGGTGTGGTGTGGTGTGGTGTGGTGTGGTGTGGTGTGGTGTGGTGTGGTGTGGTGTGGTGTGGTGTGGTGTGGTGTGGTGTGGTGTGGTGTGGTGTGGTGTGGTGTGGTGTGGTGTGGTGTGGTGTGGTGTGGTGTGGTGTGGTGTGGTGTGGTGTGGTGTGGTGTGGTGTGGTGTGGTGTGGTGTGGTGTGGTGTGGTGTGGTGTGGTGTGGTGTGGTGTGGTGTGGTGTGGTGTGGTGTGGTGGTGGTGGTGGTGTGGGGTGGTGTGGTGTGGTGTGGTGTGGTGTGGTGTGGTGTGGTGTGGTGTGGTGTGGTGTGGTGTGGTGTGGTGTGGTGTGGTGTGGTGTGGTGTGGTGTGGGGTGGGGTGGGGTGGGGTGGGGTGGGGTGGGGTGGGGTGGGGTGGGGTGGGGTGGGGTGGGGTGGGGTGGGGTGGGGTGGGGTGGGGTGGGGTGGGGTGGGGTGGGGTGGGGTGGTGTCACATCACATCACATCACATCACATCACATCACATCACATCACATCACATCACATCACATCACATCACATCACATCACATCACATCACATCACATCACATCACATCACATCACATCACATCACATCACATCACATCACATCACATCACATCACATCACATCACGGTGTTGGGTACAGAACTGAACTGAACTGTAAAGCTCCCCTTGGGTCATACAAAAGGTACATGACACCAGATGTGCTACACAACACCGCACGAGCCTTTATGGGACGCCCATAGGCGCCCATCCGCCTCCAGGAGGCGAAACAGGAGGCGAAACGCGTGCATGTGGCCAGACATACACTTGGCGCCGCAGGAAAGGCTTGTGTCCGTGCATAGTCAGCTTGGGCTTGGGGATTCAGGTTGGCAGTTGGTCAGATGCACGTGGCATGGGCGTCAGGCAAGGGAACCACGTCTCGTTAGGAATCAGCTCCAAACCATGCGCCACTCACCAATACCCATTCTCGTCGCACCCAGAACACAGTAGAAACCAGCTGCACTCAGGGAACGAGTCAGCAGAATCCCGGTCTGTGTGATCATGTCTGGTGTGAGGGACGCCAGTAACAACGCTGCTCAAGTGTTGCCCAAGTGTTGCCCAGACAGTGTTGACAGCCCCCGGACGGTACGGTGCACTACAAAGGGCTCTGCTTTGCCTGAACTGAACACCATGTGACCTTCATACGCCCCACACACCGTGCCCTACCGGTCGCCCCCTCCCGCGTGTGACCCCATCAGTAATACATCGGGTATGCAGTACACGCTGGGGCTGGAGGTTGTCAGCACCATCAGATAACTTGGGCACCCCCCTCCCCTCATGCTGACACTTCGTTCTGCCCCGACCGCTTTTGTCCGCCCCCCAAAAACCACTGACCGCTATGTGCCCCCCAGGTGGTGGAGGAGGCTGTTGTCGTCCTCCTCCGCCCCTCACCACTTCCCACACACCCCCTAAGAGGCTCTGCCAGCCCAGGCCACTGTTGACGAGGGATTGTGTCCGTCAGTGCTACCCCCGTCAAAAGCGCCTTCCAATACCCGATCCTGTGACACTAGCGACCGCTGTTGGGGAGGTCTGGTACCCTCTGCGGTGTTGATGATTTGCTGTTGGAGGAAGGCAAATTAGCGTTGACCAGCAATAAGCCTCTCCACCCCTGCGTCTTCCACAAAATTGGGTGTCACAATCGCAACCTCTGGGAGCGCTTGTTGCGCCCTGCAGGCGCGCCGCAGGCGTCGCAGGGTCAGGGTAATTAGCTTTAGGGTAAGTAGCACCGCATTAAGTGTCCTTAACTTGGGGTGAATGAAGTCGGCCGCACGGGCAAAATGGTGAGGCACAATGGTATTTGGGTTATTATCCTGGAACATAGAATCGCACTTTTGAACGGGGAGTGGTCATCGCAACATTTTTATCCGCTTTGAGTTGGGCGCCGCAGGCGCCGCAGGATCAGCACCCCCTCTGCCAGCAATATTCGGGGTACAAACATACCTCATCCCGGAGGCCATGGCGTTGCGACACAAAGTCGGCGTAAGACCTTTCCACAATCCGGCGACTCCCTTCAAGAAAGCAGCACCAGATGATAGCACGGGTCCGGTGGGGCCTGTACGGTCACCGCCAACCACAACTCGCCAACTCGACAAAATGGAGGGAAACGGAGAGAATCCGGAAAGTGGGAGAAGGTGCGGCAGAACGAGGGTACGTGGGGTAACCGCACAAATGCCGTCCTCTCCTGAGCACCTGAGCGCAATGCTTTGGTTGCGTCAGCGGTCTTCAAAACAGACGGGGGCGGGGGAAGTCGAGGTTGCTACACGTACCGACCACAACTGTTCCACATTGTGTGGGCTGCGCGGTGGGAGTGGGACAACACCCAAATCCTTTGCTTCTTGCGGTGTTGGCGGCGGCACCTTGGTAGCACCAGCGGGGAAACGTCACGCCTCTGCATTGTACCGGGGCTGAGTAGAAGCTTCAGGATACACAAAGCGGGTGGAGGGAGCGGTTGCGTTGCGTGTGTGTGTGTGTGTTGGGGTTGGGGGGGGGCAGGGGAAGCAGGCGTACACCGTGCAGTGCGTGTAGTGTCACTCAACAGCTCAACCAGGGCAGTAGGGGGTAGGGATGACGAAATCTCAGCCCCAAAGCGGTAAGTTTGAGACGTCCCTTAAATTCCCACCAGTTTTGTCACTGCAGACAAGTGCAATGCAACTGACCGCTTTTGTAGGAGTCAACCGACCTGGAGAATGTTGTGTGGCAGAGTCGAGTGAGGGTCTGGTGGGGGATGGGCGCAGGCCTGATGCTGGTACTGTATTCGAGACCCCTTTGGAATTCTGACCATTCTGAGTGAGCGAAGAAGGCGGCACGCCTGCACGCAGGCATACACACATGCGCGCCCATGCCGAGTATGCCGTAGCAAATCAGATGCGAAGGGGGTCGGGGCGTGGGATTCCATCGGCTGTACATGCTATGAGATGACTTACGGCAGCGAGCCTCCAAACCTTGGGTGGGTAGATATGAGATGGTCTGAAAAGCACGGCCACACGCGAGGACCAATCGGTGCTGAGGACCGCAAGAGCAGTCCTACACGCACACGCATGCACGCATCACGGGGCGGGCCGTCTCCTCGCTTTTGTACGCGACCCCCCCCCACTAGAAGTGGGCCAAAGGCCCCCAAGGAGGGGGGGGGCATTGGAGGGTTAGGGTTAGGGTCACCGAGCTGGTGGAACCAGTCTTGGTTTTATAACCCTTTTTAGTGTCTAGGGTGGACCTACCAGGTTTAGCAGCAGCAGCAGCAAGCAGCAGCAAGCAGCAGCAAGCAGCAAGCAGCAGCACGCGCGAAATGGGTAAAAATCAGACTTCCGTCGTGGGGGTTCAGATTCGGGTGAAATTTTGGTGGATGATACCTATGGGTGTGAAGTACAATCACACAAAGTTTGAGCAAGAAACTCAACGGTGGCGGCCGGGAACGGGATTTGCAAGTGGCGGACCTCGCTTTCAAAAACTGCACTTTAGGGCCAAAAACAGCCATTTTTGGGCTTAAAAAGCCCTAGAACACATTCAAAACGGCCAAACCAAGGGAAACGGTGGCTACTCTGCACGTGCGGCTTGACTTCCCTGTGTCAACGAGCTCTTTGCCGCCCTCTAACTCCATGACATGTCCCGGAAACGGCCCAAAAAGGCCCCCAGAAGCTTCAAATGCCGACAGCCACAAACCAAGAATAGGCCATATCTTTGGCTACATGGCTCAAAATGCGATTCCGAGGGCACCTACTCCACACGCAACCCCCCACTTTTTGTGGTTTCCACCCCTTAGAATTGCCCAAACGGACACCTACACCCTCGTACTTAGGCCCACTAGGCTGCGGCAAGCTGCAAGCTCAAGCCCAAACAGGTGGGTGCCCAAATGGGTCATTAGGGTCCAGTAGGGGCAAAAAGATGACTTTTCTCAAAAATGATCCTAAACCATGTGCGACGCTAAAACAAGTGTTTTTGGACCATTTTGAGCTTGTGGTGGCCCATTTTGGTCCTCCGAAAATCCCAAAATGCCTTGAAAAAAGGCTGTTTTGGGACCAGAAATGGGTCAAGAATGGGTCAAAAACGCGTTTTTCCAAAAATCATCCTAGACCATTTGGGGTGCACAAACGGGTGAAATGAGCCCATTTTGAGCCCATTTTGGGGCATTTTGGCCCCTCAGAAGTCAAAAAAGCCTTGAAAGTGGGCCTCGTGGTGATGGGGTTGACTTGCAAGCTGATTTCACTTTGTGAAGAGCCATCAATGTGTGAATCATTCTTGATGTCCTTCACCAGTCATAGCTAATGTTCCCTCCCCCACCAGCTCGGTCCCAATATTCAGTCTTGATTAGGGTCAGGGGTTAGGTGCAGGGTTAGGAGCAGGCTGAGGGTTGGGGTGGGCGTAAGAGTCAAGGTTGGGTTCAGGTGTAGTGTTGGGGTGCTCCACTGCCTGGGCGGGGAGGGGTGCTACATGGACAAGGGGAATGAAAAGAAATTTTTCGTGCGCCTTTGGCGCCACCATATGTATGGCCGGTAGCTATTGACCCTTGGTAACTAAGTGGGCCCGGAGGGCAGGGATGGGGGGGAGTCGCGTACCCGAACTGAGGAGACCGCCCACCCGTGGCACGCATGCACGCGCGCACACAACCTGCCGGAACGCCAACACGTACCCACGCCGTGGAGCGATAGCAACGCACAGAGCACCGGACGGTGCAACGTCTCACACACACCTGCTGTTCGGCAATCAGCCGCAACGACGAGTGCCACGTTGTAAACACTTGATTCTGAACGCCGATTTGCGTCTGCCGCAAGGTCTTCAGCCTCTCGCACGGTGTGATCCACAAAATGGCCTCCAGGGAGCCTGCACAGCAGAGCGGCCTCGAACAAAGAACCCCTCGGCCCAGGGGAGGAAGAGAGCTTCCGCCGTGCCCACCGGTTGCCCCGGGTCTATGAAGGAGGGCACAGGCCTATGAAGGTCCGGGCCGTATGCAACGAGGGAGAAGGTGAAAAGGAATGTTCCAACCCCCCCCCCCCGAGCCCCGTGCCCACCCCCATCCGCATGTCTTGACAGAGGGGCCTGGCTGCCGGCACCAAGTCGCCCCATCCGAGGCCATCCGTGCCCCTGGGGGAGGACCGCACTGCCTCCTGGCGCAGCGACTGCCCCCTCGGGCCCATCGGAGCCCCGCCCTGACCCCGTGCCCACAAGGGGGGCCTCCAAGAGCCCAAAGCCGCCCCCACCAGCGTGCCCTCGCACAGCACGCCCCCCCTCGCGGCGCTGGCTGCACTCGCCGCACCCCTCATCCGCTGCCTCGCTGCGGTGCGTCGCCCACCCGGTGCCCCAGAGGACGGCGGGAGCAGCCGTGCCGCATCCCCCTGAGCGGACCAGCGCACGTCTCGCACGCCGGTGCCCTATGTGCCTCGCATCGCCGGAGCATTGGGCGCTGCCTGTGTACCTCCGCTCCCTCGCCCACCGAGGGGCCACGCACCTGGACCACCTGTGGCGACTCGGCGGCGCCCCCCTCGCCATTCCCGGCCTTGTCCCCTGGCGTCGGGGGGTGGGGGCAGGGGGAAGGGGGTACCTGTTGGCGCAGCCCCCCCATCGGGAGCACACGCTGCATCCCCATCCAACAGTGAGCCCCCACACATGCCGAGCGTGAGGCGGATGCAAAGACATCGTTCGACGGGACTTTTGGTGGTGGGGGGGGGGGGGCTATCCTGCACCAGAACCCCTGATTCACACACATCATCAGTCGCCTCATGGCCCTTGCATAGGGGGGGGGGGTTGCACTTTTGTTTTTGGACGGGGGCATGCAGGCTTGCGTTCGGTGGTGGGCTACTCTCCTGTGGGTGGGTGGCCACAGGTTGGCGAGCCTGTGGTGGGGACCCCTGGTTTGGCTGGTGAGGATGGGTCTGGGGGTCGGGATTGTGCTGCACTTCTCCGTGGCGTATGCCTTTTCCCGACATCGTGTGGGCTCTTGGGTCTGGGGGTCGAGGAAGTGAGCCCCAACAAACCTGCAGCAGTTCCGGCAATGACCTGCCGGGCGGGGGTCAGCTTTCCATCAGAATCTTGCAGCATCTTCTTCAGCTGTTCGTACGCCGCAAATCTAATCCCAACTTTGCCAGCTGAACAATGTGAAACGGCACGGCTTTGCGCTGGGGAGTCGTCCACAAGGGCACAAGGGGAAGCCGGTGTATATGCCGGGTACAACTATAGGTAGCATTTTCAAGTCAAATTAGACATGTTCCACTGCAGATCAACCGTCTGCATGAAAGCTCCAGAAGTGGGGCGGGGGTGGCGGCTGGAGCCCGTCCCACTGCAAGCCAACCCCCAGCTATATGTCAAAACCCCAGTGGGGGAGGGGGTCCGGGGGGCACTGGGGGGGGGCTCAAGAAAGGGGGGGGTCACGGGTAGTTTTTTTTGGGGGGGGGGGGGGCACAGAAACCTTTGAACAGTTGGGTATGCAGCCTAGATATCCGGACTTACGCACCGCCCTCAACCAAAAGGATACTCACTCATGATGTGTCACTAGGCTGTACAAAGAGAACACCAAGAGAAGCAGCAAAATCACAACCTCCACAACCCTGCACAACAATTTCAAATACTTGGTGGTCCCACATCCTCGCTGGGGGAATGTTTGCCCAGCGCGCTACCTTTGGATTTAATATCCTATCTCTAGTCCCAGGTTTATCCCCACCTAGGGAAGTCCCCCAAGTAGACCGCACTAGACCGCAAACCTTCCCTGCAAGGCACCTTGCATAAGCCGAAATATGAGAATTCAACAACACAAAATGTCACTCCCACCACTTCCAACCACCACCCTTGCCATCATCATAAACTGGGTGCACAGGATGGGCCAGATTCTTAGACACGGCAAGAAGGTACTCCAGATTGTTTGGTGAGGTGGGGGCAAAACAGGCACGGGTGGGGAATGGTCAAAAAATGATGCCCAGCATGCCCCACTGTTCAGGCCCGAAAAAAATTTTCCGGGAACGCTATCTTTCAAAACCACCGGAGGGGGGGGGGGACCGGGCGCGGCTGCCCCCCTGTGAAGTGGGGGCGGGGGAAAGGGGTAGGGGTTCAACCACAGTACTGTTGGGGAAACAAACAAAAGAGACACTGTTGGTTGTTTGGGATGACAGCTTTGGAGGGTGAAACCAACTCCTTTTGTCCCATGCAGGAAAAGTGCCCGGATGGTGCATTTGGGGTGGGAAGCAGAAGTAGCAGTCCACAGAGGGTGCGAGTGCCCGTGACCAAGGAGCATCAGGACCATCTGCAGCAACGGTATGGAACGACCTCCAGACAGTCAAGTGGAGCGATGCCCATGTGCCCTGGTAACAGGCTGTAAAATGGACAAAGCCGCAGCATTCTGCTGCTGCAGGGCACCCCTTTCCTCATGATGCGGTATGTGCTGCCGCTCTTGTGGTGCATGGCCCTAATTTTGCCCACAGCGCGCGCACACACACACACACGATGAGAACCGCGAAAACAGGAACAGAGCAAGAAAAGCGGGGAAAGAAAACTCCTCAGGAGCTGCAGGGCAGCCCTAGACGTCTAGACACACACACACACACACACACACATGCACGCACGCAGGCAGATGCGCACACGCACACGCACACGCGGCCACGCACGTATCAACAAACGCACCACGCACATGCGCGCGTGCACGGGTGCCCAAAAAAATGTCGCACACTCTGATAAGTATTCGCTGCGATTTACGACCTCTCTACAGCTCCTTCCGCGCTTTGGTAATGTTTGATTTGGTTTCTGTGTGTGCGACTGCCTCTCATCTCCGTGCGCCATGCCCGCCTGCTATGCAGCAGAGCACAATATATCTTCACCGCAGTCACATGGGCTTCCGCCGGAAACATGTCATCACCTATCACCAAGTGCTCATGGCCCCGATGACCGTGCTCCTTTGCCCCGTGTGTCGACCCTCTGTTGGATCGCGTTGGTGCCTTTTTGTCCTTCTGAGGTCATGAAATGCTCGAGGCAGGGATGCGCCTGAGGGGGGGGGCGGGGGCAAACGCGGGTTTCAAGAGTGGGCACAAAAGCGGTTGCGGGTCGTTGTTTGGAGCCCGGTTGGGTTGGAGGGCTAGTAAGGGCGCCAATGCACTGGAAAGGGCTGCGCAAGAGCACGTGCGCATGCGCCGAGCAAATGCAGGGGTGAGGGAAATGCTCAGCAAATTCTATTGCCTTCGGCAGTGCACCTCGAAGAGATGCTGACAGTCAGCCAATCAGTCAGTTAGTCAGGCCAGCAGACAGTCAGACAGTCATTCGGGAAAGCAGGTAAGCACACAAGCAGACAGACAACACACAGTTTGGGTTTTTTTTCAGTGGCAGACTCGGCTCCAAGCAGTGGGGAGGACAGCTGTTGTCAGAACAAGAAGCGGTCAAATGGTAATGCAGCCGGCCGCGGATTTCTTAGGTCGGCGCTTCGAATCCCGGTCGGCCAGCGCCACAAACAACAGCCGGCCGGCCAGGATTTGAACCGCCGAATTCTGCAGTCGGCTGCATTACCACTCGACCGCTGTTTGTTCTGGAGCAGAAGGTTCTCCCCACTGCATGAACCCTTCTGAGCACAAACTTTTGACCCCCCCACCCCCCCCCCCTCCAAAAAGTGATATCCAGTTTCAGGGGATAAAGGCCTCAGAATCAAAAAATCCATTGGGGGATTGTCTTATTGGGCAAAATAATGATTTTACAAGGGGTTGGACATCAAATATCATGCCTTGGGGTATGCTACGCAAATGACCCCCAAAAAGGGGGGGTATGTGACGCCCGCGCCTGCGCTTGATCTAACAACCTCTCTTCGAGGTGATTTTGGCCAAAAAAAATGACAGCCTTTGCCCGTTTGACAAGCGCAACACATGCTGTTCCAAGGGGGCTTTTGTACACAGAGCGCGCACAGCACACACAGCGCGCATTTTACAGGGAGAAATTCGGGAATTGTAGGCCGATTAGCAATATTCTTGCCCATATGCGTCAACTCGAAGCCCATTGAATACTGCAAACAGTGTGCAAACAATCCATCAACTCAAAGCCCATGGAGGAGGTCAGGACAGGTACAGAGCAATGCAGATGTACAGACGGTTCCGCCGGTGCAGGGAGAATAAGTACAAGTTGTATGTTATCAACAGAGAACAGGAAGGAGGGCACACGTGACAACGCTGGATGGACTCACATGCATACTTCCAAAAGAATTCTTCATACTGAACTGTTGTTGAAGTCTGGCGAAAGCTGGACGGTGACGACCATCATCATACATGGCCAGAGGATGCATCCCGAGCTCCCGAAGATACCTACCTACCTACCTTGGGTATGGTTCTGTACAACCTTTGTGCACAGCGCGCACACAGCGCGGACACAGCGCGTAACACGCCCCCCAACACGTTGGATGTTGGGCGCAGGATTTTCACATCGTTTTTGACAGTGAGTAGTCTTTGATATGAAAATATTGAGGGAAAAAATCAGTTGTGAACACGCAAGATCTTTACCTGTGCTGAAGGTGTGTCAACATCGGTTTTCAACCTGTTTTGAGCTCCACACAGTGGGTGCGGTGGGGCTATGTGCAGCCCAAAAGGTCCAAGAGGGCTTGTGCCGTCACTCAATGACAAACGGCTTTGGCAAATTGCCTTTTGGGGGGGCTGGGGGGTCGCACAAGGCCATGGTTTTGGTTTGTTCGCCTATTGGCCTCTCGCCACTGCACATTCCGACCCTCTGTGGGTCCGAACGTGTTTTGGTTGTGTCAACGGAGCTCCTGGATGACTTGTCCTGTTTTTTTGTAGGGGCGGGGGGGGGGGGCTGACTCAAAGTGCTCGCCTTGAGTATTCAAGAGTGGTTCTTGAAGATGGGAATCTCATACGAAAGACACACTGGATCCCCAGGAACCCCTGGCCCCGAACGCAACAACCCATGGCTCACAGCTCATTTTTTTGCGAATTGGTTTGTTGTTTTTACAAGAACAAAATGTGTGGCATGTTGTTGTACATACCCGTTTGAATCAACATGATGGGCATCCCATAGTACAAGCCTCGGATCCCATTCGCCTGGACAGTCGAGCGCATGTTGCTGAGCATGCCTCCTTGTGCACCTTCATGCAATTGGACACGCGTCTTGGTGGTCTGGAAAGGTCACGGAAAGCAATTGTCGAACAGAAAGGTCTGTGGAGGTCCAGGAGTGTGCACCCCTCGTCAGCCTTCATGGGGGTCGCCCTCCCTGCATCCCCACTCACTCAGCCCCAGGGCAGTATGCAGGGGCACAGGCATGAGAGGCAGTGTTGTCAATCGTCTCCGACAACAGACTTGCAGACAGGTACGCATGTACCCCCCTTGTCCTAACATGGGGGGGTTCTTATTCAAGGGGCAAAAGTGCGGAGGGGGTTGCTATGTTTGGACAAGCCCATGTCACCACGCGGAACACATGTTGCAGACCCAAGCCAACCCTACCCCTTCATGACTACAAAAGGGTGTCCAACAGGCCAGCATACACCCCAGAACACAAGAGCACAGCTACACCAACACTTTGACACGCACATTGACCCTTCCTGCAGCTTGCACAAAGCTACACACCACATTCTCTATTGGGTTGGAACCGCAAAAACGATGGTTCCAAAAAAAGCCCAGCAGTGCAGAAACACGGGGTCGCCGTGTTTGGACAAGCCTGTGTCAGGATCAGGGTGGGGGACTACGGTGTAGTGGTTGCGCATCTCACGCACACAAATGCGGGTGCCCACGCCGTCTTCCAGCCACATCACCCGGTGAAATGCCTGACGATCAACAAAGGGGCGGGCTCCTCCGGCCCCACAACCGGGAGGATGGCCTGAAGCGTTCACAGCATCAACCGCGGTCCATAAGCGCAGTCCACAGTGCATGCAATCTTGGCTCTCGCTATGATATGATACGTTAGACCCTGGGCTACAGTTGAAGCTCACGCTGGCGTGTTTTGTCGCAGCCAACGACCGCTACATACCCCTGTACACTGCGGGCCAGTCACCCTCTTCAGGCTTCACTGGGACGCCTTGTGCACGGGTCAGCTCTGGCGTGGCCAGCGCTGCGGCTCATTGTGCGATGCGCGGCACATCCATTCGGTTTTCTAGAGGCGCCGCAGGAGATTACGGCTCCTTGCCTTGCGCATGGAGTGAGGATTGGTTTGAGGGGAGGGGGGGTGGGGGGTTGAAAGAAAGAAAAAAGGTGACCTCTATCCTGCTGCTCCTCATGGCATTTGGCTAATGTCCGATCAACATGCCCATAAAAAGTATATATAAGAAAATGGCACGAACCGTCAAAATCATTTACATGATGACCCCCCTGAGTGTTGTTTGCTTTGTTTGGCGGCCCTTTTTCTTTCTTGTTTGAGCTACACCCACAGAACCCAAGCTCTCCGGGGAGGGGGCATGCCCTGTGCTGATAGTTGCACCGTGTGCAGAGGGAAGCGGGATCCGGTCGGAAGCACCGGCCTCCATGACAGGGCACGTGAGCCGTAAATAGGACCTCCCAACTTCCACTGTTTGGCCAGTGGTCGCCACGAGACAAGGGGTCCGCGCTAGCTGCACGCGCTGTCTGCACCGCAGGGCAGAGCACAGCATGTGATTTTCGGGTTTCGTGAGCGCCAGATCCAAGGACCAGCTCTTGGCAGTGGGGGCATCCTGGCCTCAGGCCGGCCGCTGTGTGCACCTAGCCTGCGGATTCCAGCTGTCGGTCACCTTTATTGGCCCGTCCTCAGAATGCCATTTCATGTGCCCATTGAGACGGGACTGCCGTATTCCGCGGCGGGGCTGTGCTTTACCAACGGGATGCTTTGTTTCCACAAATACAGCCCCCCTGCGTCGTCGATTGTGCCATCGGCCGCTCCATTCCCTCGGAGTACACACGGCCCTTGGTGTCCCCTGTGCCCCGCCACGACTAACAGGGCCCCCGAGTCCTCTGGTTGCTCGTGCTTCAGCTCACGAGCGCTTCATGTACAGACCGTCTGAGGCGCGTCCGCGGGGTAAACTCCGGTGGAGGGGCTAGACAACGGCAGGTCCCACCCCAATGTGCCACCTGTCGATGGATATGCATGTTCTACCCGTTCTATGCCCCGTCAGGTGGGTCACATGGATGTGACACAAATGGCCAGTGCAGTGTCTAGTAAGTGGCAAAGCTGAATGAAATGTGAGCATGGGACATGCAAAACCAGCGTGGCATATCTTTCACACACGAGGCGCCAACAACATCAATACCTCAAACGGCATGCACACAACTGTTTCGACGCATCCAGCGATGGCCCCCGCCACCAGCGGTGTAACCTTCGTTAGCGACTCCATGAAAGCACTTTTCGGCTGGTCGGAGGTGCTTATTGTGGCCATCGAAATGCACTCTGCAAAGAAAAGGAAACACTAGGAGGGCACTTCTGGCGCACCACAGGGGCCGCAGGCTGAACCCACAAGTGGCAGGCCTTCGGAAGGTGTGCCCATGTCTAGATCGTGGACAATCGGGACTGGGTTCAGGTACAGGCTCGGTTCAGGCCGGGACACAATGTCTTGGTACTGGTTCCAGTACCCTGTCTTGGCCACAGTGCGCTGCAGGTGCTGTGGCGGAACCGCCCCCCAAGGTGTTGATGGATCCATGCTCTACAATGCTTCACATTGAGTATTCTGGCTTCCAGTGGGCACATCAGTGGATGGCAACAGTCGGGGGGGGGGGGGGGTTTGATGTGTGCAAAATTTGACAAGGCGAAATTTGGGGTGGGGGGTGTTAATACCAATTGTCACATGCCATTGGGGAAAAAGAATTTTGCTTCATACACCAGAGAGTTTGGCTGTCACGGCTCATGGTGTGCCCAGGCAGCTTGGCCTTGAGAGTATGTACAGTATAGGCAGCTTAACCACTAGGTGCATGCGGGTGAGGCATGTCTCAGTGGACAGAGACACCAATGGGGACACTGGCCTCTCACGTACTGTACAATGTATGCAAGGGCCGGCGCCTGCCACAACCCACGAAGCATGCCATTGGAAAAAAATCGGCACAATCGACCCAAGCCTGAAGCTTGGCACTCCCTTGTCACAAGCATGGCACTGCTACACACACATGGAGGCACTTCGAAAATCTGATGGGTGTCAGGGATTGTGCCATTTTGCAACTGTATGACAGCTGATATCCTGCACATTGAAAAACAATTCTGGTAGCAAATAATTTGCAAACACTACGCCTCATTGAGCCCCAACCTTTCCAGGCGAGCTTCAGCATAATTGACCCCCCCCTTTTGGGGGTCGAAAAGCACAAAACTTTTGGTGTTTTATTATTTTGAGCCATTTTAGGGTCCTGATTCCACATAGCTTGTGTGGGCGGAGTGGGACGAGCGCTTGTGTAATTTATGCAGTTTTTGGCAATCTTTGCTATGTGGCGACCTTATTGACTCCGTGGTGCTCACTCTGAGGTGTGCAAGTGGGCATGTTGTGTGGGATGCAAAAGGATGTGTTTTGCAGCCTCTAGCCTTGCCTGGGGCCGGTCATGCCCGTGTGAAAGACGTGAAATGACCGTTTCCACTAAAAATGGCCTACATGTGTTGGTTGAAAGAAGAAGAAAAAAAAGCACTTTTTCCGGCGACCCTTGACGGTCCTTAAGGATGTTGTTTTTTTGGGGTCATTGTTGGGTGATTATTTGGTGACAATGGGAGTATGTGTAAACCCACGACGAGCCATGTTGCACCAATTTGGCCCTCTTGGTCGGGCTTATTGGCCCGCAAAAGCGCTATTTTGGGCTTGTTTGCACCGTGGTGGGCAAAAGTTGGTTGGCCTATAGCGGCCACTGTGCGTCGATCTAGACCAAAGTCATGTCGATCTTTTTTCTTCTCTATTGACCCCTTGGGAATGGCAGGGGTCCCAGGCGCTATCTGCAAGTTTCCTAGATCTGCCCGCCTATGGGGCCACTCCGGCCACCAGTGAGGACTTGACCGTTTTTAGGCCAGCATGGGTAGGCTGAACAGTCGTGATTTCTGGGTGCCCTCCCACATGGGAATACATACAAAACCACGGGGAGCCATGTAGCACCAACTACGCCCTCCTAGTGGTGCCTATGGGCCCCCAAAAGCGCCATTTTGGGCTTGTTTGCACCGTGATGGGCAAAACTTGGTTGGCCTATAGCCGCCACTGTGCGTTGATTTTGAACGAAGTCTCCTTCCATTTTTCTCTTCTACATGGCCCTCATAGCCAATGATTGGGGTCCTGGATGCTATCTCCAAGGTTCCCACATCGGCCCCATTGTGGGGCCCCAATGGTGGCCCAAACCCCATCTCTCATGGAGGGGCCCAAGGAGATAGCATGAGGGTGAGTGCCTTCAATGCCGCCAGTGTTGTGTGCACCCGCTTCAACATGGGAGTTCTTTGCCATGGCCAAAACATTGATTTGGATGCCGGGCGCCCCAAGTGTGCGGGCAACCGTTACCTCTTTGAGGGGCACCCCCCCCACTTTGACAGTTGGCCTCCAAGATGCGGTCTAGGCCCTCTTGGGAGACTCCAACCAAGGACTGATAGTCACTAAAGACAACTTCTGGAATGGATTCTTGAGCAACCCAAGGAAGGGCAAGAAAGAGCCTAGACCGGGCTTCGGAGCACAAGGGAAAGGCCGCCCTCTATGCTTTACCCCCAAACATTACTCCCTCCTTGAAGCTAGGAACCCTAAGCACATATGACACAACAAAGGACAAATGCGGGCGAACAGAAAATGGTTGCATATTGTAACATGGGGGTTCAAAGAGGCAAAGTAGGAGTCGAGAATTACAGTACAACATGCACAACTTCATCCCCACCAGTGTGAGGGTCAATACTATCAGTGCATTTGTGGATTCTTGAGTCCACATCCCCAACTCAAGGGGGCCACTCAACTGCTGTGGAGGGAGACGAAAATGGTATGCCCAGAAAAAAACCCTATCACCCAAAAAGTTGCACTGCACTAAGGGCACCCCCTTGGGAAAAGAGGGCGGGGAAGTGCAGCAAAATAGGGGGAAACTTTGCCCGCCAACGTTCCTCAAAGCCTCAAGCTCTCGGGATTTCAATCGGGCTATTCTCCTAAATATTCCCCCCTTTTTTGCTCACGCTGCACCTGCTACTCGTCCATCATAGTCTGTTTTTTCTGTTCTGCACGGGGGGAGCAGACCTTGGGGTTTTGCTTTCCCGTTCTTCTTTTATGCGCTCCGAGTTGCGTTGCTTGAAGTACCTGTTTAAGGGCATCAATAGCCGCAGTGCTCTCACTTGGGAAACGGTGCACCATGTCCTCCAGCTTCCTCTTCCGCAGCTCATGCTTGGTGACTGGGACTGTGTTCGGGCATGGCTCATGGAGTTTGGGTTCCAGCTGCTGTCTATGTTCAACAACCTCTTGGCCCCTGCGCCTGTTCAGTGGGTCCAAATTCATGTCCCTGTTGGCGGTGTCCGTGCTGTTACTGATGGGTCACAAGATAGTGCTGCCCATGAGTGGGTTGTGTTACAAGTTGATGCGCTTGGCAGTTTTGCTGAGCCTACTCTGGTGCCCTACTACACTACGGGTGCTTGGCCTGGCTGGATGGCTAAATCTCCGCACCGTGTGCGCGCCACGTCAGGTGCTCCCCCATTGCATGAACGGCATTCCCCATAATATTTAATAAAATCATTCTTTTTTTCTGATTCTTTTCGGATCAAAAAATTAATTCGCTGGGCTTTGCTACAAGTTGGTGATGACGGGGCTTGTGATGGTTGGTCATGGTTCACAACGCTTTCGATGTTTGGTACAACCTTTGGATGGTTGGCCTTTGTGGGTCTGCTTGGGGAGGGTCTCTCGGGGAGGGCAAAACTGGGGCTGAGTTGGGATATTTGGTACAACAGTAGTGCGCTGGGCAGGCACCTGCCAAGGACTCCCGCTGAAATACCCAGGAACAACATGAATTGCAATTCATTGCAGTTGCACCGTCTGCAGTTTGTGTTGCACTCGAGCTGCTGAAAGCAGGCCTCTCTCTTGGAGGGGGGGAGGGGGGGCTGAGGTGCAAGGGGGATTTCGGAAAAGAACGTCACAAAAGGAATCGCCTTGCAGAAATTCCAACCAACTAGGGGCTCCTTGGTCGGTTCTGATAGACTGAATGTCCCCACCATAGACAATTTCAGCTGCTAGTTGATCATTCAACAGTCACATGTGCCCTCTTCTTGGTTGGGATGCTCCACTGGGATGTCATAAGATACAACATTGCAGGTCACTGGTTCGAAATATGAGCTGCTTGTTCTTCTGTATGTGTGCGGTGCATCATGCGGCTGCAAATATTAGTGGGTGGCGCAGTGTTCTCTCTACCGTAGGCTACTGCTTTGCGGGGCCTTTCCAAACAACTGTGGTTTGGGCACCTGGAAGCAAGAGGGGTTCTTGGTCTCGTCGGGGGAGGGGTTGGGGGATTGCATGGCTTATTTGAGGAGTGAATCTCTGTGTATAGGTCCATAAAGCCTCTGCTAACCGATATTGACATGACTCAGGCAGCATGCTACGCAGCCAAAAGACAGGTAAGATTTACCTCAATATGACGCATACATATGTGTAAACAAGATGGAGCCACATGGACTGACACGAAGGTATCTCATGTTGGCAGGTACACCATTTAGGCACTTCGCCACAAGCCCATCCCATCTACTCCCGCAACACTTCGAACGACACCTAAATCGGGGTCATCACCCAGCTGCATTACAGTCTGACAGTGTGCAATCTGTTTCCGTGCCCTGCCTTGCACTACCGGGGGGGGGGGGGGATTTTCCCATTCGGGGATTTTTCCGCAGGGGAAAATTCTGCACATGGAATATTCCGCACCTGTCCCAAAAAATCAAGGGGAAAATTGCACACCTCCTAAATCTTGAGTGCATTGGAAGGAAAGGGATCCTGGGAGTGGGATCCCCAAAGACACACAATACAACAAAGCAGCCAGCAATAATTTTGCAAATGTCTGAATTGTCAAAGAGTTGAACTTCACCAGACGTGTTTCCTTGGTGAGCATCTTATTGTTGCGCCGAAGAACACAAACAAAACAAGACTGGGTGCTGCTCAATGCATCAACTGTATGAGCATTCAACGTGCATGCACTGAAAAAAAAAACGTGAAATGAGACAGGCACTACAAACGCGCCTGTTTTCGCTTGGTGATTGCTGCTGGGTTACTGTTAGTCGAATCTGGGGCGGGGAATATTCCGCACCTACAGTGAAAAAATGTGGGGAAAATTCCGCACCAAGTTGAAATGCAGAATTTTCCTGCGGAAAAATCCTCTCGCAGAAATTCTCCACCCCCTGTATGCCCAACTGCAGTCAAGTTATGGAATGCCGTGTGCAGTAACAGGTCCCACTGTCTCCCGAGGGATCAATCTAAAAACTCAGGGTCACAGCAGGCAGGGCCTCCTTCAACAATGCCAGGGCCTGTGCTCCACTGTTTCCCAGAGAATTAGCCCGAAGCCGGAGGGTCAGTGTATGTAGTGAGGGGGACTCCTTCAGCGCTGCAAGGGCCTGTGCCCCACTGTCCCCAACACAATTACTGTCAAGATCCAAGGTCAGTGTACGGAGTGAAGGGGCCTCCTTCAGCGCAGCAAGGGCGTGTGCCCCACTGTCTCCCACAGAGTTTTCCCAGAGGGTGAGAGTCAGTTTATGTAGCGAGGGAGCCTCCTTCAGTGCGGCAAGGGCCTGTGCCCCACTGTCTCCTACGGAATTCCTCCCAAGGTGGAGGACCAATGCCTGTAGTGAAGGGGCCTCCTTCAGCGCTGCAAGGGCCTGTGCCCCACTTTCCCCCACAGAGTTCCCCCACAGGCTGAGGGTCAGTGTATGCAGGCACGGGGACTCCTTCAGCCCTGCAAGGCCCTGTGCCCCACTGTCTCCCACAGAATTCACCCCAAGGTGGAGCGTCAGTGTTTGCAGTGAGAGGGCCTCATGCAGCGTTGCAAGTGCCTGTGCCCCGCTCTCCCCTACGGAATTATTTTCAAGATCCAGGGTCAGTGTATGTAGTGAGGGGGACTCCTTCAGCGCTGCAAGGGCCTGTGCCCCGCTGTCCCCCACACAATTACTGTCAAGATCCAGGGTCAGTGTATGTAGTGAGGGGGCGGCGTTCAGCGCTGCAAGGGCCTGTGCCCCACTATCTCCCACACCATTACTCTCAAGATTGAGGGTCAGTGTATGCAGTGAGGGGGCCCCCTTCAGCGATGCCAGGGCCGCTACTCCAGTGTCTCCCACTGAATTCACTCCGAGGTAGAGTGTCAACGTATGCAGTGAGGGGGCGTCCTTCAGCCCAGCAAGGGCCTGTGCCCCAGTGGCTCCAACAGAGTTCCCCCAAAGGTTCAGGGTGAGTGTATGTAGCGAGGGGGCCTCCTTCAGCGCTGAAAGGGCCTGTGCACCGTTATCCCCCACAGAATTGCTCACGAAAGTCAGGTTCAGAGTATGCAGTGCAGGGGCCTCCTTCAACGCTGAAAGAGCCTGTGCTCCATCGTCGCCTACATTGTTTCGTGCAAGATCTAGGGTCAGTGCTTGCAATGACGGGGCCTCCTTTAGCGCTGCAAGGGCCTGTGCCCCACTCGGTCCAATGGAATTCATCCGATTAATGAGCATTAGTGTATGAAGTGACGGCGCCTCCTTCAGCGCTGCAAGTGCTGGTGCCAATGACCAACGACCACTCAAATGCATTGAGCGTACGTTTCCAATATCTTGCAGCATATGCTCCACAATCTGGTCTGCATTGCAATGCAGATACACATAACGACCGGTCCCAAGTGCTTCCCTTAGCAGTTTACAAACTTGACTCAGTGACTCTGAGTGAACAAAGTCTGCAATGGCATCCCACACTTGCAATGGCATTTGCAGTATCATTGTGCACCTAAAACAAAGGGGACAATTAGATGAAACCTGACAAGCAAACATCACCCCACACTGCCCACAGAAAGAGAATGGATGAGTAGTAGAAAAGATTACAGTACACGAATGGTTGAACAAACTGTTGCCAACACCAAGTGGTTCTGGCCCATGTGTATACACCACTCGCAAGGAAGGAAATCATTTTAACGAGCATAACCCATGGGCTCAATGGTGATAACTCCCCCACCTTTCGCTTTCCATACAGATTGCCAAGCAGTGAGAAAAACCACATATCTACCACTCACAAGACGGTCCACAATTGAAATCATTCTGAATGTAATGATACAAAAACACTTATTGGAGGTGACATGACAGGTGCGCGACACCAGTAATGCACAGCCAGGAAATCAGCACCAGCAGTGTATCGCCAGTGAATCAATTGATGCTTCACACGGGGGGGCCGTCTCCTCGCTTTTAGACGCGACTGCCCCCCCCCCATTAGAAGTGGGCCAAAGGCCCCAAGGGGGGGGGGGGGGAGGGGGGGGGGAGGGGGAGGCTAGCCGCCGAGGAGGGCTTCTTTAGGGGACTAGCTAGTCGCTGCTAGTTGCTGGGGGGGGGGGGGGCTAGGGGAGAGGGTTAGCAGAGGTCTAGTCTGGCAGAGACGCGGTGGCCTAAGGGGTTACTCAACAACAACGGAGGCCTCCACTCTACCTCCTTACCACTGCAATGGTGGTTGTTGCCGCCCACACCCCCTACCTGGGGAGGGCCGTATATATATATGCTGTTCTCTGCAACACAGCCCATCACACCGGAGAGCAGCTGGGTGCCTGGCAGGTTGCCCAAGCCTACGAGGCACCCGATTAGTTTTTTTTTTTCCTTTGCTGTACACGCAAGTACTGCTCTATGGTAATAAGTTTTTTTCCCTTCGCCGTACACACAAAGACTGCTCTATGGTAGTAGGTTTTTTTTTCCATCGCCATATACACAAATACAGCTCGTTCCGTCCCTTTTTAATCGCTTCCCCGACGGCTCACTTAACCCCAACTCAAGGGGCCACGCAACAAAGCGTGGATTGAGAGTCCCTAACCCCAACTCAAGGGGCCACGCAATAAGGCGTGGATTGAGAGTCCCTAGCCCCAACTCAAGGGGCCAAGCGACAAAGCGGGGATTGCGAGTCCCTAACCCCAACTCAAGGGGCCACGCAACAAGGCGTGGGAAAGAGAGACAAGAAAGAAAGAAAGAACGCAGTACCGTGTTCGCCCCTGAAACAATTTGGCGCTGCACTTGAGCCGGGGTTTTGCTTTGAATGCAAGATCTTCACTTCGCAACAAACGACATTTGTATAGCGGCCCGTCTTGCTAAACTTCTGCTGGAAAGCACTTCGCAACAAACGACATTTGTATTGACTATGCCACATCCCGCTGGGTTCAAATGCAAAAATTTGCACTCTGGGAAGAAGACACATACATGCACACCGCACGCACACACACATACACACAGCAAACAGAGTTAAACCATAGCTAAGAAAATGAGCTAAGAATCTATCTACAATGACAATGAACTGTGATATCAAGCCGTACAGCATGGCAAAATGATGTGCTTGAGAAGAACTTGGAGTTTGTAAAGGGCACAAGAGAGGATTGGTATAGGCTGTAGGACAGCGAAACAGGGTTCTGTGAGAGTTGATGAGGTTGACGGCACTTGCATGAGCTATGGGTCTATCCCCTTGCGCCCTGATTCATTGCAAGGATCTAGTGTATTAGTTAGTGAGATACCTGCTTTCCAAAAACGGTATTGAGCACTTGCATCTGGACAATTTGAGTCAGCCGAAGAAAAAAAAAGCATGCATCTAAGAGCAGGCTCATAGCCATCTAGATTGCTTGGGGGGCAGCATTAGCGCACCCTAGACCTCCGAATCTCGACACCTCATTGCATATTGCAGTACCATAACCGTAGACAGCCAATGACCCCACTGATTATTGCCAGTTAGGCTAGGGAACTTAGTTTGCACTGTTGTGGTCTTGCCTCTGCATGGGGCATGCCAATAGGTTTGGCCCCACGTGGTTGTTGCCAAGGTAGCCACTTGAAGGCTACCTAATCTGTGATGAGGAAACTTACTGTGTGAGGCTGTCTCAAAAGAAATGAGCCAAGTCATGGATATATGCTATCATTCTAGAGCAAGCCTCTGTTCCCACATGCGCCACAAGCTATGGGAGAGGTGCCAGCTGACATGCATCGCATCCAGAGCGCCATGTTGCCCCATAGGCCCACATCCCCAAAGACAATGCATCCAACACAAGACTCTGGCCCCCAAACTTCAAGCGGCTTTGGGGAACTAAGAGGCTTTTGAGAAATGTTGGGTGCCCAATCTAGCCCATGAGGCACTTTGGCAATGGGGCAACACCCTCCGGTTGCCATTCCCAATCAGAAGGTACAATGTGTGCTCTGTGCTAGCACATCGGAATGTTTTTCACTCCTCCATATTTCGCCTCGTCTGACTGGTTTGTCACAACCCATTCTGCCCACTAGATTGAGTTGAACGGCACTATTGAATGGCAACTTGCCATGTGGTCCTCGGTGTTTATTATGGGTTGCTTGGCACCAAGAAATAGAAACCATGCCACAGTAAGGTTCCCAAACTAGGAAACATCAAAATGGCTGCATAACATCCACCGTTTCGGGGTCCCCAAACCGGCGAGACATCACATTGGCTACATAAGCGATGCAATCGCAGTGCCAGTAACCAAGGTGGCATCAAAATGGCCCCATACCCCTTACACACGAACACCACACAGACTACACATACCATATCAATGGGCACACATAGTTTCTTTTTATGCCACACATACTATGTAATCGACATGAAAATACCACAACCCCCCACCCTCCTTTTTCTTGAAGAATATTGAGTCTGGTAGAAATTCTTGCTCTTGCGAGTGGGAACCCCAATGTGGTAGTTTGCATAGCATGTGTGGTGTGCACCACTACTATGTTTTTGATAGTATCATCAAGGGATCCGTTGCAGCTCCTCGTTATCCTTTTCTACAGCACACTTGGTGTTCGCAGTGTTTTTGAGGCCACAAATTCGGAAATGTGAATCCAATCCTTGCCACTATGACCGGTTTTGCATATTGGGGGTTGTTGACAAAATCCATTTTGCTGGTTTAGCCTTTTGCATGTGCTTCCCATATACAGCAGATTGTGGCGCCAGCTTTCCATTCATGCACCATCTCAGCAGTGTGCAGTGCCCCACAACATGATGAGAATCTGATTCAATCAAGCTTGCTGTCTCGGATTTCTGCCAATAGGATCATTCGCTACTATGGGCAAAAGCATATCACAGCTTGCATGCAACAGTATGAGCATCAACACTGCAAAAGACTGCCACCCGTAGTCGCTTAATCTTTGGCTTGGGGGGACCTTGGCGTGCCACACTGCTTGAATTTGCTTGCCACCAGAGCGGGATCTCCTTTCACCACCATCATCTTCTGTTTGTGGCAGCGATGATGCCATAAAGAAAGCGAGAGCAAATAAATGTGTGTCTAAAGTGGAAAAGCAACATAGAAACCCTGCAGGTAGCACACCAAAAATGGATCACCTCCATACCGAGCTTGCAGTGCCCTTTTCACTTGCACATACACAAACCACAAAGATCATTGGGGCGGAAACGAAAAGAACGGGAACGGACCTTGGGGCCCAGGATCTGCATGAAACAAGACATTTCCACATGATACAATTGTGATTACTACACAAAAAAAGTGCAGGTCAACCAAAACACCACACTATCCTGTTTCCTTGCAAAGTCTCAGTTTTCGGCACAAGAAAAGCGCTCTCAAAAGGCCACACAATGCATCACTGCTCACCTCTCAGAGTACTGTTGCTGAAAGGCTATAGACCCTGAGGCGCACAAATGATGGCTCCTTGGTTGGCCCTCATTTTCCTTACTCCTCTCTTGTATTATGGGTGTGGATGTATTGTTAGCAATGCTGATATGATCTTCCGTTCATCGATGCAATTCATAAAGACACACAGCAAGGGCTTTCCATCTGCTGCTTCTTACTGTTACTACTTTTGCTGCTGGTTTCCCCAATTCTTTTTTGTCATTCCTGGGTAAATTTTTCCGGGTTGGAACAATACAGAGAGTGGGTGTGCGGTGTGTGTCACCCACACAATGCCCCCAATGCACAACAGTACCATCAAGGGTGCAGGAAGTGCCACATGCATAAGCAATATGACCCTGTGATGCTTTTGAATTTCTAATTACAGTTGGGGAGATCAGGGGTCAGCTCACCAGACAGCTCTACAGCTCAGGGCATCTCTCTCTGGCCCTTCTTGAACCCCCCCCACCCCGCGTGCACAGAGAAATGCCTTTCAGCCACCTGTGCCGACATTTGCCCCTGTATGGAATATGGAAAGCAGGGGAAGGAGGGGGGGGTTGCCAAAAAGTGAGTCAGTGTGCCAGTTGGTAAGTTTGGGTGTGTGCACTTGTTTGAGCTCTCTTAGAAATAGATTGTTTACAGTACTAGTTCCCAGCCACGGAGGAATAGCATTTCAGAACGTGAGAGTGGGACAGTTGTCCCTCTGCGCACAACTGCTGCTTGTGCCCCTTGGTGTCTCTCCCATGCCAGCACCAGCATTCTCTTCACAAACTCTTTCCTGAGGCCACGAAATTTGCTCCTTTCAAGGGCCAACCACATGCTAGCACACAGGTTGCACTGCAGTGGTGGTGGGGGGAGGGGGGCGAAATGGGCCTTTGTTGTCATTTTTCCTCAGCATTGCTACGTCCCTCACCCAATCGGTTTCTTCCCGCTTAATGCAACTCACTCGACCTTCTAAGGCTTGGGGACCGCTGGTTCCGGCCGCCAGTGATGGCAGGTGCAGCAAACCTCCCCCGATTCCACCTGTCCCTGCGCCACCTTGCAGAGATCTCCTGGGCCCTCCACATCGGCCCCTGGGCTTAGGCTCCTAGTTGGTGGTCCTGCAGACGGAGCTGTGTCACTGAGTGCCTTGTGGGGGCGCAAACCAATTCAGACAGATTCACTTTGCAGGCATGCCCCCACCCCGTCGACCCTGTCCCTTTGGTGCCCCTAAAGAGGCAGTCCCCTGAAGAGGACACCCGGGTCAAGGCGGGGTGGGGGCTTTCTCACCGGTTGTTGGAAGGGCATCTGAAGTTGCTCCACAAAGGCGTACGGTGGGGCTGAACTGGTTGTACACCACAGTTGCGTTCTACCAGGGCCCTTCTTTGGGGCCTAAGTGGTTGCATGCTTTCATTGCTGGGTCCACCTGGGCCCTGCAGTGTGCCCAAGTAGTGATGAGCTAGATATGTGATTGTTCTATGAGGACCCTGCGGTGGTGGGGCCTGGGTAGTTATGTGCTTCAAGTGTCTGTTCCACTAGGACCCCTCGGTGGGGCCTGGGTGGTTAAATGCTGTCACTGTTTGTTATAACAGGGCCCTGGGGTGGGGCCCAGGCAGTCACGATTTTGAGGTGTTTGTTCCACCAGGGCCCCATAGTGATGGAGCCAAGGTTGTCATGTCCTTCCAGTGGAAAGGGTGCCAAGTAGAAAGGAAATGGTCCTACAGCCCGACACATTGCCCAAGTCGCCAATACTGAAATCCCAAGAACCACTGTCCTGCTGCACATAATCCACGTGAATTTGATCTGACTTGATCTGAGTTCGATGTATTGTTCGGCGCGATTCCAACCTTTAGAATTGAATGAGACAGGTAAACCTGGTGCTGTGCACAAAAGGCCGTCGTCAACATCATTGTGGCATATGGCTGCAGGATTGCGTCGTAGCACCACTATTGAATGCACCTTTGGTAATAACACGACACCTCAAAGTGTCCTGCGTCGAATGTTCCCTGTCTCTGGACTAGTGAAGAAAATTCGTCCTGCGAAGGTCTTGGCAAGCGCACAAGAAGCAGGACAGCGGCATGACTCACTTCTCGTGGTGGTTGGGGTGGCGTATATTATATCCCAAGTGTTTATTTAATTCATTAGAAAATCAAAGTCTTGGTCACGAAATACCAACACTGAACACTGACTGGAACCGAAATGGCGCGTTGCCAGAACACAACGTTACATGCCGCCAGCAAACTAAACAGTCAGTATTTGCCACCACCCGCCGGATCAAACCCACGCCGCAGCTCATCATTACATGATGAGGTGTGGCGTGTGTCTAGCGCTTCTATGGCCACCACCACCGCCTCATCCATCAAGAATAACCAAGACATCGAGATGGCAAATTAACTCTGCGATGCTGAAGTTAGAGCTCGTCCTTCAACTTCTCAGGATCCATATTTTTGATATCGTCTGCTGTGAACATTTTGAACCCCATTCCTTGCAGAGAGACAAACATCACACAACACGTCATATGGCAATGTGGTCTTGCAGGATTCATGGCAACATAACATACAACACCGGGACGAACATTGGGGTCGCGGTTGGCATAATGATTCAGAGAGGGGCGAACAATGCCCACGACACGTGCGGCTTTCCGATCACAGCATGTCACAAACCTGATTCCCTCTGCAGCTTCTCCAACATCTCCTTCAGATCTTTGTCCTTCTTTGGGTCTTTTTTAGCTTTCGCTGTGTCCTCTGCTGGTGCTTCCTTTGGCCCACAAAGAAAAACAAGTGATGGCAAGCTGCAGCCAGCAAAGATGCGATGATGCAGCAGCAGCAGATCATTGGTTTTTCACTGGTCAATCCGTCCCGGCATATGCATTTGCATGGCATATACAACAATTACAATGAGAATGTATATTACGGGAGCCCAACCGTAGGCACTGATGAATGAGAGATTGCGGTAGCGAGCCGTGAACCACCACCAGCTTCCTTCTGAGGACGTGCAATCCAACAAGTGTTCTGCACACTTGTATTGTCCATCGCGGTGTGCATCCAATAAATGCAGTGAAAAGCCTGAAGGCACGTGCTTGTGGCGAAATGATGTGTCGATTTCGTTGGACAGTGTTAGGACTGCATTGCTGATCGAAGGCCAAACACACAGTGCCAGCAATGTGGCAAGTGGTGGGGGATTCGGGGTCTACGCTGGACATCATAGTACCATTTGGGGCCATCAAGGACCAGGTGTACTATTATTTGATCCTAATTGTGTGTCATTGCGCAAAATTGCGGAAGACATGTCGCGAGATGCAGGTACATGCAAGGAGAGGGAGGGAGATGTAGGGTGATGGCTGGGGGATGTACGGAGGTGGCATGAGCTGCAGGGAAAAGTAGGGAGCCGCAGCGGGATGTAGGGAGACGGCAGGGAGATGGCAGGGGTATGCAGGAAATGTAGGGGAATGCAAAGGAATGTAGAGGGACGGCAGCGTGATGGCACGAAAGTGCAAGTGGGTGCAGGGGGCTGGTAACATCCCCTCCGTGCGCAAGCAAGGGCCAGATTCTAAAAGAATTGTACGACGGGGTCATTGTGCTGGGACAAGACCGTGCTTCCCCTACACAAACCTGGCACAAAGGCTATCCACAAGAGCACCTTGCAAAGGCCCATCGCAATGTTTGTTTAGAGACCGTTCTATTCGCGCCTTTGTAGTCGCCCTCTGGCACACTTGCTCAACTTTTATGGCACCCCCCCTCACTCTCCCACTCTCACCAACCAAAAATACGTCTCACCAGAAAATTCTTGCCAACCTCCTGTATTATCTACAACAATTGCACAGGCTTGGAGCTGCCTTGGCTGGAGGATTAGGAATGGATTTAGGCTTCTGATTCTCGGGGATAAAGGCATGATCAATGCGAACAATGTGAAAGAAACTTTGGGGGGTCCCAGACCAAAATGAGCTGCTGATGGTACTCGAGATAATTCCCGGAATCGAAATTCAGCGCTATCAGTTCTGCGATTGTCCCCCAGAGCACGGTGGTCGCGGACGTAACACGTAGTGTACCGTCGTTTTAGGTGCTGTTTGGCAGTTGTCAGGGTTGTGTGTGGGCATAGGAACATTTATTTCACAAGAGAAAGCCCTTCCGCCTTTTCCTGCTTCGAGAGCACGCAGGGATGCCTCAGGGCGTGACGGTTGCCCACTGCATTACCTGGCAATAAATTCAGCTTATCCTCAGAACCACGGTGATCGCGCTCAAACAGGACCGTGCTTGCACGACGGGGGGTGGGGGCGGGGAATAATGGAGAAGGCGATGCATGGAGGTGGTGGCGAACTCATGTTGGAGATAGTGCATCACAAACCTTGATGGGCAAATCCTTGGATTCCCTCACCAGCCGGTACAATTCGCTCTTTTCCCCACCCATCACAGCACTATCATCCACACCTATGGACACACAAGACATCGATTGATGGAGAATGACGTCAGGTGTCACGTCAACACTCATTCTTTCATCCCACTTACGCATAAAGAAGCGTCAAACCGCGGATAGGATAGCAGAAGCAATTTATTGCATTAAAATGCCTATCACGGAAGACCAACCATCAAAGGTGCTCATGAATGATCGCTTGGGCTACCGAGCCATGAACGACCATCAGATTGCTTCTGCGGAGACAGCCCGAAATCCAAAGCCATGAACGCAGGGCCATTGCATGTGTCCATCCAAGAGGATTTACGTTACGCGTGCATCATGGTATCTAGAATGCCGAGAATAGTGTCTCATCCGGCGACACGTTGCATTGTTAACAGTACTCAATTCCCTCAGAAATACGCTGGTAGCACAAGAAAAAGGGAGTCAAAAAAAACCTCGTTCCTTCAAAAACTTGCGCAGCTCTTTGCTTTTGTGCTTCGACAGGTTGTCCCAATCCAAATCGATGGCAACGATGGACAGGGCATAGCAACAAATAACAAGTGAAAACACAAAGAAGCGCATCGAAGATGGAACCCTACAGAAGAAAATATTTGCCCATCGTGATGCTCAAAAAGCGCGCAAGACCTATTAAGGCGAGCTAATCAAAGGTGTAGGTGGAGCCTTTGGTCGACTTAGCTTGTTAACAAAGCCACCTACCAAGAGCTACTGGATAACAACCACTGAAAGGCACAAAAGCGCACAACTTCAAAAAGGAGTGGAAATGAGGGATGATGCAAATCACTGTTGAAATGCACTGTCAGAGCGCGAACCTACTGCATAGCTTTTCGGCCTTTCGCCTGCATGCGTAAAGCATGGCATCCAGGCGTGCGGATGACCAAGCTGCTCAACCCTTTATGAGATAAAAGACACCATGCGTTGGCAGCATGGCTGCAAAGAGCTTACAGCCGCTTACCAGCTGAAAGAGACTCCTGGGCGGTGAGACCTAATCAAGGCAAGCCAGACGCGGGGGGGGGGGGGGGGATTGTGCATAGAAGGTGGAAGATAGAAGATGGACAAGCCATACAGACACTGATCCAGGGTGCACAACTCCATGAATATGGTGCGACGATCTGGTTTTGAAAAGGGCAAGAAAATTTTGTTGTTGAGTGTCATGCTGTGCAAAAACTTTGTTCCTGACAAAAAGAACAGATTGTGCCCACCACACTGGCACAGTGCAAGAAATGTGTTGTGCTTGCCACATACTGCAATGAACAACACCCGAGTTATGCTGTGCATGCTTTCAAAGTACCTGAAATTCGCCATGGCCGGTCCATGGCCAGACTTGGCACTAACACACATGCTGGCGCGGGGCCGCAGGTATCAAGGAAAATTTTGGATGGTGTCAGGGTGGAACGTTCAGGATGAGCACCAGTGCGTTAGGTAGGCGTCTCCAATACGGGCCGTTCTTCTTCCACAGCAATCAAGCTATCAATCGATTCCAAATGAGCTTTCAATGAGGTGTCTGTCACACCCTGGTGCCATGCGGTGGTCCATTTTGAGGTGAAAATGAGCTGTTTTTCAACCAGGTTCCAGAGAACTATAAGAGCCTAGCTTGGTCCAAGTAGCAAGTCTTGATTTTAAGCCCCCTCCCAATAGCAATTGTTTGGCGCCAACAACTGTGGTGAAAAAATTCAGCAAGGATGGTGGATATCCGTCGCTACTGTTGACCTTCAGAGACCAGGCTCTAGAGTTTCAATCAGCTGTTAGGCCCCAGGATTCACTCACGGTACCAACTGCCCCTGAACCCACATGGCTCTCCTTCTTTTCCACTGTCTTTGGTGCCCCAGTTTTTGCTGATAGCCGCCACTTTTCCCTGCAGACCACTGTTGTGGAAAAACCTACCTAGGAAGGTCGGTATCCTTTGTTTCAACGACCATTGGAGATCATGCTCCAGAGTTTCAACCGAGCTGTTCCTGTTTTTCTAATAAAGTCACCCTCTGTTGCTCCCAGATGCGGCCACAGTGCATCCTTGTTGCAGACGGGCACACAGGGGAGGGGGGCACTAAAGGTGCGACGGCCAAGAGGACATGACACGGCCGCCCAGAACAAAAGCAAGCAGCAACTGTCATATTTTGGACGGTTTTTTTCGGTGTTTCCCACTTGACGCACAATCCAGTCCTCTATGCCATAATTAATGGGCATTCAGTACAGAGCCGCAGAGGTATGCTTGGGATCAGTGTACTCATTCTGCTGGGTGAGTGACAGAGTGGCATTGATAGGCCCTACTACGCAAGGCCTGAACCGCAGAATGGTGCATGAGTATGTACAGGAGACGCATATGTACAGGAGCGCCACAACGTTGTACACCTGTACAGCGTTGCGCTGCGGTTTAACCCCATGACCTGCAGGGCTGGCAGGTGTGCTGAAAGAAGATTTCATGGGCATCTGCAGCGTTGTCTATCGAATGCAGTCTATCGAATAACGCTTACTGTAGTGAGCTGTAGTGACGCGCACCGCATCTCTCGAAACACACTTCTCAGGTGTGAAATCAGGCAACCAACACCCATCGATGGGCAGCATCAGAGGGTGTCACACTGGCCCAAAACACCACCAAATATGGGGAGAGCACGAATTGCGCGCTGTGCACACCGCACAGTAAGAGTCCGTATATTGCTCTGCTGCAGCCAATCTTCTCTCAGTTGCATATCCACAATCACTCAACTCACCTTGCAGGCGGGAAATGCACCCCAGTTTTCTGTCTGACCAGGGTGTGATAGGTCATGCCTGACTGCAGCGATGTGGGATACCTCGGAATGGAATAATTGTCAGGTGCCTGTTGACATCGCCTCCGATAAATGGCGCGTGGCCGACCATTTGTGTTGCAAAAGGAAGACCCCGTGTGTATTGAACCCCACAACTTGGACCTAAACCAGCCCTTCCTGTGACTTGATAGAACGTAGTCAGAGAACCATGGAGAACACCGATTGCCGGCCACGGGCGTCGCTTACTTTCAAACCATGCACTTCCGCAGAGCCACATGCAGATAAGCAGGGAATCGCTTGAAGGGAAGGTAGTTCTGAAGGGGCTGCGCCGGGGCCGCCACAAAAGCGGCCACTGCTGAGCAGGAAAGCGGTGGGAGGCAGTGTGTGGATATTTTTTGAGGGTACAAGTGGGTGCATAGGGGAGGGGGTGGGGTTCCCCTGGGGGTTCCCTGGAATGGGGCTGAGGATGGGGATGGCAGTGTGGATAGTGGGGACATGGGATGGGGTTGATGGCACGGGCGAACGTCTGCACCGAGGAAGGGGCGGGCATGAGGATGGACATGCAGCTGGCAATGGAGTGAGGAAGGTGCAAGTGGGGCTGGAAGCGTGGATGGGGATGAGGACAGGGAATGGCGACGTTGATGGGGCCAGCGCGGGTGTGCATCCCCATGTGCCGCATGCACACCTCCAGGGTACACGCACAGGCCTATGGAAAGGGGACGTGGTTTAGAACCGTTAGAACAACATTTATTGTAACTCCACAAATATCAACATTACAACTCCGGCGCGTGCCCCCAACCTACGCCCGAAGATTGAGAGGCGGGCTCCTTTTTCCTCCCGGGCCCCATGGAGGGTGCAGAGGACTGGTTGCAGAATGGGGGCTGGTACAGTCCCGAAAGGATCTTAAACACAGCCCATACCCAGAATCCTCCTTCTGCATCCCAAAAGCATTAATACTTATATTCAGAAACGCAAACTGAAGCAGGAAACACACATGTTACAGTTGCTGCCTGGGATATTTGGTGAGGAGAGCCCGGCTGGGCTTGTTCTCTTCATTGAGTCAACATCAGCAAAAATGTGGCGACAAGACCCAAACCCAAGTATCGCCCACATCGTCGCAATCAGGGGGGCGGCAATCAGGGGGGCGGGGGGGGGGGGGGGTTCAGTGGTATTTATTGCTTGCTCACTCAAAGACCGTCGCGCACCTCGTGTTTTGCACATTAGGAGTCACATATGGAGGCCGCAAGACGACGCCTGGCGACGACCACAGGCTGTGGGTGGCAGCCAACAAGGTCACCAGTGCCCGGCACATCCACAATCCTGAACTGACTCCTTACCTAAAACACGATTGAACCAGCACCATCCATCACAGCTCGCACAAGGGCTGAAGAATAGCTCCCAACAAGGCACAGCAATGGAGTGGTAGATCTGGGGAGTGGCACGGGCCGTTTTGTGGGTGCATTACACATAGAGCAGCGCTGCATATGGATACGTGGTCTACAATGTGTACAGATCTACAATATCAGTCTACAGAGTGCGGTCTACAGCTTCAAGGACTTCTTGTACATCTGTAGCGGTCAACATGCAGCACCCCAATTAAGGTTATCGCACAGTCAATATGCAGTGGTTTATCTACCCCAACACAATCAGGCTCTTCGCAATGGTTGTATGACCACTATTCTTGGATGTACGGCGGAATATGGGCCGGCATCAGCTGATCACCACGAGGCTTTTCTAACGACCACATGCCATCCAATGAGCCAGCTGGGGTGCCCTTGGTGTCCAATCGCTGCACAAGCATTCATTGGAGGGGGTGTTACATCGGCTCAGAGCACTGCATGGTGCCAGAGCTGCAGGCCCTCGTTACATCTCAGCACACCCATGCGCACCGCACGCACAGCGGTCCAAATTCTGTCAGATGATCAATCTCAGAATATCAGCCAAAGCTCGAGACAGCAATGAGATCAGGTGAGCTGCGGGTGCTGATTCACAAACATGCGTCTTCCAAGCACACAGTTAGGCTGCCGTGACAACGCCAACGGCAGCAAGGTTCTGCGGTGCTCCACAATGATTGACTGTACAAAGGGTAACATAGCCTTCCCCTCCTGCAGCAGTGTGTGGATGTTGCACTTACCACCAGGTCCATCGCCATGGCCGTGGCAATAGGGCAATGCATCTCCAGCACCAGCCCGCAATACCATAAGTTAGTCCCGCAGAAGATTGCGCGCAACGATGTGCTTCATGATTTCATTGGCACCCTCCAAGATTCGATGCACTCGGGTGTCCCGGAGGAACCTTTCCACCTGGTAATCCTTGAGGTATCCATATCCTCCATGCATCTGCAGCGCTGCAGAGGAGGACAAAGCATTCGGGCGCTGTGCATGGCTATGCATACCTTACTCGTACCCGTACACAGCCTTGTCTCTTGGTATGTGGCAATACCAATGTGTGTGTGTGCCAAGGTATCGATTCCGTTCATGCTCAAATTGCGAGGTTCAACATTCCTACGTTCCTTCTGCTTCTGCAAACCATGAGTTCAGTGTTCCACGCCAATGCGCGCGCGCGCGTGTGTGTGCGTGTGGACAAGCAGGGGGCCTGTTTATAATGCCACAATGACAAAGCCGGACCCGCTAGCATCACGACTTAGGGGGCAGCATGCTCGGCGAAGCTGCTCCCACTAGCCTATGGACATCACCTCAGAACAAGCCAACACAATGTTGTATGTCGCATTGTATTGCCTCCTGCTGTCTGGTGCTGTCTCGAGCAAGCAACTTGCCTACGACGCTCCTGCCGCCTCATTGTTTTCCCATACGGTGTGCAACCCTGTTTCCCAGCAGTCAGTGACAACCCGTGCGTAAGAGGTGGCCTCACGTGATGCAGCCCACGCCAATGTGACAACGTGATTTGTCTCCATCGAAAAGCAATCAGCTTCCGATCCTGTACCTAAAACCCTATCCCACCATTCCAAATGACGTACCTATTGTTTGGGCATACGCACCCATCATTTGGGGATAGGCACCGATTTTTTGGGAATAGATACCTATGTTTTCGGCATAGGTACCTTGTGACAGGAACACGGCCTTGGACAACGGCAAACCTGTATCTATGGCGGTGTAGCACTCCTCAGTGGCATGCAACTTGGCCATGGCACAGAAAGTATTGCTGTTTGGATCCCCAGCGTCTAGCGCTTGCGCCGCTTGACGGATTAGGAGCCGGGAAGTGTGCACCTTCAGGGCCATCTCTGCAAAGCCAGAACCACGCCCTACACCCTGACCAGACGCTCTGCAACAACGTCCCATATGACTAATGGGGGGTGGGGGGGTGGGGGGCGTTCACAAAGGTGGGTTGGGTCCCGTGAAGTACAACCGGTGCCCATTACCACACGTATTGCGTGACCTGTTTGCTAGTCGAGGCCGTTTGTTGGGGGGAGTGCAGGAAAGAGGAGGGGGGGCAGGGGGGGCTGAGAGCAGGTTTGTGGGTGAGATTTTTTTTGGGGGGGGGTGGCCATAAAAGCTTGAACGGGTATGCCGGTGGGTACTTCCGGGTGTACGTATGTTGGCCTGTTGAGGAGGGAATCCTCAACTCATGGATAGGTGGGTTGGTTGCCCACCCATTGGGCTGGGGGGCACGCTCAAACACTGAAACGTACTGCGAGTGGTGGGCAGCCAGCTCAGCTACCCCCAAAAACCGGGGAAATGTAATTTTTGCTCGGTGAGAGTGGGACAGTTGTCCTGCTACTCACAAGTGCTGCTTCTGCCCTCCCATGCCGACGCCGGCATGCTCCACACAAAGTCTTTCCCAAGACCATGAAGTTTGGACACTGATGGGCACAGGGCCAGAGGGTTCCGGATCACCAGGTGTTACCCATCGGTGGTGCACAGGATATCCAGGCATTTTGTGAGTTGTTTCGGGGGTTCACCGCCCGTGCAGTGTGCAGTAGGTGGGGGGGCGGGGGGGGAGGGGCGGAGGGCGGTAGCGAGAGGTGTTTGGGGCAATCGATTCAGTCGGAGGCACTTGACGGTCATGCAGTTCTGTGTCCCTTCTCACAATTAGTGAAGAGCTGCGTTGTGTGTGCCCTCTCCCGCTTTGTGTGGGTGGGTGGGTGGCCGCAATTGGTCAGGTGTGGACCCGCCACTGTCGCTCCAGCCGCGCCTGCCCCACGGCCTTCATTGCTCTCTCAGTTCATCACATGTTCGTCTGGCCAATGGCCTTGCTTGTGTTCCAAACAGTTCCATGTCCCTGCCTCCCTGGCTGGGTAAGAGCTGTGGGCCTCACGTTCTGGGCTTTACCGCCTTGGGACACTGCACACATGATACTGAGTCCGGGTCGTGGCGTGTATGTGGTGTTCCATGTTTGGGTTTGTGTTACCATGGCTGTGCTTGCATGTGCTAGCCCCTCTTGGCCACACACCCTTGGCTTCGTGTTCCCGGGGTCATGGAGGGCTCGCGGTGCGAGAAGTCAGAGGTTAGCCGGTTTGGTTGCGGCCACCAACCCTGGCAAGTCTTGGCGTCCTTAGGGCTGAAAAGCCCCAGTGGGTACTGGAGTGTTGGAGTTAGTGGGCACATACAACATTCAGTTCACTGGGGGTGGGGCCTATGCAGACTGTGGCGGCCGCTGTCTGAGCGGTAGCGCACCCGGCACCAGCCGTGTTGGCGCCGGTTCAAGCCCCGTTGCCATCAGTCGACGGGTGAGACCTCCCATCGATCCATTCGAGTACCGGTGGCGGCGCGCGCTGCTACAGGTTTGTGGTGCCACGATTCGTTTTCTTTTTGGGTGGCGGGGGTACCTGGATAAAAATAGGCGAGACCTCCACCCGATCCGCCGGTACCGGCGGTGGCGCGAGTTGATGTATGGGTGGGTGGTTCCAATGATGCCCACTAGAGAGGTGGGTGGGTGGGTGGGGGGGGGGGGTATGGGCGGGTGTGAATTGGACTGAGGAATCAGACCAACTCCTCTTGAGGCGGTGTTGCAAGGTACAAGGTTGCTACAAGAAAGTGCCATGTCCGTGAAAACCAAAACCGGGTCTGTGACTGGTGAAAGGTTGACAACGTGCCCGACAAGGTGCACTCATGCTGGATCATCATCATAGAGTCCCGCAGTAGTCAGTAAACCCCCTCGTTCATGAATCAGAACCTCCTGCCGTGGCGTGTATTCAATGAACCTAAAAGAGCGGCATCAAGGGTGTGGTGAGCGTGTGGAAATGAGCCAATTTGTGGCAATACGCAACAGCCAATTTGGGCGCTAAATGCGGCTGGAAAAAATTTTGGGCTCTTGGCGAAAAGGTCCGAAAATTGGTTCCGGCTGATGTGTTTACACCCAAAATGCTCCATTTGGAATGCAGAGTTCAAATCATTGAATTTCCTCCACCACCCTGGCCTAGAGGTATGTAGCCACATGGATTTATCATGGTGATGGGGATCCCTGGCAGACCATACCGTGCATGCGGTGGCGGAAAGGGTGGCGGAAGTTTTTGGATTCAGGTGGCCCCTCCCACTCCATGACACAGGGAGGCCCCTCGGACTTGATGGTTTGAGATGGGATGGGATGCCGCCCCGCCACTGCCTCCGCCCCCCCGCAGATCTTGTTCAGCTTTTACACCTGCCCCATCCCATCCCGACACAGCGGAGGCTGCGACGGCTGAGGATATCCCCCATGAGGCCCACGGTGTGCTGAGAGCCGACGGGTCTGCGTTGCGGAACTGGCTTCCCTCTATCATGGAGTAGAATGAGGACACCTGAATTCAAAATTTTTCATCACCCCTTCTCCCGCTTGTTCTGGACATCAATGGCGACAGGAGGTGCTGCCAACAGGGAGGATGTTGAACTTCTTCTTCTCCTTTATGGTCGGGAGCACTCGTTCCATTTGCCTGCGCAACACTGCCTCCGCCTGCTGGCCCTTGTACAGGGGGTCCATCGTGGGGTGGGATCCCCCCCAAAAAAAAACCTTGTAGCAACCTCCTCACGGGCGGAACAGCCTCAAGAGACGTTGGCAATATTTCCCCAGTTCAATTCACAGAGAGAGAGAGAGAGAGAGAGAGAGAGAGAGAGAGATGTGCGACAATGAAGGGCGAACACTGCGCTCATCGCAATTTTCCCCCTGCCCTCTAACGCACACCTGCAATACTGAATTGCACTTGCTGCAGCTGGGCCAAGGGGGCGCCAAACTGCGTGCGGTCGCCAACGTACTGTTGCGCAATCTCCAAACATCTCTGCCCCGCCCCAAGGCTGCAGGAGGCTATGTTGATCCTCCCGCCGTCAAGGCCCTGCCAAGAAGATGGATACAACGCAACGCCCTTGGACCAGCCGAATGCCCATCAGTCCCGGTTGCACATGGGATGGTCTTGACCGAACACAATCTGCACCCTGACCCACTCCTATCAATGTTGTCTGGGAATCCTCTGACAAGGGGTGCAGCTGATGTAAGGCCGTGCAGGCTGCGACGACTCAGCAACAGTTTCACTCTCCGCGTAGTATTGCTACTCCCCCTGTGCCATCTCACCCACTCCCCACCTCAGCCATGAGGCCTGTTCGAATCTTGACACCCAACCTGGTGCGCAAACTTTTTGGGGCCTGGATGGGGGGTGGGTTGTTGTTGGGGGGGGGGGGGGGGCGTGCTACCGGGGGGGGCAGCCCGGCAACAAGTGGGGGGGAGATCAGTATGGCTACATCACCCCTACCTTCTCGGGGTCCCCCATAGTGGGGATAGATCAAAGTGGTTCCAACTGAGCATACTATGCAATACTCTTGAAATACCCAATGTGAGCTCGGCATTTTGAGTATACACACGAAGGGGGGATGGAATTTTACTCCATACCATGTGCCCGGAAAAAGTTCTTCGGCGCCCGCGGTGCCACTAGTTTTCTCCAAAATCTCAAGTTGGACAAAGACGAGTTCGAAACTTTTGGGGCGTCTGGAGGCGGGGAGGGGGAGGGGGGGGGCTGGATGTCAAGATTCGAACCGGCTGCCCCCCTTGCATGCAGTTGCCATGGTCCCAGTTGGCAGCTCTAGCTTGTATGGTTTGCGGCCTTACCGGCATTGCGAGCATTGAGCAACGAGTGACTGGACTTACCGCACTTGGTTGAAATTGCCGCGGCGGCTTCGAGCCATCACACGTTACGCTATGCCATGCCATGGCCCTGGCACCCCAGAGTTGAGGCTAGACTACAGCAATCCGATGGCCGCTGGATGCGAGGGCAACTCCGTGCCGGAGGACGCCAGATGCGATCCCTCCCTCTGCGGGGGGCTGCCGGATGCGGTTTTTGTGGAACTTGTGGATGTGCATGGGTTGTCAGGCGCTCTCCCAGGCTTAGAAAATGGTAGCTTTGCCAAGGACGTGGGTCGTCGCAAATTTCCAACCCAACAGCGTCCACTTATGCTTCTGGGAGAGTGGTGTCTACCCTGCCGGATGCCAAGTCTCTGCCAGCAGCTGCTGGATGCGAGGGCAACACCCCGCCGGAGGCTGCCGGATGCAAAGAAAATCCTTGCCGCAGTCTAGCCTCAACTCTGGTGGGGCCGTGGAACGCTTGGATACAGCCACCATGCTCAGACGGGGGACCTCAGCATTTAGGCACTGGGTGCTCTCCAAACCCACCGCACCCACCACTCTAAGGCCCTGCGAGTTGCTGTACTTTGCAGTCCTTATGCAACTGTGTGTGAAAAGTGGGCCACTTGCCCCTTCTTCAATACCAATGTGCCTTGCCGGTTCCCACTAGCCGCCGAGGCGGACCGACCTCAAGAAGTGCAAGTGCCATCAGAACACCCTTGGCATGGGGAAAATTGGCTTGCGCGGGGGGGGGGGGGGGGGTCTAGGAAAGGGGCTCTCGTGACAGGCCAGTCCCAAGAGGCTAGTCTAAAATCTCTAATGATGACTCACCAACTGCGCCGCAAAGCGGCTGAGAAGACTTTTTTTCAAAAAAAAATTCCCCCACGATACATACCTCAAAATGATCAGCGCATCATGGGGATCATTTTGAGTCATATATGTTGTGGTACCTCAGGACCCCCCCCCAACCTCCCTGTCAGCCTGTTGGGGGTCACCGTCAGCCCGTCGGGGGTCCCCGTCACGGGAGCCCAGAAGGGGAGGGGGGGCTGCGGGAAAGGGGCTCGAACGACCCCCTGTGTGACATTCCGTCTGGTTGTTGTTTCTTTACGACCCCCCGCGCGCAAGCCAATTTTCCCCCAGCCCCTGGCCAGCTGACGTACCCAACCCCTTCACGGACCCTCCTGGGGCGGGGAGTTGCGTGGTATCCAAGTGGGGGCAACAAAGAACCAACAGACCACTAAACGAGCGCTTCGATTGTGTTTCAAAAGTTGAACAGGTTTGTGTAGCAAGACCAAGTTTCACTGTGACACAACCCCTCAAGTATCTTGCGAAAATTTGGAAAGGGAGGGGGAGACAGGGAGGGGGGTTCTAGAAGCACACTGTGGCAACTGCGGTGGAGGTGTCAGGCACCTCCTACCTATTTGGATGTTTCAGGGAAGCAATCAGACAAGCATGCAATGTCAGTGATGTGCGACGCAACACTTATAATGGCAAACTGTATTTGGACATCGTGTACATGCTGCCACAAGCAGCCCCTTGTGAATTTGTTTTTTCCACAACATCCACTTTTGCACAGTGCACTAGCACACTAAGAACACTGCACACGGCACCACGAGGCACACACCTGCGCAAACTCGCACCCGGCACAACTTGCAGCGCAACCATTGTAGAGTGCACACTGTGCACTTTGCACACTGCACTGCACCCCAAACACTCAACACTTTGCACACCGGACTCTCTATATAGTGCACACTGCGTGCTCGCACAGCGCACGTTGCACACTGCGCACCGTTAACTGCACACTCTGCACATTGCATCTTGCATGTTCTGTGACCTTAAGGTCTGCAAATAAGCAACAGATGTAAGGCCGACAAGGACCTTCATGGCGATCTTGAAACCAAATCCCTCTTCTCGTAGCCGATTAGAGATCGGCACGCGGACATTCTCAAAGATGACTTGCTTGGTGGGCTGATTGTTCCACCCCATTTTCCGCTCATTCTTTCCGAAACTCAGCCCCTGAGAAGCCAGCAGGTGAGGGCCTTCATGCAGCGAGTCCCATCAGTACTCACCATGGTTCAGTGTTCAGGGCCAATGGGGACGGTCCCCAGTGCCTTGAACAGCCGTTTTCGAGCATTTTGTCCCGAGGCAGAAGATTCTCATAACCAGTACGGCATGGGGACCCACATGTGGGCACAATGGCTACATAATCCCTGCTGTCTTGGGGGTCCCCAAAGCAGGGACGACTGGGGGGGGGGGGGGGACACACCCCCTGTTGCCATGATCAGTTCACTGCGACGCTCGAGTTCAACCCCCTTGGCTGTCGCCCCTCACAGCGGCGTGCTGCGCTGCCACTGTGCCGAAATTTGCCTCGATACTTTCTGGTTTGGTTCGCCCAGACTTCTGAGTCCGAAACCTCCGCCCGCCCGAGAGGAAGAGGAGTAGGAAGAGGGGCATAGGGGCCAGAGCAACTAGAGTCTTGACAAAACAGGGACAGGCGTGGGCAGCCACCCGCAACACGGGTCATGTGACGAGGAGGGGCAGCGGCCACGAGCGGGCGCAAACAGCTCGTTTAGCAGAGCATTCGGTGCTGGACCATGCGGTAAGGGGGTCCCAGTATTCATGGGCCCAGTCTGTGATCACTGCCTCTCTGTGTTGGGGGTGGCCCTGTCGGGGAGCGTTCCCCAATGACTCTGAGGCTACTTTGCAATACAAGCGGAGTCCAGTGCCATGCCTTGGGTATGACCTGCTTATTGATCGAGGTCAGTTCTGGGTGTGTGGGGGGGTCTGGGGGAGGGTGTGTTTGGGGAGGGGGAGGGGGAGGGGGGTTTGAGCAACGGGAGGCGGGATGTCTGTCCCATTGCTCACAACTTTGGCTCTCTGCCCCTGTGGCGTCCATTCCCCTGCCAGCGCTCACAGACTTCAAACTCAGTCATCCCCCGACCGTGACATTTGGAGAGTGCTCTCCACCACATCTAAACCGCACATAAATGCGATTACCCGGTTTTGCAATACTCGCCACTACGATTTTTTTGTACTCGCGTTTGGCGCAGAAAAAAATTGCACGACCTACAACATACACTGCTGTACGTTTTAGGCAGTGCACGGGTCTCACTCGGTCCGACCACTGCAGTCAGGCACCGCTGGTGGGGGACTCTGTACCATCATCCAACGGCTGTAGCTCTGTGTGTGTGGTGATTTGTGTGCACTACATTGTGAACAGCATCGCTCCACCAGCTCGGTCCCAATGCGCAGTTTGGATAGAAGTACCGGTCGAGGTGCAGGAGTGGTTGACTTCCACTCGAACGGTCGAACTTCTTAAGACAAATTGCCCTGTCTGAACAGCCTCCGGGAAGTGCGGCATTCGGTTGAGAATGTCGCGTATTGTTGTGCTGAGGGGGGTGAAAAAAGAGCGGGAAGAAAATTGCTCTGCGGGGGGGGGGGGGGGCTGACACGGAAGCCCATTTTCCCAACCCCCCCCCCCTCCTTGGCCGCCGTGACGGGAGGGGGGGTTCAGGATGGGGGTGCCCGACCTGCCGTGCCGGGGGGGAGGGGGCTCAACCCAACATCTATGGCTCAAAATGATACCCACGTCGCGCTGATCATTTTGACTACTCAAATGTGGGGGGGGGGGGGGGGGGGATTATTGGTGGAAAAAACTTTTTCGGGCCAAATTTGTGATTCTGCGCCTTTGGCGCCAACATCCGTTCTTACACAAAACAAAGGGCCCGACACGGAACCCCATTTCTCCAAACCCCCCCCCCTCCTTCGGCGGGCATCCATGTCCCCCCCCCCCCCCCCCCCCCGCAGAGCAATTTTCAGGTCGCCAAGGGGAGGAGAATGAGGGGGTCCGTGCTGGGTCCCGGAACCATGTGCATCGAGAAGGAGGTGACCGCCACCGCTTTCGGACTGACAGCCGTTGGATGATGGTACAGAGTCCCCCACCAGCGGTGCCTGACTGCAGTGGTCGGACCGGGTAGAACTCGTTCTATGGGATTCGAACCCGGGGCCATGGGTTTGGGGGTCATGTGCTCTCGACCAGCTGGAGTCTCTGGCCGGTAAGCGCCGGTTCTGGAAAAGCACCGACGGCGGTTGGAAGGGGCGTGAGGCGGTCGTTAAAACAACAAAAGAAGAAATCTATGTCGTTCAACAAAGAGCTGAGGCCGTCCGGCGATGGCCGTGATCCGGACGAATGGCGTCAAGCACCGTCCTGGACAAGGCTGCGCTCATGAGGGAGGGCCTGGGTCCCTTGAAAATTGCACCCTAAAGCGGGGGACATTGGTTCACAACACCGCGCGCAGCGTCGCATGGGCACAAATGACCACAGCAGAAGTGCGCAGGCGACTGAAGGGACGGGCACAGACCTCCGTGTCCTTCGGAATCAGAACACACGAAATGCCCTTCGGACCTGGTTCACCGGTCCTCACCTGCAGACGTGTGACGGCAGGCAGAGTAGCGCGGGGGGAACAGCAGCACCCGGGGTCATAAGATCGCACTGCCTTTCCTACGGGACCCCCTCCCCTCGTTCCGTTGACAGCCCTGCGACCAGCCGCGAACTGCCCCCAACTGCCCCCTTCGCCAGCGGCATTTGGAAACGACGATCACGGCTACTAACCGTTCTGCCAACCGCCTTGATAACCGCCCCTGACACCACCGCTCTGCCCTTGCAACGCATTCCTGGATGGACCTCGCCCATTCAAAGGTCCATCCTGCTGCCGAGAATGTGCCTCGGCGCACAGCAGAAGACAGCCTAACTCCACACTGTCTTCGTCACCCTCGCCCCTCTGCCACCTCACCCGAGGGGCCAATCGAGCAGGCACCACAACCGAGTGGTCGATCGCCTCCCAATGTCTCCCGTTCAATCCACAACTTCCAAAGCCATACCAACTGCCCCGCCCCCGCCAGTGCGTTTCCCACGTCGGTGGTGGTGAGCACGCTCCAAACTTCACTGTCCTGGGAATGACTGGATGGGAGGCAGGCCGGCGCCGGCGTGGGAGGGACGCCAACGGGGCAGAAGCAGCGGAGCAATATAAATGCACGAAGTAGAGACGAGTACACTGCCTTTGTGACGGATTGCTGCCTGTTTCGGGTGTGGTGGTGTACCCCACGCATCACGGTCCCGTGAGCGGACCGGGTGACAATACCATCACACCGATAGGCCGGGGGGGCGACTCCGCTTTGCAGCATCACCGGGGTCACTGGCACACGGCACACCATCACTGCGTAGACATCTGTTGCCCCAGCGCCGCTGATGAACACCTTTTCCCCGTTGATGACATACTCATCGCCCTCCCTTTTGGCGGTGGTTTTGAGGGCGGCCGAGTCGCTGCCGCTGCCGGGCTCCGTGAGGCAGTACGAGCCCAGCTTCTTGCCCGCGACCATGTCAGGCAACCACTGCGCCTTCTGCTCATCGGTGCCGAATTGATCGATCATCCCGCAGACCATGTTGTGGATTGTGAGGTAAGCGCTGGTGGTGGGGCAGGCCCACGCAAATTGTTCAAAGATGAGGCTGCACACGTTTTGAAGCGGCGGCGGGACGGATTTTGGGGCAGAAGCATCACTCACGGACCTCCTACGCTGCATCCTGAGCCTCAGCCCTCTATGCCCCGAGGAGATGGTTGACTGCAACGACCGTCGGGACCTCCCTCCCCCCCTTTGTACTCGAGAAATCACTGAGTTGGGCGAAACGAACATGGGCGACGAAGGCCGTCAAGACAGGCGCGCCGGAAGCCAAGTGGGTGGCGTCGTGGATCCCCTGCATCCCCTAACGGGCCTGGACATGGCGTGCAAGGAACAACACAGCCACTCCGGCCCCTCGAGCCCCTTTGCCGGACCAGCTCACCGCTTTAGGCCCGGCCGACTGGCTGACCGGCCGCCGAGCCGATATGTCCGCCGAACATTTGGCCGGGTCATTCTTTCCGAACCCTAGTCTAGGAGCTCTCAGGCAGCATCGGCACAGGTTAGACCGTCCAGTACGGCCGTGGCCAGTGAGGCACGATGCACTGAACAAAACAACGTATGCACCCAAACAGCCCTTTGTAGTCCACCAGCCTCTGGCTGTAGGCCTCGAACGTGTCCTGCTGCCATCCGCTGAGCGAAAAAATCTGCAGAAAGAAGCAGGCACTGAACATTTACCGATACACCAGCGGGCTGGTTTTCCGATACGGTTTGTGAGCCGGCTGTCGTGGGAAAGGGGTCGTGGCTCATGCCTGTGAAAAGACGTTTGTAGCGAGAACAAGAATCTGCTTCTCTTTGGTTTCATGCAATTTCCAAGGAACGTCACTGTACTGGGGCCTTGACTCCAACCGCCAACCGCTAGCCTGGGGCCTCCCCTCAACGGAAACAGCCTCTCAATACCTGGCTTCAAGGCGCCCCAGCCCTGTGCCATAAGGGTCGCTCACGTAGATGCCACCAAAGCCCAAGTCGGCAGCTTGCTGGAACACCTCGATTGGGAAATGCTTGGCCTCATCCCACTCCGCCGCAAACGGGGCAATCTCAGACTCCGCAAACTTTTTTGCGGTGTGGACCAGCATCAGCTGCTCCTCGTTCAAGCCCCACTCCACAAGGGATTGCGTGGTGGCAATGTACCGGACGCTCGGTGCCGAGATCTGTCGCAAACAGCGCCTCATGTTGGAGAGAAACATCACTGAGTCAGAAGAGGAGCTAGTTACAAGCAGGGGGAAGGCCGAGGAGAATGTGTGCACGTTCCGTGCCCCTTATACTGCACTACCTCCTCACTGCACTCCATGACGTTCCCCATAAGTTCCACCAAGTCCCCCCATTGCATTCCGTTACCCAGGAGCTTCCGACACTCCGCCAGCAACGAGCAGCCCCGCGCACACTATTTGGATCACTTTCAGGCAATCACGGCACGCCCATGCAGGCTTGTACTTTTAATGCAACTGAACAAACTGCAAAGCATGCCAACCATTGCAATAACAAACAAACAAAACCAACACACTGCATGTGCAAGTTATCATGCACCCTGCGCCCCACTGCTGAAGACAGCGAGCGCTTGTATTTCGGCTGGCGCTTACAGTCACTGTCACTGTTACTGTGACTGGCACCTTCAAGTGAAATGTCTGAGTGTGCTTCGTCAGTACGGGTGCAATTGAAACACTGTCCGGCTGCCACTACGCATCTGGCTCCTCCATCATCTAACCTTGCTTCCTCCCGCAGGCTACACTCTTGCGAGAGCTCTCACTTCCCTTGGCCCCAGCCTCACCAATTTGTGCACTCGATCATTACATTGCATCCCCAGAGGGTCCATCGGCGCATGTGGACATCTGGGACTCCGATCCCCAGCCCCCCAACCCTCGGCGACTCCATCGCTGGGGAAGCCACCAACAGCTGAACCAGCCTTGCTGGTGGCTCGGCGTCCTTCCACTGCTTGCCGTTCAGGCCCAGCATGAACGGCATTGGCTCTTGCCACATGCCCCAGGCCGTGGGTTCCTTCAGTGGCCCCGGTGGGACCAGCCACGAGTGCAGTGCCCGCGAGGACGTCTCCGCCTCCTCTGGCACAATGCAATGCCCCGGGTGGCCTAGCCCGTGCCATGCTGCTGCACACTGCGGGAATGCAGTGTAGTGTTGCGCCGTGCGCCGCACCCGCCCTGGGCCTGGCTCCAAGTACCGCTCTCTGGGCGGCGCTGCTGCCGGTGGCCGGAGCGGATGCACTGCCCCCACCACCCGCTGCCCGAGCCGGCGCATGACCTGGCACAGCCGCATGGAGGACCCTCCCTCCTTGTGGCGCAGGAGGTAGTCTCTCAGGAAGCACTCCTTCTGCTCCCGCGCCGGCGGGGCCAACCACCACCAAAGGGAGAGGCAGTACTCCTGCAAGAGCACAATGTGCTGCTGCGGGTCTGACCGTCACGCAAACAGCGGACCCTCGGTGCACCCCACACAGTTAAAGCCTCCAAAGAGCACCAAAGAGTGCAGAACCGGCTCAGGCCATGGCGCCTGACTGGAGCAGGGGTTGCAGTGTGTCCACTGCTAGCCACAACACCTGCCCCCACTTGTACAGAGATTGTTGAGGGCAGATTAGCACCACAGTGCGCACGGTCCACGCAGAGCCATGGTGCAGTAAAGTGAGACCAGGGGACACAACATGCGACAGATGCCATCCAGCCCAAATCACCTTCCTTTACACAAGTTTTGGCCGTCTTGTAACTCAACCCCCAGGTGCCACACAGCACAGCAAGCGAAATCTCTGATTGCCAAAAAGTGCACTGCCAAAACCCATGATGCAACAGTCTACAGACGGAACGCCAATTGTTAGACATGGGTCATTTTTCGGAGATGGGGGGCGGGGGGGCTGCATCAGAATCAGATCGCTACAACACACCGTCGAACACGCAGCGGGAATGCCCCTCATACGACAAGCTGGACCGAGAAGCCCTATGGAGACACGTCGCACAACCGATTGGTTTGGTAGTTTCGTTGATGTTGGCTGAAAGGATGCCATCAGAGCATGGGGTCTCGATGCCCAGAGTACACACGGCAAGATCGCAGGTGATTTGTGGGGGGGGGGTAGCATACACACTGTACATGACCGGGAACAACAACAACACTTCTGTGGCTGCTGCACTGAAATCTGGCAGATGGACCAAAATAGCGTATCTCCACTCGAAATTGCGGCCTTCTAACAAAAGACCCGCGAATTTCTGTGATTCTCAGATTTCGAGATGAACGTCAACTGCGTCTCCTGTCGCCCGTGCACAACGCATCCACAACCGATTGCGCCAGCGCAAGCACGTCTTAGAGAGCCGGGGGGGGGGGGGGGGTATCCGGAACCCAACAGGTCGCGTACCAAAAATGGCCCGAATCAATTAGTTCTTCGTTAAAATTTTCTTTTTTCGCGCCATAAAATCTGTGTCCGGGGGGTTCCAGGGGGGGGTACCCCGCCCCCCTCCTACGGTCGTCAGCCATTGCAATACATCCGTACGTCAGCGAACACAAAATTCTCGCGCAAAGGCACACGACCTCAACATGTGCAGGCCACTGTACCAGACATGGAGCTCACTGGGGGTGTTGCCTGAACCGTGCGCGCACCGTGCGCGCACCGTGCGCGCACCGTGCGTCCTTTTGCGTATTCTGTGTCCACCAGATCCACAATGCCTGAATCTGAGCTGCCCTGGCTTGTCGCCGGACTGCTTGTGTACTACCACCGCTCCAACGAGGATAGGGTGTCGGCCACTGTCGTTGGCCCTTCTCCAAGAGGTGGGCGTTGCGTCTCTATTCGGTACAAATTGGGTGGTGAAGAGGTCTTGTACGAGCATGCACCCGAGGAGCGGTTGGAGTTTGCAATTGTGACTGCTGAGAGCCCCGATTCCCCCCAACCTGTGCACCATGAGGCGCCGATGGACGCTTTGCTGGAGCCCCAATTACCTGAAGTGGAAGCTGAAGCCCCTAGAATTGATGATCATGAGCTAGAAGCCCCCCGCCTGTGTTGTCGCCTGTGCATGGTTTGTTACGGAGGTGCGTGCAAGGTGCAGAAATTGGGAGCCTGGAACCTGTGACAAGCATCAGATTCAAAAAGAAAGTTCCCGGTACGCCAGTTCCCGGTACGTAGGGGCTGCAGGGTGCAGAAAATAGGACCCTGGAACCTGTGCCAAGCATCAGACTAAAAATTGAAGAATCTTGGTATGCCAGTATGGACTGCAAGGTGCAAAAATCAGGACCCTGGGTGTGTTTCTATGGGGGCCATTCAACGGGGTACAAGTTGGGCAACCATCCCAAAAACATTGAACCGTGCGCGCACCGTGCGCGCACCGTGCACGCACCGTGCGCGCACCGTCCGCGCACCGTGCGACAACGCCCCCACTGTCTGGCCCCAAGGGCTGAGGCTGACAGACATGTTTGGAAAGAACAAGGGAGGACGATAATGTTGCGTGACAAAACGCGTCAGTCAGGCGGTCATCAACAGTGAAAATAGAAAGACTGTGGATCGTCCGGTTGCACAGCGCAGGTCTTCACTGCGGGCACTCGCAGATGCCTGCGTTTTGCAGGGCGTCGAGATCTGGCCAGAGTGACGCTGCTACCCGCGTGCGCTCCCTCGAAGTCGCGGCCATCTAGTGTGCACTGGGACTCAGCATCCGGAAGTGGCCATTGCCCTGGGGGTCGGGAAGGGGAACATTTTTCTCCTGATCCAAGGATGAATGAGGACAGTCCCCATCTCCCACATTGGTAGCACACGCCTCCACCAAACCTATGGGTGCATCCAGAACGCCTGGGTTACGCCGAGAAAGGAAAAATCATGGATTTGAATCAAACCAATCCAATTGGGCGTTAGACGACTTCACCTCATATTTCGGGCTAATATTGCCCTTCGGCATTGACAGCGTCGGCCTTGGCCTTCCGCACAAATTCATTTACCGGCTTGCTTGAACCCCACGACGATCTTAAGTGTTTGATCCCGCCGCCCGGGGGGATCAACTTCACCCGTTTGCTCGGTATTCTCGTATTATCTGGTTTGCAAGGTCAGCGGTTGGAGTGGTGTTGCAGAAACTACCTTTCCGGTATTGGCACCTTAACGGTGCAAATAGCAATGCAAGTCCCGTGGTAACCTTAACGTGTGTGTAGAACTGGGTTGCGTTTTTGAGGGGGATTGCCATAAAGGCGCTGTAAGCATGCCGGCTACTTTGAGGGTTCAGGGGGCTGCCCCCATCAGGGGCACGGGCGGTGCAGCGCTGAGCCCTTGGTGATGATGGCCCAGGCCCCTTCCTGGCGGTTGTTGGCACCTGGCTGGCCAAGGCCTGCACCTGGGCACCAGCACTGTTCTTCCCTGGGGCTGACTTGCAACGGTGGAAGGCGGCTGGACAGAACCACCGCGTTCAATTTCTGGAACACAAATCCCAACTATTGGCCACCAACCACCGTCGGTTAATTGCACACCGCCCGTTGTCTGCCCACTGCGGTCGATTCACCACCAACTGTCGTTAGTTAAGGGCCCAACCCTGTCGTTTACTTTCCGACCGTCGTCGGCGGAACGCCAACCGCTGTCGGTTGCTCGCCAAGCAGGGGCTCAGTAAGTGCTGATATTTTGCCACGCAAAACAAACATCACTGACTCCACAAAACCCCTTTGACACAATGTTGAGGCTTAACATATCGCCGGTTGATCAATGCATTCAGTCAACGAAATCTCACACAAACCACCGCCCAGACTGAACCAGAATGTGCTGCCTGACCTCGGAACACCGGCGAAATGCGACACGTCCAGTGCCGTCCGGATGGACAGGGGAATCTCATTGTCCGCCATGTACCTTCGCAGTGCGGACTGTACCGTTCTCCGATATCGACGCTTGAACGCCTCCATCTCGTCGGAGGGCTGCGCAGAATTCCAGCGGAACGTCGTGCCCGGGTCTCCGGCGTGGCGCCAGGGGCTTCCCAGCGCAGCCTGCAAAGCCACTCTGCACGCGCCACGGCCATCCCTCACTGCGGTACGTGGGGGCAGTACCTTTGTGGCATACTCCAGAAGGGCAGCGGGCGGACTCGAGTCGCAGACTGTTCCCACGCCAGGCCCTCGGTCCACGCCACGACCTGCGCGTTCACCCTCTGCCCCTGCTCTCCACTTCCCTGTGGAAGTGCCATTCGCGATGGCGTGCAATTCTGGTGGCACGCCTTGCCCGGTCTTGGAGAGCACACTAATCAGCTGTTGCGCCAGCTGGGACTGCCGGGTAGCGGACTCGTAGAACACCACCACGCAGCGCACCCCCGCTGCAGCGCGGCCCATGCGGCCGAGACGATGCACAAATTCCTCAACACAAATTGGACAGTCGTATGCAATGACATGCGTCACATGGGAGACGTCCGGTCCACAGCCGTTGAAAACGTCAGTCGTTACAAACACCCGTGTCTCGCTGTTGCTGAACTTGGGCCATATTCCCGTGTCCTGGGGCTGGTACCTGTGGAGGGCTTCACACATGAAGCCAGCGCCCCGTAGGGCCTCTGCCAGCTCTTCAGCAAAGGCTTCAGTCCGCACAAACACCAGCACTCTGGCGGGCAGTGCCCGTTGCTGATTGGTCAAAATGTTTCGCAGGTGAAAATAGAGTCGTTGCTCTTTGACGTCAGGTCGGTTATTCCAGCCGTTGTCATCACAAGCCTCCACAAATAGGGTCAGGCCGTGGCTGTACCCCGTCCTATCATCCTCGCCCACACGAATGTGCACGAGTCTGTCAGAACTGCACACTGAGGCCGCAAGCGACACCACCTCCGGGGGCGATGTAGCAGAGAGGACCACTGTGCGGCAGTCCGTGCGAAGGGTCTTGACAATGCGCTGCACTGCAGGCCCCAGCCCTGTGTCCAGCACGCGGTCCGCCTCGTCCAGCACCAACAACGTCACATTCTCTAAGCACACGACGCGGGTGCCCATGGCATCCAACAGACTGCTGGGCGTGGCCACAAGGATCTGCACGCCCTTCACGGAGTCCTCAACTGGCTGCCCCTTGGGCATGCTGTCACATAGGCAGTATGTTGTGATCTGCCCCCCATCGGATATTGCCCGAGCCTCCTCTGCCACATGTACTCCTCGTTCACAAGTTGGGACCAGTACCAGAGCCATGGGGCCTTGGACGGACTGGCACTGATCACGGACATGGATGAGGACAGGCAACAAGAAAGCCAAGGTTTTTCCAGTGCCCTTCGGACTGAACCCCATGAAATCCTTCCCTTGCAACACAATTGGAATGCCCTGGGCTTGGATTGGGGCAGGAACAGTGAGGCCACGCAGCTGCAGAGCCTTCAAGGCGTATGCAGGCAATGGCAAGTCTGCAAACGCCTGCACGGGGCCTGGCAGGTCCTGCCCCTCGATAACGCGGATGCACATCTCTTCTCGCTTCCTAGCCAGAGTCTCATCACCACAGGCACTCAAATGGTTGGGCTCGCAGTGAACTGCAGGCTGCACAGGGTCTCCGTTCTGGGTTCGCAGCCGCTTGCAAGAAGGCTCCTCAGGATCCTGCTGCACAGGCAGGTGGCCACGGACGACGTATTCAGGCATGCCTTAAAATGATTGCACCATTACTTTGAGGAGGGACAAAGGCTTTGAAATAGAGATGGAGGATGCAGATATTGGGCCACAAAGCTGCACCACACAAAAATTGGATCCACAGAGGCCCTAAGCCATTTGGCCATATCTGGCAGTTGGGCTATTTCTGGCAATGGCTGCCACCCCGGGCTTCACACCCTCAAAAACAACTGCAGTGTTCGCATTTGAATTCTGCGGCACACTCTGGGGGCGTGTGTGCACAGCGTGCGCACAGCGTGCGCACAGCGTGCACAGCGCGGGCTCAGCGCGCACATGACAGGAAGACATTGGGGGTTTTTTGCTACCATTGGCAATATTCTTGCCGTACAGACCATACTAAACCCCCACAATTTTGGATAGCCTCATGTTTCCCCCCACCCCCACCCCCCAAGCCACCCAAGGCCACAGCCCATCGAGCTAATGGGCATAGAGTCAGTGAAGTGGGTCACATGGGCTATGATTGTAATGGTTCAAGCGGTTCGACCATCGAACATCGTCCACCACCATATTGAGATATCCGCGAACCTTTTTCACGGTTGTCTCAACAACCTCACCACAGTGTCCGGAATAATTCCGAGACACTAGGAGCTTGGGATTTTGTTGCCGATTGTGATGCCTCCTTCCACTTCTTCCGCGCCTTATTTTGTCGCAACCTCTCCATTTCTTCCTCATCGCAAGCCATAGTTCGTAATCGGAATCCAAATACAAATTCTTGGTAGATACCACAAAACTATAGGAAAGGATGCAAAACATGAGGGCAAAGCATGCAAGCAGCTCATATGAATGCATAACAAGGCTCCTTGTTACTGGTACTAGGCACCACTATGCAGCTTGGGTATGATCCTCTACAAACTTTGTGCATAGCGCGCGCACAGCGCGCAATACGCCCCCTCTAATCTGAGTTCGTGCTTGTGTTTCTCACCTGGTAAATGGTATGTACAGGGCCTACTGTGTGCATGCTTGTGCCATACACTCCATTGGGGCACACAAAGTCTCATACCCATGGCATTAGGCTTGCCTTGAGCTCCATGATACAGAGTTTGGTCATTCAATATGCAGCGTGCCTTTGCCCCCTTATGCAGAAGACCTTGTCGTGGACCTTCCAAGAGGCAACTTTCATGCACCGCATCTCTGTTGGCATCCCCAAAAACCAGCGGTGCAAACCCCCCCCCTTGGAATTAGCTACGCAAAAGTACAGAATTAATACGGTCCCCGCAAAAGTGCAGAATTAATATGGTCCCTACGCCTATTGGAGCTTAGCCATAATCCGATGATGGTCGTCACCCCCGGTATCCCACCTACAGGAAATCATTGATCTCTGGCTCAGTAAACGTGGTGTAGCCGCGACCACCAATTGTGCAAATGCGGCAGAGCATTGCCCACAAGTCCAGCAAGGCGGCAGAGCCGCCTCCATGTGTGCGTCCACTTCCTGTGCATCTGCGTCCCTGCCCTGTTGGGTAGGTCAAAGAGCCATTAGGCGATTAGGTATCTTGATTACCGGGCCCTCAAGCGCTTCCTGCACTCCCTTCGTCGGTCACTCACGTCCGGGCTAAACCCTGAGTCCTCCCCACTAGACCCCACTGCATCACTCGAGCTCCCTGTTGATGATGTGGTGATTGAAGAGGCTGTGACGGAGGTCAGCCCCCCCCCCCACAGTGGATCATGAGCTCAACTCGCTCAGGGCTGCGCTGTCGCCCAAGTCTGCGGAGGAGGAGACATCCGTGCGCATTGGTGACAGGCCCGCATCCTGCCACAACCGTTTCTCCTCTTTTTATTGTTCGGATGCATCTCTCTACTTGCCTCTACCAGTTCATCCACCTTGCCATTCCCCCCCACCCGCATGTGGGACGGTGTCCATACAAATTTTAACGGGGCCCAGCATCCTGCCGCAATCAAAATCTGGCTTTGCATAAATCCCTGTGCCCCACCTCCAGTGACTTCACCCTCCACGCGTGGTGGTGCCAATTGGGGGACCACGCTGTGATCCCCTTGTAAGCATACTCTGAATCGAGCACGACCACCATCATTTCACCTACTCAACGGCGTTCCAATGCATATAGCACGCCGCGCAGCTCCCCCCTACTCACACTTTGTCTCTGTTTCTGGCACCGGCAACATTCCTTTCGTCTGTGTCCCCAACCAGGCCCCATAGCCCACCAACCCTAGACTTGTTTCGCGGAGCCATCTGTACTGCCAACCGCTTAATTTATCACACCATCACGGTATTGGCCCCACTTTAGCTCCTTTAGGTCCAATGGTGGCACACCCGACTTCTTAAAAAAACCCCTGGCTCTGGTGGTACATGCTGTTGGAACATCCCCCCATCGAACCATTGATACAACTTATCTGGGAGGTGTTGTAAGTGTGTGCGTGACATTCAGTCGCTTTGGACTCCCCAACCAACGAACGGAGGTCACCATAGGTGCAAGTTTGTTCGTCAATCCCCCCCTTTTTTCCACGGGGGGGGGGGGCTGATATTGCAACACATCATGTGGACAAGTGGCTGGAGCTTTGTGGCACCTGCATGTTGTGTGTTGGGAGGGCCCATACAGAACTCAAACGAGGACCCAAAAAAAAACACAGCTTGAGGGGTGAGCATTGTGCTGTTTATCAATGGCAATGCCTTCCCTGCCAATTCCCGGCATTGATCTGCAAAGCACATACTTTAGGGCACTGGGAGGAGCAAGGCACCCCCAGGGTAAGACCTTCTTCCTCATAGGAGGCATCCGCAGCCCTTGAGGAATCCTACCTACCTACATGCCCCTACATGTGTCGTACATTAAATCATGGCGTATATCTCTCGGTGCATACAACATTTGTGCCAACTTTGTGCGTTTTTGGGGGTCCGTGCCATTGTTGCCTCATTTGTGTCCATTGAGTGTTCCGGAGGTAGGAGTATGTGGGGTATATTCGGAAACCCCTTGAAAAGGGCTATTTGGAACAACCAGGTTTGCATGCTGTACTGACAACATGTTTGTGTGCATATCATCTGGAACTCGATGCCCTACCTATACTGGAGCGCAAGGGCCTTTTTACTGGTCAAAAAAGATCTAAAGTTGGCAGAACTAGAGCTTCTGTCTACGACACTCCACTTTGGCACTCCATTCATTTTCGGAATCAGGAACATCTCAGCTATTTTGCGCCCAGGTTAGTTTGTATCGATGACAAAAGAGGGTCATTCTGCGGAATCTGTCCAGCAGCTGTCCCCCATTGGGGGGGCTCACGCCAATCAGCAGTTTCGCTGCACCAAATGCGAGGGAGTGTTTGCCCAGCGCACGGGCGACAGGTTTAATGAAAACACCTGCCAACCAAAGGCCGATGGGCCCCAGTGAGCGCATTTCTTACCGCGAATTCTCGAATCTGAGGGAGACGGATCGCGAAGCAAGAACAATCGCCCCACTCTGACACGGAGGATGGCTGTCCATGTCGCCTGCGCGCAGGGCAGGCACGCCTCGAGGTCCAACGGAATGCAGCCAAACTACATGGTCATGTTCAGGGTCTGCTCGTGAGCTTTGCCCTTGACAGGCTTTTTGTGTGCCCTGTTCAGAGCAATCGTGGGTCATCCCGAAAAGGACAGGGGTGGGCAGTTCTGGCTCTCCGAGGCCCTTGCACACTCCGCTACGCACCCCAACCGAATCGGAAGGGCTGAACACCGACCAACCAGTTGGCAACCGCCCGAATGCCAACCTCAACTGCTGTTCTAACCGCCACTGATTGCTTTTGGCATCGCGAGAATCCCAATTAGCCCCCCTGTGCGGCATTCCGTCGGGTTGCAGTTTGTTTACGGGGTCCTGGACAGTCACCCGTTCTTCCCTTCGCTTGCTGCGTTGGGTCACTGTGTTCTGATAGCCGCTGCGGCCGGTGTTCCTTGTGGTGTCGGTTCCGTGTTAGCAGAGCCCAGTAGTTGGCGCGCTGGGGTTGTGCTGGTTGTTGCGGGGTTCATTTTACGGTTGTTACTGCCCACACCCCTCCGCATCCAGGTCGTCCACCACATGTCTCCCCACAATGCCGTGTGCGTGAGGCCGAATTACCCCATCTCTGCGCGTGGTGCACGTGGGCATTGGGCCCCCCCCTTACCTCCCAGTCGGGGCAGCACAGGCCTGCCCCAACCCCCAGGCCGGGGCCGCTAGGTATGGACCACATCCATCTCCTCGGCCCCGTGCATTGGCATCCAGCTCCCCGAGTCCAGGTGCCGCTTGAACCCTGTGCCATCCCGCACCTCCACCTGCAAGTCCCCACGCACCACCCTCCGCAGGTGCGCCCCCGCGCCCAGCAGCCGCGCGCCCAGCGCTCCCTCTGCGGCCAGGCGCTGCGCCGCGCGCGCGTCGGACCCGAACACGCACCGCACGTCGCCCCGCGCCCAGTCCCGGTCCGCCGGGCGCACCTCCACCGCCTGCAGCGTCGCCAGCGGGAACACCAGCAGCAGCTGCCGCCGCACGTACCACACCCCCGCGTGCCGGTCAGTGACGACGTAGACCACGTCCCCGTGCAGCCACCGGGCGGCCGCCAGCAGCAGCCCCACCAGCAGCCCCGTGACGCTGACGCACACGAACCCGTGCCCGAACCGGTGCACGCGGTAGTCGTGCAGCCACAACAGCCACGGCAGCTGCGCCGCCGCCACCAGCAGCAGCGGCGCGCGGAAGCTCGCGACGCGCCACGGCGGCGGCCGACAATGCCACAGGAGCTCTGCCCTCGGCGGGAGCACCGCGCGAAGGTCCCTCCACAGTGATGGCTCCATGGGCTTGGGCCCGACCGGCGGAGGATCGCCTTCGGCCCACAGAAGGCAGTCGTGCAAGTCCCGCAGGTCCCGCGACCCGCGAAAGTGCAGCGCAAGCGCGGGCGGTGCCTCTTTCCTGGAGGCCGGCGGTATGGCCGTCGACTGCACCACAAGCACATTCCTCAGGCACCGCTGCCGGTGATGCGTGGCGATGCCGCCCGCGCGCCACACCCACGTCTGCGCACGCCCGGCGACGCTGATGACGCGCTGGGACGTCAGCACCGTCGCAGCCCTCGCCCCATTCAGTGCGCGCATGGCAGCGACGGCGCTGCCGATGACTAATGCCGTGCGCAGGCTGGCGGACAGCACCCCCAAGTACGCGATGTTCCCGAGCCAGAGCCATGCGGCAAAAGCCCACAGCCCGACGAGTATCAGGCGACCAGCGGCGGTCCAGTACAGGAGGCGGGTCTCGTAGTGCAGGACGGTCTCGCGATCGCGCAAACTGCGACCCAGCGCTTTGTGCAGCGACGGAGGTAAGGTGGGCAGGGGCTGCAGGGAATCGCTGGCTGCCAGGGACCCAGTCTCGGGGAAGTGCTCATGATCCTGATCATGATCATCGCCGGCGTATGAGGCTACCGAGGCCATCCATGGGTCAATAAGGCTGAAAGGTGAGTGATGATGTGAATGACGGTGGATGTCTCCCGCACTTTACCCCACTCCCCGTTGCGCAGGCCAGGCAAAGGACAGGAAAACGGCGCGATCAATGGGGCATGCGCCTATTCTATTGCTTTCGGCACAAAGTGCACAGCGGCACTGGGGCTGTCCCCAAATTGACAAGCGTCGCTGTGCCGAAACGTCAAGAAGGCGCCGGACGACGGACAAGTGCTCAGCCACCGGCTGCCGCCGTCCGGTCCTCCTCAATCGCCATTGGTTGATGGGTGGCTGTGAGAAAACGAGCGTCATCATTCCCTCAAGGCCAGCCCTTAGTCCCGCAAAAGTTGCCAATTCCGCCGCCGAAAGACAAGGACATGAACCATGTGAGGCAAAAGCGTTATGGATGTTGCCCTCCATTGGCATCTGGTGGTCAAGAACAGAAGCTCTAGATTGGCCAGGCATGCGTGATGCTCCAGGGTGTGCCTGTCCCAACGTGAAAGGTACCGCACAGCCGCATTGCTCGACTGCAACTTGCCAACAGCCTGCATGCGCTGACATTGCCTTTCATGGTGCAAACTTCCCCAAAACAGCTCTTTTCAGGGCCCATGGGCATCACTACAGGGTCTAATTGTTGCTACAGTGGTCCCATGGGTCTGTATGTGGTTGCAGTGCCACCAGCCTAACTAAGGGGGAGGTACGCGCACCGCGTGCACCGCGTGTCGCACCGCGTGCGCACCGCGTGCGTTCTTTTCATCATAGTCTCGAAAATTTTCAGTGATTTTTCAGGTTGTCAAGGACGCGGTGGCCTAAGGGGTAAGCATACAACAACGGAGGCCTCCACTCCATCCTCCTCACCAATTGCATGGTGGTTGTAGCCGCCCACACCCCCTGACGGAGGGGGCCGTTGGTTGAAGATGAAAGGAGAAGGATCCGCTCTCTAGCACGGCCCAACACCAAAGAGCGGGGCAAACATGCAGCCAATTTGCAATGCTTGCCAAGCACCTCACTTTCTGGGATAGAAAACAGTGGAATGAAACAACAAGCAACGATTACTACTTGGCACACACTACAAATAATGCACACACCCCCGCCCCCTCGCCCTACTTGCGCTTCCGCGGAAAACATTTGTGCCTCTGATTGTGGCTTGTGGTTTTCCCTACAGGGGAGGGGTTGAGGCACCCGTGGCTATTGTCCACCATCGCGACAGCCATCGCAACCTGGCTTGGCGCCCTATCCCGCAGCCACGGCACACGGGCTCACCGGAGGGGGGGTGCTACAGGGCCGGTGAGGTGCTGAGAAAAAGCACAAGGGGGAATTATGGGAAAAGAGTCAGCCGCACTACCCAAAAGACCGCGCACCGCGTGTCGCACCGCGTGCACCGCGTGCCGTACCTCCCCCTAAGCCTAAGGCCGCCTGGAGGTCACTCGGGATCGCTCAACAATCGCCATTTTTCAGCCAAACCAGAAAATGGCAACTTGTTGGCGAAATCTGTTCTGACTGCGCATATCACTCTGTTTGTTTGCACAGGGGAGTGTTCTGCGAATGACAAAAAGGCCCCCAGGGGGAGTACTCGTGCCACATGTGCACCTTTTGAGATGGCTCTCCCAAGGTGGGCGAGATTGTTTCAATGTAATGTTGTGCAACGTTTCCCACTTTCGACAAAGCTGTCTCTGCTCCCACTAGGTTGCCCCTAGTTGGGCAAATCATCTCACTGCATGTGTGCCGCGTCCTATGTTCCCACCTTGATATTTATGGAGCTGGTGGGAGGGGGGGGGATCATTCATCGTGCGCTGAAGTACCCATAACTATGTGCATAGCAATGTTCATCCAACTTGCTTTCGGCTGTTCATGCAAAATGCAAACTGCAAACCATGCAAGTACAAACATGGTTAGTTAGCCCCAACATGGGACAACTGCTTCCGGTGCTATGCGAAAAATCTATTGTCGCAACACACGTCGTCTGACCCATGCATTAACCCAAAAAAGAATGATGATGCAAACATGGCACTCCTTTGGCCATGTTCTCACTGTTGGACATCTACTTGTGCTGCAATCTATTGCTTGCCCTTGTCCTATTCTACATTCATGAGCTAATCATCAGCGCAGCAGAGCCATAGTGAAGTGGTAGCTGTGCTTTCCCGGGAGGGCACACTTATCATTGAAGAATCTCAGCGGTTGGAAGCAATCTCAAAGCATACTTCCCATCCACTTTCCACTGCCCTGGAGCCAACTGGGGGGAAAGGTAATGAACATCAGAAATAGCTATCACCCTACCGCCTCCCACCATGCCATCACGTAGTCTTGCAATGCCAAGTGTCTTTTTCCAGTACTGCACGAAGCGAGTGGTGCTTTGAGTTGGACCGTGTTGTCAACATAAGCAAGCCCATGGGGGTGGTGTCCCCAAGGACACAAAGCCACATGAGGATCCCAAGCTCCGGGCTATGCATGCCTGCTCGTCTCGTCTCATTGTGCCCTCTAAACCAAATACATGCTTCGTTTGGTGAGAGGTGTTGCAAAGGACACTTCCAATACTCTAAGGCTGAAAGCCGTTGGCAAGATTAACAGTGCAATGATCTCCCACTCTTGTCTCATGTGCACTGGTTGGCAATAATTGTCGAAGACAGCCCATGGTTGCCCACTGCTTGGAGCACATACCATGTTTGTGTGGAATTGCTGCGAAAGCCTCCACAAATGGGCACTTCACCGAAACGATGAGTGGGTTGATCCAGTGGATTTCGTAGGAGCCGATGCTCGACAGAAGCTTTTTGGAGCTTTTTTTTGCGTTGGCTTTTGTATTTTCCTATCATAGCTTGTGCAGACTCTCACTCAAAGCTTGCCCTTACCGATTCTCCCAGTGGTTCAACAAGCTTTGAAAGCTCTGGCCCATCGTCATAATCGTCATGCCACAGAGCTGCACAGTAACAGTTTGGTTTTCTCAGCTACACACAACAAGAGAAGGGCGGTGTCAGCCCTGCCGCTGGGCGATTCCGTAAACTCCGATGAAAACCTACCGCTGATCAGGACCTGTTACATTATGGTTGCGCACACCATGCAGCGGCACTGGGGCTGTCTCCAAAAATACAAACCGCCTGACATCGCTGTGCCAAAACATCAAGAGGGCGCCGGATGATGGACGACTACTCAACCCCCGGCTGCTGTCCACTAATCCCAGCCAAGCGCCTTCAGTTACCCATCAATCGCCATCAGCTAATGGGTGGCTGCGAGAAAAATAATGGCATAAGTTGAACCACCACCACCCGATCAAACAGCTCCTTTTCGAGTTCTGCTTCTTTTTTCATCCCCCCCCCCCCTTGTATGAGCTACGCAAAAGGCCCAAATTAATACGGTCCCTACGCCTACTGTAGCTTGGACAAGGCGTAGACGGCCAAGTTCAAAAAGAGAAGAGTGCATGGTAAGCTGGTGCAAGAAAGGGGAAATATAATGCAGAAATATCCCAAAAATCAGAGCTACGGGGGTTCAAGTGGGCAAACACTCACAACAAATGTGTCCATGACCCTATGCAACTGGCAAATTCGTCACCAAACCCATGTCTTATGTGGCCGCACTACATTGGTACCGAATCAAATTAGGTACCAAATTAATACGGTCCCTACGCCTACTGTAGCTTGGACAAGGGCGTAGCTTATACAAGGGGGGGGGGGGGATAGAATTGTGGTTTCATGATGAAATTGCCAGGGCCCCGGCACGTGCACGCAGCGCAACTCAAGATGGGGCTCACCAAATTAAGCATGCAGACAGTGAGAAACATTCATGAGCTGCATCTCGCGAAGGGCACACCTGGAATCAAAATGGATTCGCTCTGTTTCAGATGTGGAATACAACACAGTGGTCTACCCCCAGACAGCGGTGCTACCGGTTGGAGGGAGAGGACTGTGCAATCAATCTACAACGCTCTGACATTCATATGCAGCACGTGACAGCCAAGCCATGCAGGCACAGCCATGCATAATATGAGGAGATGCATTGTACAAGGGAGGAGAACCTGTGCCCGTGGTAGCACGGCGCATGCACCGCGCGCAATACGCACGTCCCTGATCCCCCTGCCCCCCGTTTCTGTGGCTCCAGACAGGACACCACAAGCGGCACAACTTGGCCTCTCCTTCGTCTGTTGCATTTCTCTGTACACAGGGGTCTTTCAGGTTAAAACCCCCTTGGGACCAGCAGTGGAATGCGTCGAATCATCCTCAGTTCTGACGCAAAGATTCGGATACACGCTACATCGCATTGAAACCTTTCGTTTTTGCTGCATCCCTACCCACGCACTCGCCTATCGCCTTCGCGTGTGCCCTCTCTCGAAGCACCTACCAGACTCCCCTCAGGCACGCTAGGGAGATGCCCTCTCACACGTGGCCTCAGAGGATATGAGATCAACTTGATCCTCATAACCGGCTTTGTGCCTCGAGGGTGGCACTGAGGCTTGTGCAAGACTTGGGACCTTGCGCTAAATTTTGCCACACCTGCTTCTGAGCGGTTTGGACCCCACGCCAAATTTGGGACAGCGAAATTTAGCCCCAGGAAATTGACTGGGCGCCAATTCTAACCCCCGAACTACACACACTGCAGGTTCCCGGAGCGGGGTTGCAAACAAGGGCTACATAGCCCCGGCCGTATTGGAGAGGTGGTGCATGGAGGCCAACTTTCACATGTGAGTAGGTTGTCCAGGTGGGCCAGAGGATGTCGCACTGCGCGTGCACTGCACTGAAGGCAGCCCCTATATGCCGATACTGCATATAGGAAGCAATAGCGATGTGGTATGTTTCAATTGGGGTGACATTCAATATGAAGCGGCTCACTAAGAGCGAGCACGCAGGGGCGCGTGCAAGGGAAGAGGGTGGAGTGGGGTGCGCGTGAGCTGAGGGGGCCCCGTCTCACCGCGCGGCAAGAAGCGCCGTGCGCTTCTACAGAGTTCAGGCGTGCCTTCGTACAGTACATTGACACGAGCGGTGACCCCAGCAAGTGGGGGGCCGCAGTGAGTGAACAGGAACAGCGACCCAAGGAGGGGGGTGCTCAAACATAATGCGCAAACAGATGCTCGGACTATAGCTGATGGTCACCACAATTATGCCGAAGGCTCTTGCAGTTCGCGGATGAAAGCCCTGGGATCTGCGCAGTGCAGCCCCAATTAGAGTGCCCCCCGATAAAAGTGTGTCGAGAGCCATATCATAGAAACCAAAGTGGTCTTGGAAAGCCCTCACACCCAGAGATGCCCCCCTTCTCTGCGAGCACAGCGCGTCAACCACTGCGCTCGTGATGCCAGCCCATCCCAGAGGCAGTGATGCACATTGTTCTGGAGGCAGGTGTCAACCCGGTCCACGCTAGCCCCCTCACCTCCGTTTCAGGCAGGTGCACAGGACATACCGAGACGGCCGGCAAGGTATTCGCGATGCGATAGATGGCAACCGCTCACAGTCTGGGGCGGTTTGTGTGCAGAAACTCAAACGCTAGTTTTGTGTACAGAAACCTTGATACATCCCATCGATATAGAATAGCAGACACCAGTACCCCTCGCAACTAGTACATGTAGTAGCATGGTAGTAGTATGGGGTATCCAACAAGGCAAATTTGTTGCACACACTCCAGTCCCATGCGAGAACATCCCCCACGAGCGCCGCTCATCGAGCACGTCGATGTCAGCAGTGAAAGAGGGCCAGCCAATACACAACTCCGGGCACATCCGAGGAGCCCGACGTCTCCCATCAAAATTTGGGGGGCACAAAGAGGTGCGGCCTTGATTGAGGTGGCCGAGGGACCCGGACTCGTCGGAGCAGGTGGAACCAGTGGTAGACTTACAATGTAAAACAAAGCCACCTGCCCAGAGTTCACGAGGTTTGCAACCACCTCACAGCACGTCAGAGGAGGGGGCAGGTGTGTGGGGGGTGAGCACAGGACAGGGTTTGGGGGACAGAATGAGGGTCGACGCGACGACGTCCCGCTTCTGTGGCGCAGAGCGCCTCAAGAGCCGTTTCCTCCGGGAGCGACCGCGACTTGCGTGTCCAAAAGGCTTTGCGGGGTCTTACCCCACCTCCTGGCAGGAACGAGACTCAGGCCCGGGGGGGGAGGGGGCACAAATGACACATGGTCAGGGCTCGTCTATGTACAGGCAGAGAACAGACTGGGGCAGGGGCAAGAGGTGGTCACATGAGCACGTGCGACGGCGTGTGGACAGTGGCGGCTGCTCGGGCCAACGGCGCCAGCCACCACTTGACTCGAGGGGTCGGCCCAGCGACCGCGCCGATCTCACGTACCCACGCGCCTTCACCCCCGGCATGCCCCCCCATATCCCGCGCGCCGTCCACATGAGCGAGGAGGGGGGCATGACCCAGCAGAACGCCTGGCAGTGTTGACCATACCAAGAAGGCGATGCCAGGGGACATGTGGATCGCAGAGGAATCCACGCAGAACTTGGGATGCAAGGAACATGCAGGAGGTGGGGGGCTACAGACATCAATGACATTGCTGTGCTCCATCGTTAATGGGGACTAATGTACATGAAACGGACACAGCAGCAGCGAATGGCCGAACCAGGGAACGATGAACAGGAGGTGCACACTGCATCCCCATGAGAAACACAGTGTCGATCGCTGGTGGTCAGAGAGCGCAGGCGCAGGCGCAGCGGAGACAGAGGGCGATCAAGCGGGGGGCATTGGTCTCGGAGTAGGGGGCGGGGAAGCGAGTGTCAATAAAAGAAAAAGCCGGGTTGCGGTGTTCGCGGCACTTCACAGGTATCGCTGGCGCGATGCCATGCCGTGCTTCACACCCCAGGGGGCGCAGGCGCAGGCGGCCTTCTCTGTTTGAAAGCCGCGGCAACAACGACACAGTTGGAGGGGGGGAGGGGGCGGCTGAACCATAAAGGCCCAGACATGCCCCGGACGAAACATCCGGTGCGAACTAATGTACATTTTCATGGAAGTGCCAGGTGGCTTCCATTACACAACTGCACTGGATGGCCTCCCCGTGGGGCACCTGAGTGTCCGCGCGTGGGGGGCTCGCCAGTGAGGGCACCGTGTGTGTCTGTGTAGGGCAAACTTTGGGAGTTGTTGTGCGGTGGGGGGAGTAGTGGGGTTCAGGATCGCAGGTCAGCACCCGCCCGGACAAAGAGGCTTGAACAGCTATTCCTGGTATTTACATGTGCGACCCAATCTTCTTCGGAATCACGGCAAGATGTGCCCCAGCCCCAGAGAACAGTCCACTTACGAAGCTTGATCTCTGCCTCCATTCTGGCTCTCCGCCGTTTGATAAACAGTCCAATGACGTGCCGGCGACTCCTCAAATGGGGTCGTGGCTGAATCGGAGGCTTTGAGGTCAGAGCATGCGGCAACCGATTAATGACCAGCAATAATCTGTGCCATAGTATTCCACTTGCATCAGTACGGCTCTTCCTTTATGACCATCATCATCTGTTGGGGCTGATGGGCCCAATGCGGCAGACCTGATCACGTACCATGTGCAGTACAAACAGAGCCGTTCTACGAAGAAAGAGAATGGCTGAACCCCATTCCGCATGAACCCCAGCAAAACAGTCGCTAACTGCTGTCGGATACCCCCCGTAACCCCGCCCCCCAAAGGAATACATAGGGTCCGGACGGCTATCTTGGACAAGGGCATCTCTCTCTTGTACAGAGGGGCACTTCAGCTGGGGCTCTTGGGGTTTCTTCGGTGTCTCCCAGCAGACACCGAAGCACTCCTTGAATGCCCCGGTGGCAGTGCAATACTTTTGCTGCACCATGCTGCACTTTGGGTCGCGTTGCCCACTCCGGCAACTCTTCCAGGACCCGTGGAGGGGGGGGGGGGGGGCGATGGCATGTGCTGGAAAGCGGGCGAATCATATTCAAGCTCCACCAGCGTTCTTGCGTACCTTACCATACCTTCGCAGGGGCAGAGAGTGCACAGGTCGGTAGCAATGTTCTGTACCCTCAGGGCCGCTCTACTTTCCTGATGTATGCACCAGAAGGTATCGCTATGCGTCATAACGTCCGCACTGCGGAGTCCGAACGCACTGACCGCCTCCTACGCTTGGCCCTCCTCTGGCCCGGGCGGGGGAGGCGTAGGGTTTAGCGGGCCCTCCGGCTTTGGCATCATGCCACAGAAACCCATCCCCGAGCTTCTGGAACAGGTGCAGTGTGTACTGCACCCACACTCCCCGGACCCCGTGATTCCCCCACCACTGTAGAGCCTGGAGCAGTTTTCGCAAGGCGGGGGGGGGAGGCGTATGGACAATGAGAAGAGGCGGTGTCAGTAAACTCTACAGTGGAGGGGGTGTGGGCTGAGAGGGGGGGGGGGGGACAATGTACTTTGTGGGAAAATCTTCTCGGACCGTGTGAAGCTTCTTCCCCATGAGTGATTGTTTGGCGCTGCGGGAGCAATCCTCTTGTGCTTGAACAGAGGGGGTGGGGGTCTAAGATCCAACGGGCGTACCAACAATGACCCAAAAATTGTTTGCTTTCATAGAATGATATTTCTCCCTGAGGAATTTGTTGTCAGGCCCGCAGGGGGGCGGGGGTTCGGACCCAAAGGGATGACCCTCCTCCTTGCCATTTTTTCATTCAAGCCCCCCCCCCCCCAAAACTCCCGCACGTACCCTACCCGTGGTCGCACAGCTGGGCAGCTCATACTCAGACCTCAGACGGCGCTCCCCCCTAGGGCTATGAAGCAAGTGACGGGAACAGTGGAATTCAAAGAGGTCAAATGCCCCCCCGACAGCCATGGGTAACCCTCAACCGCAGTTGGTGTGAGGCAGTCTTTAAGGGATTGCAGGGGTCATGGGGTGGGTGAATAGCTCCGCGCTGACCACAGTGACCTGATTGGTGAAGAGGGCCCGCAGTTGGATGGCCGGCATGCGCGCGGCAGGGGAGTGCGGGGGTCCATTCAGTACAACTACAAGCAGCATTTCCCGGTCAGATTGGACACGTGCAGACAAGCAACGTGCACAGAACCTCCGCAAGACTCATCTTGTTTTACGACGCGGTCCACCCGGACACTCCGGTCGACTCGGAAACTCCGTTGAGAGGGGGGACGGGGGACTGGGATTCTGGGGCTCTGGCTGACCCGGGCACGGAAAGAATCAAATGTACCAAAGGATTCGGCGCTCTGACCCTAACACTCCACCCACCCATGGGCTCCAACCCGCCTCCCATCCCTCCCCGCATTCAATTCGGCCCACCATCAGCAACATCAGACCCCGACATACAGAAGCACAGCGCTGCACACACCCTCACTCACGGAAGAAGCCAATTTGTGAGTTCAGGTCGGCCTTACTCGCATCCAAACAGCAGTAATTGTCCTGAAGCACTTTCCGCATGGCCGCGATACTTCTGGCCTCCTCTTCGATCTGCTTCTCCAGTCCCCTGAGACACGCCAAGCGTCCGGAGCTACCAGGAAAGTTCACTGGTACCACAACTTTCACTGCATTTTATTCACCTTCACCGAACACTCCATACCCCCCTCGTGCAAACGCAGGCGTGTTCTGCAGCAACGCGAGAAATCCTGAAATGCTGCACTATGTATGCCCCACCCCTACAGCCCTCTCGGGAGCAACTCATCCCTTCGACCAGCAGGACGCTGCAGGGACTACGGGCACGGCAGGACTGTTGGAGATGTGTCAATCCGGAGGCTTGTTGGAGCTGGCAGACCTTCAGCGAAGCGCCTCAACGACACAACCCGGGTCCTTATCGAGCGGTTGGCAGGGCCCCCTCAAAGACCCCTTTGCCCTGCCCTTTGCCCTCAGGTCAGCACCCTCGTAACTAGATTCATGGTGCTTTAGGGGTGCAGTCATTCCCAGCATAGCTACTGGTTCACACCCGGTGTGTTGGACCAGTGTCCACCGCAACTGGCGCCAGTCGCAGCGGATTATTACTGCCGGACTTGCCTTGCACGTGGGGGGCATGCATACCGACAAATGCAATGGACACAAGCGTTTGCCACGACTGTGGCAGCCGGACAAAACCATGGGAAAAGAAGCGACGGCCAAGAAAGTATGCACCCAAACACGGGAATACTCGGAGCCTGCCCCAGGTCCATGCAATGGCCAGATTCGTCATGTGATGACAATTTGATGCCTCGTCATTTTTTTTTTGTTGTGAGCCTTTTCTTTTTAAACCCTTGTGTCTTGCGGGGTGTTGTCTATGACGTACCAGACAGTGTGGACCGTTTTCCGCTCATGGTAGCTCTGCGAACGATGCACATTGCCCTCCGCATTCCTGTGGGTGACCTTATGTAGTTAATTTATCGTGACCCGCAAGAATGTGTGAAAGCGGCAGCCTAACATCCGATTTGGTTTCAGTTGGCCATTGTTTCTTTTGTTGCTCATTTGTGTTTTGCTAGTGGTTGGCAGAAGGGTAATTTGAAAGAATTTCGTCATTTTACATCACCCGTAGTTATGCATTGCTATCAACCCTTCAGTGGCACTTGGTTTCCAAAAGCCATTTTGGACATTTTGGATATCCCAACAAACAACGCTGCATATCTCAGATATTTGTTGGTGACTTCCTGCTCCTACTTCTGTGACTCTTCACAAGATCCCTCATTCGACAAAATCCATCGTACGGACAATGCTCAACCCCTGTGAAACCCCCGTTTTGTGCAACAAAAGTATCCCCCAGTGAGTTTTTTGGTGGGGACCCCCCACATAGACACGGACACGTCAGACACTTCTCGGCCAGTGCAAAAACAATGCCTGCAGGTTCCAGTTCTACACTGTTAAGGTTCGCTTTCGCTCTTCGCCGTCGCTTCCCGTGTTTCCTGTGGTGTTGTTTGTGTGCCACGGATAAAGAAAACAGTCACATCTCGCTCTCTGATTTTTAAGCACAGTTGGCAAATTGGCACACAGAAATTGTCACCCTCTTGGCTATGGTTCGCAAATGCCCCCCGCCCCCCCAAAAGCGGGCCTCGGGGTTTGGCCTCGTGCCAACCCCCCCCCCCCCAAAAAAAGCGGGTATGCGGCATTCCCCAGACATGCGGGCCTGCGGTGCTGGCCACTGACGAGCCCCTGCTCTGATTTATGTGCTGACGCGTGCTTGCGCTCTGTCAGAAGGACTCTTTTCATCAGGGAAGGCCAGGGACGCACGAAAGAGAGACGCGAAGCAGGGGACCACAAGGCAGTCCTCGAGTCGCCCTGTCGGGCACGACACGACGGGCGTCCAGCAGGGCGTAGGTCGTGCGGTGTCGAGATGTACTGTCGTACGAGGGGCAATAGTGAGTAAACTTCAGTGAAAGTGAGTTCAACATCTTTCACTGAATGCCCGTGGGTTTGCGGGGAGGGATGGGGGGTAACTCAAAAAAGGTGGCAACGAGCCAAAGCTTCAGAACAGAACGTAGCATCACATCATGAGGCCAGCAAAACCTATGCGCCGCATCCGCTAAAGGTCCAGAAGGAGAAAGAATCAAGGAAAATTTAGGCGGTGCTAATGACCCCGAAGCTACTTGCCCTTACCCTGCGGCGCTTGAGGAGGTTCATACGGCTGCCAAAGTTTCCTGTTTTTTTTGTTCATTTATGCTGAGTGGTCGACAGCTTTTTACTCCCATCTGTTGGTAGTCAAAACGCAGAGTTTACTGAGGAGTTCAAATACCCCAGCCCACCCCCAAACAAAAACAACCGAACTATTTTTGACAGCCCTCCTTCCCGGACCCTCTCCCCCCGTCCTTCTGCCGGCGCAGGCTGGACGCCGGCAGCCCAATGCAGGTGTGCCCCGCGTCGGACGGTGCGGTGCATCAAGGGGAAACAGCCCCTGTCCGTGCGGCGGGGGGGCGGGGAGGTGCGGGCCGGTGGGACAATGCTCAGGACGAACGTTGCTAAGAGGCCGGGAACACACGCTAACTCTGTGTCCAGCCACATGATATTGCTTTGCTCCGAGCTCATCTGCTGCAACAGGTTTTCGAGATGCTGCACAGTCCGTGTGCGGTTCAGATAGCTGATGTTGATGTCTCCCTCCTCAACATTGGCCTTACGAATAGTCCGTGAAGATGAGATGGTACGCTGCAGAAGGGGTTCAGGCACAGACGGAAAGAGAGGCCAACCCCGGGGGGGGCGACTACAACTGGTCCTGATGCGACACCCCCCCAGCTATCTGTCAAAACTTGCGGGGGGGGGCAGTTGGGGCGGGGGGGGGGGGGTCGGCGGGAGGGTGGGGGGGGGGGTATTGGCAGCTTGGCCGGGGCCGCAAGCAGGTCAACAAAGCGCTCCACACATGCACGTCCTGGTATGCACATGCAGCAATGTTCGGCAGTTCCATTGATACGATGGTTCCGCAAGCACTTGAGCGTATGTACAGGTTGCACTGATGTTTGCCATGTTACCCTTCTATCTGGCCGTGTTTTGTCGGCCATAACCTCTAGCCTTCATGTTACCATACTGGGGTTTGAGGTCTACAGGCGGCTGGACAGGCTTGCAGTACGCTGGCTCTCAATCGGCCAACCTGTCATGTCGTCCCACAGCACTCTTAGGGAGGAGGTCAGTAGTGTGTGTGTGTGTTAGGCTCACTCTCATTCATTTGATAACACAAACTGGCGATAATGTGGCTGTGAGGGGGCCGCAGGCCCAGCCTCCGTTGCATACCATACACTCAGTCAAAGCATTCCTGAGAGAAAAGGTGCACAATGTGGCCTTTTGGGCTATGTACCGCAGCGGCAATGCAGCCTGCCGCTGCCCTGAAGACGCGAGTTCGAGTCCTCGCTGAGGAGGACTACGAGGAGGAAATGCGCTTCCGGAGGCGCAAGCGGCCCCGGTGGTGGAGCGCGCTGCTGCAGGTATGTGGTGGGTGGGGCCTTGCTTGTTTTTCTTATTTCCTGATAGCAAACTCAGTACAGTCAAAGTAATCATGCTATGCAACCGGACAAAGGTAAACTAAGAGACCACCATGAAACGGACAAAACGATGAGGAGACACGCCACCCGACGCACCGGCGGTACCGGTGGTGGAGCGGGATGTTGAAGGGGGCGGTGGCGGGGGCCTCGCCAACGGGCCCCTGGACGGACAGACGAACCGGGGTTCGAACCCCCGACCACGACGAGCGCCAGCCATGGCGCATACCACTAGACCGTCCATGCCTCTTACCCAAAGCGGCGCTTAATCATCTATGCTTCAGTGCAAAATTGCAAATAATCCTCCTAGATGGAACCCAAGTATCTATTGTCACAACACAAGAACTACCCATTGCGAGCCGCCACAAGCCACGCTCCGGGAATCGAACCCCCGCCGTCCGGCGTCGGGGCCACTGATGATACCGTTGTACTATACCGAAGATACATGCTACCTCAAATGGGGTTTGAGTCCTTTATGCCTCGAAGCGAAATTTGCCGGAAAAAGGAAATGGCGTGGTTCAGTCATTCAAGCTTGCGAAATGAGACACATGTCTACTGAGACTGCTGCTATGGCGAGTCCTCAGACATCGGGGACTGGGGCTGAGACCCCCCCGAGTCCACATGCGAGTCTATATCAGAGAAATATCTGGGTGAGCTGACATCAGTACTTGGTGTGTGAAAAAGCACGCGCCGTTGTTTGGGCTCAGGCGTGGACATCGGCTGCAGGCCTATGTCACTCCACATCACGTCTGGGGTTGGGCTTAGAGTGGGGGTCGTAGGGGCCCACGAGACAGTGGATCCAGAAGGCGAAGACATCCCATTGGGCTGCACTGAGGCACTTACTCGCGGTGGTGTCGAAGACACACTGTGACATGACACATGGGATCCTTGTGGGGATCCAAAAAGGCAACGTACTGGCGTATGCTGGATGGATGGCGGGGTAGCTGGGTCCCGATGGTGCGAGCCTGGGACCAAGACTGGGGTTTCGTTAAGCGGAGTGGCGAGCTCCAGAATGTCTACAGATCGAGGGACCGCCTGTGCCCTTCGTGGCGTTGGGGTGCACGGTAGCTCAAGTGAAATGACGGGCCTTTCTGGCACTGATAAGACTTGATATAACGGAGAGCTGGACCTGCCCACCTCGGCCAAGTGATCAGCATGACGATTGCCCTCTATGACTGCTACGGTGTGACTAGGAACCTTAATCCAGCGCAAGCGCATGGTGGCACTATCAATCAAAAACAACAACCTGATCCATAGATCAACATTAGCCACGGGGCCGCACCTGTTGACCCACCCTCGCTCCCTCCAGCGATAGGCCGAGCCGGTGACACCATCATATGCATACTGTGAGTCCGTTGCGATAGCCAGTTTCCCAGCTGTTCCTTGGGTATGTTCCAGGAGCCGGATTATGGCCATGAGCTCAGCCCTGTTGTTGGACTGGGCCATGCCCACTGGTAAGAAGCCAGAGCAATCCCATTGCCCTGGTATGGTGCAACCAAAACCTGCTACCCACCCCACCCGTGCATGGTATTCGGCTGATCCGTCAGTGTAGGCAAATAGCCATCCCTCACTTTCCAATGAGTCTATAGCCCTGATCACCTGTTCTGCTAACTGTTCCTTGCGTAATAACTTGCGTTGTCGCTTGGCTTCCTTTTCTGTATCTTGAGCAACATACTGAAGCGTGATGCGGTGTGCTGGAAGACACCCTGATTGTCTGACTGTAATGATAATATGATGAAATTGCATGAAGACCCGTGCCCAACCTGCAAGTGGCTGCCACTCTGTGAGCGTGAGAATCGTCCGCGCCCAGGCGTCCAGAAAAACATCACGTTCGGGGGGAACACCGTGAAACTTAGTCGCATTACGGGTCCCCCAGTGTGCCAATCTGCTGGCCCACAGGGCAATGCCCTGGGGGACCGAAAAAGATGACTTGGTAGGGATTGACGTGCATGGAACTGACTGACCATCCTGATAATGAGGCCCTAAACTGTAGTCAATGACATCACGGGCTAGCTGATGAAACCGACACTCATGCAGGGCATGGCTCACCGTTTCTAGCTGGGCGCATACTGGACACCACGGATATTTAGTCCAGTTTTGTAACCGGTCGCCCACTTTTAGCTTACACCAGAGTGACTGATAGACAAAATCTTTTAAGGTAGGGGGCAGCTTGGCCGCCCAAAAGGAAGTCCAGACCTGAGATGGTTGGCGATGCGGCACATAGGGTACAGGCGCCATCTTTTTGAGGGAGGCCGATTTCCCCCAACTGCCCACCCAGACAGAGTTGAGGGACCATTCCGAGGACGGGAGCCCTTGGAATGTGAGGAGGGATGCAGGATAAACCGCTTGCCAGGTTTGTCCCATCATGGAAAGTAGCTTTGTCTTGGGCTGTGAGGTAGTGTCAAACAGATCCTTGACAGTAAGAATCCCCTGCTTAATGAGTCGGGGACAGTAGTAAGTTAGATTATCTGCATTCCGGAATATGGCACTGTGCCACAAGGGCAGTGCGTCAGATGTAGTGCCTGGCAGCATGCCATCCAGGACATATCTGCGTGCCTGTGAAAAGGACTTCAGAGACTGCGCCAGAAACCCCATGCTGGCATAGGGGACGGGCCCTAGCTGGAGGTATGGGACTGCTCTGGGGGTCCAGACAACCCCGTATTTGCGGGCCCACTGACGGAAAATTAAGGTGACAAAAGGCGGGAATTCTGACTGGTGTCCGGAGAACCTGGAAAAGGCCAGCCCTGATTGCACACGCAGCCAGGTGTCCGGCGGGGCTAGTCCGTGTCCTCCTGAATCGGGCTGCGAAGATAGCTGTGTGAGTGTGACGCCCCAGCTGTCGAAGCCTAGCGCGGTGTTGTAAACAGTTTTGAGGCTTCTTTCCTCCTGTTCCGATGCCCGGTACGCCCTAGCTGTCAAGAGCAGGACCGGGAGGATCCAAACCTTCAGTAGCTGCACACGTTCCAGGAGTGTGAGGGGGAATAGGGAGAGCTGTGAGGCCCTTCTTTGGGCTTGGCCGGGGGGGGGGGGGGGCTGCGCGCAACCCACTACTATCACATGCATACCTCAAGGGGGTGTCTGGGGGCATGGGGGTATAGAGGTATGTATGCGATAACAGCGATATCTTGTCTTTGCCAGGAAGAAAGTCTTAAGGGTCTTAAGGACTAAAGGCATAGTACCCCTCTCAACTAAGCATGGGACAACAAATTTGTCGCCGTTGGCGCCATGGCCCCCACACCGCTATCTTTCTCAACTTGGGGGGGGGGGGGGCTGGGGGGTGTCGCATACAAGGACCGGGCCTGGCCGCCCCCCTGGGAGGCCAACAAAGCACGCCTGGAACCCACCACTGTGCACGGCACCCCTTAACACATAGGACAGCACTGCTACCTGCAAGTACACCTAGCCCCATGTACTCAGAACCCCAACCTTGGGAGCGCAACCGGGGGCTCGCCAGGGCGGGGGAAGCAGCGGGTCAGAGAGCCCATAGTGTACGAAAGGATTACCAGGTGTCAACAAATCTTGTCCGTTTGCCCCGCCCAAACTGTTGCTCTGGGAAGGGGGCGTAAGCCACCCCCTCGTCTCCGGTGCAGCCTTCAGAAGGGGCCCAGGGGTTCAGGATTCGCACGCACACCACCGGGCACTACGGGTGACACGCGGCCGTTGAAGGGTATGTGTGGTGTGTTCAAGGCCTTGCAGCACCACGGCGCATCATTCTTCATCCCCATGCAGCTCACAAACGCAGTGTGTGGCGTTCAAAGTTGTCTAAGGCGGTCAATAGGGCAGGGCTGCAGGATCGTTGCACGCTCAAACATGGGTCGAAAGATCATTTTTTCTACACTGGTCAGGGCTCACCTCGGGCGACAAACACGTGTTGTTGGGCCATGAATGGCGACTGGTTGGCCGTCCCCCTGTGCACCCAAAATACCTTGGAATTGGCCCATTTTGGGACTGGGAACGGGTAAAGAATTCGGTCAGAAATACGGTTTTCGCATCCTAAACCGCTTGGGAAGCCCAAACAAGCCCACCAAAAACCGCAAATCGCTGCGAAAATGGGCCATTTGGAGCCCTGTTGTTGAGTGCGTGTGAGTAGGCATCCACGTGCCTCCTCACTATTTCTACGGCGCTTGGGGGGGAACGTTTGCCCGGTGCGCACCCGGCGCGCTACTTTTCTATTCACTATCCCAACTTCAGCCCCAGATTTACCCTCTCATGGAGAACCCCCCAAGTAGACCATATTGCACTGCACACCTTCCCTACAAAGCACGTTGCATAATAAGGCAATAGCTGTGAATTCAACAACTCCAAATGTCATTTGTATTGTACTTAACAAACAACATTGGTCCCACAAGTGTGGGTGTCAATACATTCAGCACAATAGTGCTCTTCACACTCATCACAAACTGTGATGGTGGAATGCTTCTAACAACACAACACACACATTCTGCCTCATCCTCTGCCTCATCTTGCGTGGCGGCCGAGTTGCTTTGGTCAGTCCAAACGTGAGGCGGGACATGCTCCAATGGTCCATATGGGGGGGTGACGGACTTGCCTGCAAATGCAAAATTGCGTAAAATGCAACAAAATATGGACTGACTGGTGCAACTCATTGGGGCTGCCACGCCACATGTTCCTACGAAACCCCAATGCCACAAGCGAGCAAACAGCTACTCAATGCGTACCCTATACCACCCGGGCACGTCATTGTAACATTGTTGGCGAGCTGTCAAAGTGCCATTCTTTCTTCCAATGAATGGCACAATGACATGAATCCGGCCTTTATAAGCACCATCATGGCCCCCAACTTCGAAATCAAAGAAATCACCTCAGGTACGAGAAGGTCCATACCCATCCCAAATCAAAACATCGGCTGATGTCCCGGGGGCCAAGGGGCAAATCCATATAATGTTGCCCAACATATCAACGGCAACAGTCACCTTGTAAACATGCGACGCATACTTCTCGGGAGCCCAAAAGAGGGCGGAAGTGTTACGTCACCCCTGCATTCTCGGCGATCCCCAAACAAAGGGGGACAAAATCAGAATTGGCTGCCTCACCCCTGCCTTCTCAAGGGCCCAAAAGAGGGCGGAAATGCTACGTCACCCCTGCATTCTCGGGGGTCCCCGACAAAGGGGACAAAATCAGGTCTCAAAACCTACGCTAGGGGTCACAATGATGCCCCTAGTATCTCAAAGTATGGGACTCTAGTACGGGCATACGCCCAAATAGCTACACTACGCTAAGTGCGCCCCCTTAGTGCACCCCCTAAAAGGTCACCGGTGGGACACAGGTCAAAAAAGATGCCCGGCGCGCTAACGCTGCCCCCATAGGGGGGGTGACGCGGGGTCCCCATGGTGGGGAGAAATCAATATGGCTAAATCACCCCTGCCTTCTCGGGTTCCCCATGGTGGGGAGAGATCAATATGGCTGCATCACCCCGAGCCTTCCCAGGGTTCCCAAGGTGGGGAGAAATCAACCTAGTAAGGAGTGGATGTGGTGGAAACAAGCAAAAAACGGATGAAAATGGGTGAAACTAGGTGAGAATCCAAATATACGTCAAAATTCCCGTTTTCAAACAACCATAATGCCCATAGTATCACAAAGTATGGGGTAGACGTCCAAATAGTTGCACTGCGCGCGCACTGCACTTAGTGCACCCCCTAAAAGGTCACCGGTGGGGCACGGGTCAAAAAAGATACCCGGCGCGCATCCGGCGCGCTAACGCTCCCCCTGTGTTGTAGATTGCTAAAAAAAAAAGTTGTCGACCCCTGTACCCCCCCCCCCCTTGCGCAAGCACCAACCAGGTCAGGAAAGTGACGGTCAAACTGGGTCCTGGTGCTTAGACAAGGCGGTGCAACCGCGCGACGCGTGGTACCAAAAGAAAGCATGTCCCAAAAACCTGCCCATACCTCACCCTAAGCACAATAGTCGCAACAGGGCAGTTTTGGTGGGGCTGTGGGGTATGGGGGCAACTCTGGGCGCTCCCAAGTTGTAATTCCTATTCCTGGTTGTGGAATCTTCCCACGAGTAGAACGACCAATGATAGTGGCAGGCGCATGCTCACTGATGGACCGGATGTACATGACAGCCAAGCCAGGAGTCATGGCTGAAAATCAAACCAAAACAAAGAGCAGTGGGGTGCAGTACCAAGCAGAATGTTGTTATGAGCAGCAGGGCTCATCACAAGCATGAAACAGCCCCTCTTTCCCTCGACAATCAGCACACAATCACGCTTGACCTACTTTCTGACCGTAAAAGCCGAGGTCAGAAAATTCGGTAAAAGTGACGGTCAGACCGGGTCCTGGTGCTTAGACAAGGCAGTGCTTGCGCAGGGGGGGGGGGGGTTAGCAGGGGCCTGCGTGCCTGCCAAGTGGGAAATATGAAGAGCAGGTATGCACAGCGCACACATCACTACTGGGACACCTGTGTACAGTGCCGCCCAAGCGCTTTGCCCTTGCCCATAAACCGCATTACACCGTCGCGAGATACCAAAGTTTGGTATGAATGAGCAGTTGTCGCTGCAGCCAGGGGGGGGCATACCAGGCCTGGCCGATGCTGTGACTCTGTGGTTGAGATTCTCCTCAAAGCCGTTGCTTTCGCCTTCAGTGTCTCCCTTGAAGCGCGGCACAAATGAGCGGCCAACATTATGCCAGAAAAGGTACAAGAAGAAAAGATACAAAGAAATCTGGTAAACGTACACGTGCATGATAGCCTCAACGTCTTATCTGTTTTATATCTGCTGTTTCACTCGGGACCTCAACTCCCATGCACACATTGTCTTTCTAACACCTGTGCAACTAAAGTGCGCAACTGTGAGACATCCAATCGTCTCAGAGGGTAAGGCTTGGCACTGGGATTTTTTCATACAAGAAAATTTCGATGCGGGCTTATTTCGCATGCAGTCTTTGCTGTGGGAAATTTCGCACACATGCTGTGAAACTGCCTTTGGCAAGGCTAGACTTGCCATATTAAAGTTTTTGGCTTGTTTCAGCTTGTTTTTATGGGAATTTTGTAAGAAATGTTGTTTTTTTTCCTGAATGCTATCCTTGCCTTTTTGCTATCTAGTGGTTTGCTGGTAATTTGCTAGTGGTTGCCATTACTCACTGGTGGTAGCTGTGTATTCCCAGTGGGTTGCTGTTGATTCCTAGAGGTTTGCTATCAATTGCCCGTGGTGTGTTGTGAATTCCCAAAGAGATTGCTGTTAATTCCTGGTGGCTTGTCGTCAATTATTGGAGGGCTGCTGTTAATTCCTGGAGGCTTGCTGTTGATTGCTGGTCTTCAACGCGGTGCTTTCCTCGTGAGTCGATTTTTTAGGCAGCCCAATCGGACTGGTACAGCCCTGAGTGGCCAACTTTTTGCCCCAGTCACGTAAAGTGCTGACAGATGGGCTACTTTTTCCCCCATACTGCAGTACACATTTCTTGTAACCGCCCATCAAGTACAATTTTGAAGCCTCTCGCAGTTGCCGTCATCCCAATCAGCCCATGGCGTTTTCGAATATGGAGCCTGATGCGTTTTATGGCATGCTCCAGCATTGACTTTCATGTGCTGAACCATCGCCGAAATCTGCTCTTAGCGTTCATCAAATGCGAGGACATGGTGTTTCTTAGGGGGAATGTTTGCCCGGCGCGCGCCCGGCGCGCTACTTTTAGACTATGTTCCCCCCGAAGAGCCCCCAAGCACACCCCTTGGAAACGCCCTTAGAATTAGGTGACCCAAACTGCCCCAGCTCAAGAAAGTTGCAAACTGGGGTACACAGTACCACTCTCGCTCCTTTAAGGGCGGTCTTGGTCAACACCTTAGCAAGTTGGGAGAATGGGGGGTTAGGATAGCACAACCGCATCGATCTCCAGTAGAAGCGATAGGCGTCATTGAGGTATCGCGAACAGTAGAGCTGCATCATAACGTTGGTCCCACAAGTGTGGGTGTCAATACATTCAGTACAATAGTGCTCCTTACACTCATCCCAAACTACAACGGTGGAGCGTTCTGGCAACACAACACACACACTTCTGCCTCATCCTCTGCCTCATCTTGCGTGCCACAACCGAGCAAACAGCTGCTCAATGCGTGCCCTATACCACCCGGGCACGTCATTGTAACATTGTTGGCGGGCTGTCAAAGTGCCATTCTTTCTTCCAATTAATGGCACAATGACATGAATCCGGCCCTTATAAGCACCATCATGGCCCCCAACTTTGAAATCAAAGAAATCACCTCGGGTACGAGAAGGTCCATACCCATCCCAAATCTGCTGATGTCCCGGGGGCCAAGGGGCAAATCCATATAATGTTGCCCAACATATCAACGGCAACAGTCCACCGGTAGGGCACGGGTCAAAAAAGATGCCCGGCGCGCTAACGTTCCCCCTTAGAGACAGAGAATCACTTGCCTGGCAGGCAATAGAGCCCAAAGGGCTCAGCGAGGAATCGGGTGGGGACGCCCAGGGGCCAAACCAAAAGACACGCAGAAATCCCTGGGCTGCATGTGTAAACATCCCACTTGTTTTCTCTTTGGCCACCCTATGTCACAGGCAGCACGGCACTACTATTCGCTGATGCAGAGTCCTCCGGCCCTACGTAAGGCCAAAAAGCATAAGGAAATTGTGGCTATGCAGAGGAAGAGGGCTTTTGCAACTTCTGGGGTCTCCCAACAAAGGCGAGTCTTTTGCTTCCCCAGTAGATTGTAGGCTGCTACAGTATGTCTTTGTATCCTGTGGATCCGAGGTCCATCAGACTGCTATGCTGTAATGCACACATCACGCGGTCCCTGTACATTGAAGGCGCCAAATACATGGCTGGGGCTTGATGGTGTGTGGTCGAAACAAATGGATGATTGGGATACACCGCAGGTGGCCAATTTGGTGCACCGCCATACACCTGGAAACAACTTCGTGCTGCTTTTCTCTTGTACAGACCCAGAGCAGGTAGGTAAATTGTGTGGGCACTTTCAATAACCATCTACCTTGACGGAGTTTCACCAACTATGTGTATGGATGCTGAGCTAACGGAAACCACCATCAGTAGCAAAGCAATCTAGCAAAATGCACCCAACTCAAAGCCCGAGACCTAACTGCCACGGGTACCAAGAGATATAAAGGCTGGACACTATGCAGGTCTATGGTACTGCAGGTTGGGTACAGTGGACCAAGGGGATGGACTACGCATATCATGAAATGGGCTTGAGGCATGCCCTACTGATGCGCGGCCCGCGGTGATAGGACTTCCTTGAGGAAGCCAGCACCGAAGAGCTGTACCAAACGATAATGTACAGCCCACAAGAGCTGTGTGCAATAAACTCATGTCGAAATTTAGCAAAGTTGCTTGTTGTACAGTTTCCTTTACCACACGCTCAGCATTTCTAGGCAGGGTACAATCAAAATCTACGCGCACGAAGCCTCTCGCCGTTGATTCATCCCTCTGTTGCACAGTTGTCCATTTTCCGCATACACTGTGCAGTTTTCTCTCCGCCATGCTTCGTTTTTTTAACCAAGCGATGCCCCCACACAAGGGATGACTGCTGAAAGCTCATGGCTGCAACAAGCAAGGCAGAAGAGAGTGGAAAATCAAAGGCCAGGCAGACACAAGTTTCTCATAAATATCTACATTTGGCTGTCAGAGGGTTATGAGCTTTGCCATTAGGATGAAACGGGGGGCACCAGTGCCAATACCAGTTGATATCCGCCACCCATGGCGCACGCACTCTGAAGAGGTCCGCCATCAGGCACTGTCCTGGCCGTACTTTTGGACGTCATGAACACCACATTTCATTGCAAAAAAAGAGGAGGCTTTTTCTTTCAACCCTTCAATGAGGAAAGTAGGGGGGGGGGGGGGGCAGTCAACCAGCTGACCATACTCATTTGGGCGAAACGACCGCAGAAGCACGGTCATATGGAGTCAAGTCTACAAAAAGAGAGAAAGAGGCCCAGTGCGGGACACTCTGGGGTGAAAGCTTTGGTCCCTGTGCATCTTCAACGACCCCCTTTCCAAATGTCGGGGCCGAAAGGCCTGTCAATCGGGATTCGGGGTTTTTGCACTTGACACATATGGAGAGCTTGTGTTGTTGGGGTTAGCAGGAAGATGAGGGACACACGGACTTCTGGACCCAAGGACCTCAGCTCATGCATGGAGGGAAAGGAGTCATACAGTGGGGGGGAGGGGCGGTTAGGGAAGGCAAAAAACCCTTTTGGGGTAATGCTGCTTCAATCCTGCATCATTTCTTCTTCTACTGCGTTCTGACACTAGTGAGCACAGGCCAAAACGTTGTCCTACTCCAGCAATAGCCGGGAATCTAGAAAGTAAAACGTATGAGGAGTTCGGTCCAAGAGGCGACTCCCTGCAATTCCCTGTAATGAGTTGGCCACTTCTCCTGTTGTATGCTGGTCCCCTGGCCACCGCATTCCTGCCAGAAAAATTCACCATTACGGCAGATTGAAATCAAACGCTGTGCTGTTCCCAGAAAAGGATTCGGGACTGTCTCATCGTTGTCGTCCAAGAGGGAGTATGCACATCGTGCGCGCACTGTGCAGGGTAGTTGAACAATCATCCCAGCAAAAGGGTCCACATTGGAAGGTCCTGTAAAGGCTGAAGGGTGTAGCTTTGTGGCCGGCCATTACTTCCTAGATGCTTGCTACTACTTGCTGAATAGTTCCTGATAATACCTGGTGCCTTCAGGATGCTTTGGGGTACTTCCTCGTGGTTATTAGCTGGTGGTGTCTGGATGTGTGCTGGTAGTCTGATGGTGTCTGATTGTTTGCTGGCTATTCCGGGTGGTGTCTGGAGGTTTGCTAGTAATTCCTGGCGATGGACTGTGCACGCATCGTTTACTTCGATGTGCTGGTGCCCGTGGGTGATGAACAACTTGGCCATTAACTTCATGCCTGATCGCCACGGACTGCCCACATTTAGACGCTGTGGCTGCAACTTGGGCATTAATTGAACATGTGTGCATGGCAGTCACGACACTGGGAAGCCATGAAAGAGACATTGCTATGCAGGACAACCAAAAAAAAGGTTGTGCACACACAATTTGTGACGTTTTGCTCGACCAACTGCATGTATTACCCTCTAAATTAACGGAACTGGTTCATGCAACAACTCTAGTATACACACCGTGCGCGCACCGTGCGCGCGCCGTGTCCGGTACTCCCTCGAAAACAGTGTGGCAGCATTGCAGGTGTTTGGACCTGGCAAAGAAGTAGCTAAAACTGGCATACGACTCTTTCTGCTGGCGCCCCCAACCCGGCACCACTAAAAGCCTCCTGGACACCCTCACTCCTTTCTCTGTGACTGAAATCCTTCGAAATTTGCCCTTTGATGAAACACAGAATTGCATGCCCAGTTTTGTACGTGCATCAGACCCAACTACAATTGGGCCAAGCATTCTTCTGTAGCGCCTTGCGTTTTGGGAGCGGTGCGTGATTGGATTGTGGAGTAGCTGAGCACTCCCGCCTCCACGCAGGAAACCTGGTACAAGATGTGAAACAATTGAGCCCAAGCACTCCTCTGGTGTATATGCGGCTGGTGATGGTGGTACTGCTGCTTGTGTCAGAGGATCACACATCAGCTTTCAAGAAAGAATGAAAGTAGCCGCAGTGCCATAAGGAGCTGCATTAAGTGTGGAGGCAAACCACAGCATAGACAAATGCATGAAGCTGGAGGGGGGGGGGGGGCGCAACGAGCGGAAAGCACTGGTCGTTTCTCGTAACGTAGCCGAACGTCACAACCAGAACCGCTCTGGGTCGGGCTTGGACAATTACTCAGCCAAGTGTAGTAAGACGAGGGTGGATCCAACGATGTGGATACCAACAATGGCACCTTCCGGCGTTTTTCTGGTGCAAAGTGCCAGGCGACATGTCCCCCAAACATGCAACTCCCCCAGTGATCTCTACTTCCGAGGCCCGGATTGACGAGCAGTAGTAGGCGTCCGGGTCAATTCACACTGTGCCGGCAGCCAGACCCCATCTGCCCTGCAAAACGCCGCCGAGTCAAATCCACAACTGAATCATGCGAGTCAAAGATTAGAAGACCACAGCACCGCATGCAAGACTTTGGCCTTGAGGTAGTTGGGCTGAGACCAGGAGTGACTTGGACAGGAGAAGGGGGGGGGGGGGCGGCAGACATGCGCCCAATTCTCAATGCACCAAACTGGGAAGCATCAGAAAACGGCACATGACACCAGGGCAGCCAGGAATGGGTCACTCGGGGCGAATGGGTCAGTCTGTGATTGCCTCGTGCTGATGAATCGAAGATTCGGCCTGTCACAGATGTGCGTTGGGAAGTTTTGGGCCCAGAATCGAATTTCAACAGAGGCATATGCAATGTGTCACCTCGTTGCACTTGGGTACCAAAAAACCCGCTCTGATTCAAATGCAAGGCAAATGCCCAACTGGTCCAACGGCGATGCAGCCGTCCCGAAACGCGCAGTGCTGTGCCATTGCATGGCGTGTCGCGCCTGTTGGGCAACTAGTGCCCAACGGGCTTCGGGGGCTGCCACCCTGTCACGCACGTTATCCATCACTGCAGCGGAGAAATGAGTTCTGAAATTTCTGAAAAACGGTAACCCCCATAGCGCCTGCATTCTCCGTGTCCCTTGTGGCCCCACTCTGGCTGTTCCAGAGGGCCACTTTCAATTCCACCGGTAGATTCAGAGGAGGATGAGGGTTGATGAAAGATATGAAGATGTGATAGGATGGCAAGGCTTGTAGAGCTGGTTAGAGGGTCAGTGGAGGGTTTCTAAGGGTTACGGTGAAATCAAGAGGGTGATGGAGGCCAGGAGGTTAATGAGTGTTGCAGAGGGCTGATGACCCTGGCCTATGCGGAGCCTATGATCCAGCCCCCCTCCCCCGAAACAAAATTCTGTGGCTTTTCGCGATGGCTGTTAGCAAATGAGACAAAAGGGCAACGATACCGCACCTGCGCAACCCATGACAGGCTGCAACCCCCTGGGCCCTGAGGCAACAGCGGTAATTTTCCGGTGCGGGCGTGCTCGGACCCTTGAGTCAGTCCTCCGGTGTCTTGCTTTGGGCGTTCTCTCCGCGTGTCCCTCCGACATGCGAACAGTTCGCTGCCGCTTCTCTCGTGCAAATATCCTCAAACCCTCAAAAAAGTGGCAAAGGCAGAAACGGTGGCCAGGCGCCTCCAAGACCCACGAGCTCCTGCAGAATGCAGCTGAGGCACATGCCCGAGCAGACCAGGAGCGTGCCCCGCGTAATGTCCGTGGACAATGTCACGCGCAACGCCAGCTGCTGGCTGCTGACCACGATGCAATTCGCCAACAGCGTGAAGTACACAGGGTACTCCCAGATCAGAAGGAGGGCCAGCAGCAGCTTGCCGAAGGATGACAGCAGTAATGCAGTGGCGACTTGAGGAATGACGGGAATCTGTGCAATCTGTGGCGAGACAGGGGGGCAATACGCATGTGATCCGCAGGTCTGTTGGGAGGGGGGGGGGGGGGTTGCCGAGGATGGCGTGCCCAGGAGTCCAACAGTTGGAGTTGGTGCGCGTTGCTGAGGCTTACACCACCGCGTCCACCCATTCCACAATGCCTGGACGGTTGTCTCCCCACAAGGGACGGCATGTGTGTTGCGCTAAATGGGATCGGCGCAGCGCAAGAACGGACTTTTCACGACCCTCGACAGCGCTCCAACGGGACGACCCTCTGCAACCCTCCACAACGGAGTACAACCCTGAACAACCCTGAAACCGCGAGCACAGCAATGAACCAACAACGCAACGATTTGCCGGATTGGGTGCTACAGTGGGGGCCGGATACACAGATGCACGACCCGTCTACATTCACTCCCTCGTTGCATGACTCGCCCCCGCATTCCAGGCATGATATGCGACTGGGGTCGTAGAAAGTAGATGCGTGTCCAGTGTCCTGCAGCAAATGCTTGACATGTGCATGTGCCCTCTACACGGCTGCAGGCCCTATGCCCTGAGCACGGGTTTGAGACTCCGCCAGGGTACTCATTGCCACACTCCGTACCGTAGTAGCCGGGATCGCAGCTGCACCATCCACAACCTCCGGCCCCATCAGAGCTTTGTCCGACCGGCACCCCCCAATACATACTTCACACAGGGTGCTCCAAAGTGTACAGAATCGCAAATGCACGTACCATCACAAAAACGAAAATTCGCAACATTGAGGTCCATTTTCGACCAAAAAAAATGTGGTTGGCCCGGGCGCAGTTCTTGTGGCAGAGTGGGAGAACCGAAAAGAAACAACCCAGCGCAGAAAAGAAATCCCGGACGCATCGTTTGCACAGGGTTTCGAAGAAAGAGCCCCTGAGGTCTGGCGGTTGGGGAGGATCGACGAAGACCCTGGGTGCTGCTGCCGTTGGGATCGGATGTGCACACAGGGGGCCGGGAGGCCGGGTCCCCATACACGAACCCTCCCGGGGTTTTGAAAGATAGTGCCCCGGCCGCGATCATCAGTGGCCTGACCAGCCGGAGATCTCGCCACAAAAAGGTTCGTAATGTGGGGATCATTTCGAATCGTATATGGTGGGTTTCGAACCCCCCTACACCGCGAGTTTCGCGAGGTACTTCCACGGGGGGTCGCGTGTCGACCAGGTCTGCCCAAAAGGGCGCGGTGGCCGGGCCTTCGCCAAGCGGGTGCCATAACGGTCCCGTGCTCCACACCAATTGCGCCGTCACTGACATAGCCGTACACTCAATATAACATACACAAAAGTTGCAGTGTATTTTTGTACAACCATTTCCAACCGCCAGCACAAGAAAATCGCGACGGCCATTTTCCGCTGCCCAGCAACATTTTTCCGCGGGCCAGCGAAAAATGGTCGCTGCCAAGCGGTCGTCTGGTGTGGTGTGGTGTCGCATCGGGTTATGGCCATGTCTTGTGACTGCAAACCTGCACGCGGCACACTTCCAACAGAACCGGAAGCACGGAGAAGCGGGTGAGATCCACCTCGAATTCCCATGAGCATGCAAAGTCACGAGCACACACCTTCTCTGGGGGTTGATTATATGACATGGAGGCAATCCTGCAAAGCCCAGCCGGACTCCGCGGGACGCTGCGTGCGCTGTGGGGGCTCGGGGGTACACTGCCATGCGGGCTTGGCGGGACGCTGCCAGCGAAACTGGAAGCAGCACCTGAGCAACACAGAGTGTATGTACCTGCTCCCATTTCTCGTTAAGACCCTCCGCGCACCTGCACCTTTCCTTTCAAAAAAAAGAAAGACGCCGCGGCAAGAACGCGACAAACGGGGAAATTGCAGCAGAAATGCGGCATGTCTCTGTATCCGTGTTTTGCAACCCAATCAGGCCTATCTTCAGACCCTATTCCACCGCCCATATCATTTGGTTTGTGATGTCCCCCGGCCCGTTTCCAGACGCAGGTGGATGGCAAGAGGTGGCACTGGGCCAGGTTTTTAGTGTGCACTTGCGCGTGTCCGCTCCTTTTGCCGGGTGCACAGTCACTTATCGCATTTTGGCTGCGTCCTTGACCACATGCTTCGCTGAAGGGATAATGGACAAGGGTTGCTAGCTACCACCTACACCAGTCAACTGCCCCATGACCTCAATTGCATGTGGAAGCGACAGAGGCCACAAACATCCTTCGTCACAGAATTTGAAGACAGACGACAATTGGCACATAATCGACAGCCGTTGGTGGCCAACCGATGGCAGCTGAATGCTCACGACAGTGCTTTACGATCGTCGATGAGCACTTCACACTGCCGTGCCGTCGTGATGGCGACAGGCGTGGGGATCTTCAGTGTGATGGCGGCGTGCACACAGCACCTGCGTTGGCCCCAGGGACAGCATTCTTCTTCGGCTCCAACGTGTTCCTCCAACGGAGGAAGAAGGTGGCTGCGACGACCCCTATGAGGTACACCACGTACCGTGCACAAACGACCAGGAGGATGTAGAAGAACCTGCGCAGGCAGTGACAGTTGAAGGGAGTACAGCGCCAATGGGGGGCGGTGAATGTGCCGACCCCAACCCCTTTCCTCGCCATTAGTCTTGCACGAGAACAACGAAAGTGGCTGGAATCGTGCGGTTTGCAATTTCAGCTGCCAACCAGGGACGCCCTGCACAATACGTTGGCGTACAGCGGCGCATCCTGATCAATGATGCAGTGCTGTTTTGGCCCCGGCACTGGCCTCTGCGGCTGGCGTCGTGGAGAACTAGCCCTGCACTGCCCTCACCGGCATGAACATGCGGGGCTGGGACACGCCCCACAGCACGTGGAAACTAATGCCCGACTGGCTGGACATCCTCGCGGTGGGGGGCTGCTGTTGTCACCGGCGTCCCCCGAGCGTTGGGCCGCGGCATTCTCCGGATCCTGAGTACTCATGCCCTTCCTCGTCCTGTTCACGGCCCAGGGCCCAGGGGGCGCCGCTGCCATATTATCCGCCACCTTCGTCGCAGCGCTGGTGCTATGACCGCAGGTCGTAGGGTGGGGCGCGTGCATTGCCCTGCCATATAAATGTTCTGTAAATGTCGACGTCTCGCCATTGGACAGAACAGCCACGGATACACCAAAAGGTGTGCATTTCCACAGACTGGATTGGCTATTTGATACATGGTACCTCTTCGATGCCCCCCCCCCCTCCCGCCCCCATTCCGACTGCAGAATGAGTGGTGAGACATTACAACATGAAACACAGCACTCTGCACGTAGCATTCTGCACAAGCCGCACTGTTTCCACAGAGTCCTTAACCCCCCACACCAACATGACCACCCGGGGTGCTACAGCACTCCGGCAAAAGGCCTCGTGCCCCTCGGCTGTCCGGGCCCCAGGGAGGGGGCTACAATCGGGGCCGGGGTCGAAAGTCGTGGTGGGGGTGGGGTACAGGTGAAGGAGGGGTTTTAAGACCGACGAGTGTGAGCGGTCCCAAACGCGCAATAGCGCTCATGGTGCGCTGGGATTGTGTTTGCTCATCGACACAAAGACTAGGCTGCCAACTGCCCACTAACCCAGCTGCCCACTAACCCAGCTGCCCACTGACAAAAGATGCCTCCCAAACGCACAGCGGTACATTTGAACCACAGAAGGGCGCAAGTTGCCAACCCCCCCCCCCCTGTTTGCAACAGTGAAATATGCATTGAAGGGGGTCTACGTCTATGCCAAAGGTCTGCTGCCATGCTGTCACCATGCGTGACTGGGGTCAAGTGCATTAGTGCACCCCCCCCCCCCATCTGCAACCAAATTAAGTAACTAGGTCACTGTGTGCAGACGTTCGACACAGGAGTGGGATCGGGTGAGCTGACGTCCCTGGACTCCCTGTCCCTACCCATGCACCTGTCACACTGTTCCACCAGTAGGTGTCTCGTGTACTTCAGCTGCAACGACGGGATGGTGTTGTCCAAGCAATACTTCGAGAGTAGGTGCACGTAGGAGTCCAAGATTACAAAGAAGATTGCCAAAAAGTTGAAGGTTTTGGGCAGGCCCGTGATCTGGGACCGGGGCTCTCCTAAGACATACAATCGGAACTACCTGCTTGTGCTGCGTCCCAACTCCACACCCCTCACGGTGAGGTGACTCCAAACCTACCCTCGACGCCCGAACGTCTTCACCTCAAAGACGGGTCGTCTAAGGGACTATCGTGCATCCCCTTTTCACCCCCAAAACCGACCGGCAACGGTTGCTGTTTAATCTTGCATGGGTCACCTTCAAAACCGTTGTGTCGAGGTACGGGTACCACCCTGCCCCGAGCAACTTCCTACAACCGTGCACCCCCTTGGAACAACCCCTCAAAGTGGTATGGAATGGTTACCTAGTGTGCCCAAGTTGAGGAGAAGCCGCAGTCCGCCGTCAAGACCGTGTGCATCAACGCGCCACGGGCCTCTCCATAGCCCCTTGGCAGGGCTTTTTGGCTCACTTTAGCTCCCATCGTTCAAAGCAATTCTTGACGAGGTGGACTTGCCGAAGGCAACCAAACTTTTGGTTCCGCGATCCAGCCACTACGAAGGGGCTTACACTAGTTTTGGCGGCCGGCTGGGCTCCGCCCTTCACTTTCACATCTCCAGTACGTTGTCGCGGTGCGTTGAGGCATGATTGTCGTGGAACGGCCTTTGGACTACTTACAAATGCGCAAAATGATAACCGCGCAAGACTCCCCGAAAGGATCAAAGTCTGTCCAACGTATCCATTGCATAGGTGCAAGCAACACCTGGTAGGCGGTTGAACAACAAATGCCGATATGCTTGAGGCTTGTAAAGTACTACATCCAACACAATAATGGTCAGCTCATACTCCACGTAGCTGCAATCGGGTGCGTACAGAACAAAAGCAAGGGACAAGGAAGTGGAGACCACGACGACCTAAGACTCATCATATTTGTCCGATAGTATTACTACCTTTACGTGGATTTTGAGTGTCGGAGACCTAACGAGGCGCCGTCGCCCCAAGGAGTAGACCAAATCCCACCGTGGTCCAAAATAAGAACGAATTGCATTCCCCCCAACACAAGTATTTCGGCCCATAGGATGCTAGGTTTAGTGAAAACTCTCAAGTAGTACGGAATGTAGCCGGTATGGAGGAACGAAGTCAAGAGAGACCGCAGGAGCATAGATGGCGCTTGCTATGAACGTTGAAAAGCGCCGAGCGAAAAGCATTCCACGCGCGGGTGAAACATATGTTCTTATTACAAATTGGCGCATGGGCTGCTACACCACTTTTTTTTCTTGGGTCGACTCTCTTTTGTATCAAGCGTGATTATGCTTAAGATGGCGATGGGCCTTACCCTTAGGCACATTCTCCACATCGATTGCTTCACCGTTGCTTTGTGAGAGAGGTATGGAAACGGAGCAACAAGCAACGAAGTCCGACGAGTCAAGGTGTGGTCTTTTCCTTGGTTGGAGTCCAACTACCCCAAGCCGAGGGCTTAGAGGAGTCGATGGCTGGAAGCGAGTTTGAAGAATTGGCATTACATACGAATTAAACCAACCGTGCCCAAATCACGAGTATGACGGGGTATCATAGCATCGTGTCTTTTGGCACACTACGCAGATGAACTGTGAAGCGAAGGCGTTGCACAAACCAAGGGGTCCAACGGTTGTGGTGTGCCCCACGTCGGTTCTCTACGGTGGTTGGACTTGGAATGTGACGTAACATCGTGATTGTCTGCCTGTCGTGGCCTCACACTTGTCACGTGGAAGCATCGAGGCAAACAAACATTGATGCGGAGAGGTGTCCGGCAGGGGAAGGGAAGGGGCGGATGGGGAAGAGCGGGTCTCCGGCGACCATAGAACACTTTGGCCTCAATTTGAATGGAGGAGAACGCCGGGTTTGCGATGGCACACCGGTCTGCAAATGCCCCACACGACCAACATTTGATAAGTTTGAAGGTGCCATTATCAGACTGCCGATATGTGGCAATGACTGGTGCACCGCACTCAACGCACTTCATGGGGGCCCCGCATTTCAAAAAAAAGGCATCTAAAACGAACGTGGACATAATGGTGTACATCACGCCCGCGAATGGGGCTTACTGGCACATGAGCATATCATTCCGCAAATAATATTGCGAGGTGTCAATGTGCTTTAAGGGTTGTAGTGGTCGCCTGTAAGTGGTCATGGCTTTGGGGACAAACCAACTCGTCCGTGAGAGCCACGTGCAATGCCTTTGCGCTTCGAACTACAAAGCATCGACTCATCGTTGCACGTACTGCGAAGGAGTTTCTTACACGTCGGGGTCCAGGATTACCGAGCGCGCCACAACTAATAGTTACATGAAGTCGACTTGCAATTTAGATCAAAAATTCGACTGACATCACCGGTCAAAGTTTGACGAGACACACTTTGATCGGTGTCTCAGTCAACCGTTCCTTGTCGTGGATGGAGTGTGACGACAAGGCATCGATAATGCAATTCCAGAACACTGAAAAGCACTTAAATCATGTGCTTTCACGTCTCACGTGCTTCACGTGAAATTTTGCTGCGCCCAGGCTCCCCGGATCGTTTTATTGACAAGGGATCTTGAATCCCATCGTAGAAAATTTTTGGAGGGCTTTGTGATTGTCGTGTCACGTGTTGCTGGTGATATCCACCAAACCTCTACAAAGCCCTCGGAGGAGCCCTGTGCTTCCTCACAAAGTGCGCATGTGCTGCCCTGTGGTCCGCATGTGCGCAGACATCGTCGTCATGAAGCGGGGGGGAAATTTTGAGGGCATATTTTCGTGCTTCAAGCGATTGATCGTCACTGCAAAGAGCATGAAGTTGATGGTGATTTCCATTTGAACATGCTAGAGGATTGACATTCATTGCACTCCAGTTTCGTCGTTTGGAACCATGCGTGGCAATGGATTCTTCTGATACCTCCATCGACTGACGCGTGTACGAATTTGGTAGGGGATCACACTTGATGCTAAAAAAGTCGAGGAGGGGCAGGAATGTGAAGGAATGTGAAGGAGTGTGCTAGGAATGTGCTACTCAACATTCGATGTCGATGTAAGCTCACGGAAATTAAATACCCGAAAGTCAACACACATTTCACTGATCACAGTGTGTTGTTACGGGCGCAAGCCGTTTCCACTTTGTTCGTGCATCGTTGCTTGCATGAAGTTTGCCCATTAAAGAGGGTATTTGATAATCAATTGGAAGTATTGGGAAAGGAAAGAATAAAGAGCATGTCACTAGATCATATTTGTGTTGTCCCTCGGAATGTTCCTTCGACTTGTTCCAAAAGCTTGCCGTGCCCATTTCATTTGGAAGCCATTTGAGGACCGGTTTGGGTTGGGGTCTTTTGCGGTGTACCACCTATGTGGCAACTACCACCGTACCCTACGTGCAAAATCGTTGCTGCAATCTATCATAGAAAAATATCCATTGCGATTTGCACCTCCACATGAGGGTTGTTTGATCTCTCCGTTTTCAAAGGCGCTCACGTTGTACCACTCCACTGAGTATCAATCGGACACACCAACACGTGGAGTGCAAGGAAAACACCAAGCCTAGTATTGGTGACACCTGAAGTTACTCCGCAAGTTGCAAAAGCGAGCACAAAAGGTAAGGATTGAGTGATTGCGCCGCCTCGCGCCACAAGTGATTTGTCACAAAAGACAAACTTCTTCGATGACTTGGGAATTATTGGAAACCTGGAAATTGGAATTTGGCACCAGCGTCCCTTGGACCGTAGCGTAAACCAATCGAGCAATATTGCAATAGCGGATGCACGAAACCACACTACTTGTCCCCGCTTGCACCGTTGTCATGTGATCCCAATCAAAAATAGGGGGATTGTTTTTCTTGTGGGGTTTTTCATCGCCGCGCAATGCAAGGGCATTGTTCACAACGCTTCAATTGGGCGTGTGCGTTTGGAAGCAATTAAATTCGTGCCGTGCATAGGATTGGTCAAGAACAACACAAAGCATATCACACCGTCGCTAACGTTTTCGGATGACGTTGCGTACTCGCACGCTCTTTCTCGTGCCCTTCGTGGCCACGCCTATTGATTTCGTCGGAGTCATGGGGCTAACGTTGCACGACAACATCAAGCGGTTGGTTGGGTGGGTGGGTGTGGAGCGAGTTGCAAGCCTAACGCAACCTCATATTATTAAAGAGTGTTGTTTGTTAGTTTCCCAAGCGCACACGCACAAAGGAAGGGGGCGAGGACCGATCCGATCCTTCGGAGGGGGGTGGGGGGGCTTACAAGATCCGCGGATGACAAGCATCTTTTTTTTTTTCGATGCATGGACGCTTGACTCATGCCAATTTGGCAGTGTGTCGTTGTTGTGAGGCAACTTGTTTTCTTTTTGAAAAGAACACAAAAAAAAATATCATCACCAAAGCAAAAAAATGCAATGCATAGTAGTACACTCACACTGCACAAGATTAATTCTTCTATGAAACGAAAAAGGCAAATTGCACCCGTAGTGAGGTTTGGTGTGCAACGATAAAGTGGTGGCAGGCTAAAAAAGAGCAACAAAAATTCATGCACACCACATGGGTTGATCACTTGGTTCATTTTCAACTTTTTTGTTGAAAAAACACAAGATGGATTGATTAGCGGGCGCGCTGTGAATTTTTTCTTGAACGAAGTTCTTTCACCCTTCTGTGTGCCGTGGCATATTGTGCATATTGTAAGTTTGGCAGGGACATGGTTAGTTCTCATGAAACTTCATGGTTGCTGCGGTGAATTGGGGCTTTGCTCTACTGTTGGGTGGATTAGCGGGTTTGAAATTTCACACGAGGCTAATAGGGGGTTTGCCATTCCGATCGGATTGCCCAATGGCCACAACGCCCATATTCTTGCTGTAGAAAGGGGTGCCGACGAAAAGCTATGGTTCGGGATAACTCCCGAAGTCACAGGCTGAGCCTTGGTGTGATGATGGGTACAAGGCCGGAAGTTGGGCGTTTGTAAGTTGGGCAAGTTTTGTTTTATACAAAGCTGTATCAATTTTTCCATAGCTCACCACAACATGAAGCGCGTCTCCCAACGTTGGGTTTGGCGGGCCGTGTCGGGCGTGCAACCGTCCCTTTGCTGCCTCCGATATGCCGCCACGATGCAAGCTGTGCAGGTATTGGCCTATACCTCCCTTAGAGCGTCTATTTCTGGGAAAAGCGAGATGGAAGAGATTCACAACGTGTTGCGAAATCAACTGCTTTGGTGCCACGCAACCCACTACACGTGCACTCACCCACACACCCCGCGCACCCAAGATTCGGCCAACAAGTCGTGTTGGTTGTTGTGAGCGAATGGGAAAGAAGCGAGGGGAACAAGGGAGACACTCAGCTCCTTCGACACAAGTTGTATAAGTGAAGGCTTCTGAAGCTAGCGGCGCCTATGGCCTCTCGCCATTTACCCTTCTTGTCCTTTCCTTGAACCTATTCCCTCTGTAGTGTGCCCATCGGGGTGAAGTGCAAAACCGAGAGCGTAATGCCTATCCCACAATTGCAAAAGTCCCCCGTGGCGCGCCTCGCATGCTAACAGGGAGGGGTCCGTGGCGGATCACGGTTGCAAAGTGAGGATTCATCAATCTTGAGACTTAGTCCCAACAAATGCCATCAGCAAATGCCATCCAGGCGTCATGCAAACCCCCATCTCACCCACGCACAGAACCGACCTCGACCAGCAAGCGGGTTACACAAAAGACATTGCACGGTAATCTGCCGGCCTTTTTGAAACCCCCTGCCCCTTCCCTGCGAAGTAAAGGCCTGGGCGTGTCACAGGGTCCATGTATTGCCTCCAAGTAAGGGTTTCAAAGCTAGGGCCATAAGCATAAGCATACTCACATAACACCCTCACCTCTCACCCCCTCGCCAGCCCCACCAGCCTGACAACAACCTCCCAGCGCGCTGCAGACCCCATCACCTGATGCACATCATCAAGACGAGCAACCTCCCCCCACGAGCATGCCATGCCCCTCCCACTGGCCCCCCTGACACCACATCGTGTGGGTGGGTGGGTGGGGGTCGTGTGGAAAGGTGGATTTTCCGTGGGCATGGTGCTGATGTCCAGCGCATGAAGCTCACTAAGGCATGATCTCGCGGGTCATGGGCGTACGGAGGGCATACAACCACTAAACAGACTTCACGCTGTGGCATGGGTTTGGGGAGGTTTGGGTAGACCATACAACACACCCCAGACCCGTCCCAGCATAATGCCCATTCAAAACCACTCCATTCCCCGCCTGCGTGTTACGAGGCGGGGCAAAAGGCATGTGGGGGCTCTGAAAAAATGAAAGGTGTCCATAGTGACAACTGGTCCCAATCAACCTTGACCTTGGCCTTTGGGTGTCACTCCTTTATCACGCAATAGTGCGAGGCGTTAGCACATGGCGTGGTACAGGGTTTGACACACGATTCATCTCGCACTCCGCATCACACTGCATTTTTTGCCTCCGTCGAAGGCTGCCTTGTCTAAATTTCCGGCCCATTGGGTCATAGACCGTGCGCTGTAATCCTCTCAGGTCTCTCAAAACCCTCTCAGGTCAGGCAGCCGCCATCGGGGAGACCTACGGCAAAGGACCTGTGCATCGCAAACGATGTGCCAATACCACAGGTCTCAGGCCCCAACGACGTCCAAATCCGGACGCAATGCACCGCCGTAAACCGAGCTGACACAATGCAACGACGTGGGTTGTACCCACCACCACCGGGGGCCTCTGATGTGTTAGGTATTGATGCATGACTGCACATCCAGCTCGTTGCTCTGTGCAGCCCCTACAAACCCCCACATACACACACACACACACACACACACACACACACACACACACACACACACACACACACACACATGCTGAACCCATGCCGGTGTCCCTCCTGAGTATGACCCTCCACACACACGAGCACACACACACACACACACAAAGACATGCGTAACACACACGAACGCACACAGACATGCAACGACATAGTGGTGCCGAGGCTAACTTACGCCGTCCGGCAAAAGACCCGGAAATCAAGAATCCGGCAGATTGAACACATGCTCAACCACTCAACCAACACCACACACACACACACAGAGAGAGAGAGAGAGAGAGAGACGCACTACACATGCAAATGCTCCGCATCCCCAGCGAAACATCATGTTCGACAGGTCGGACCAGGATCAGAAAGAGTAAGACGGCGACACCGGGCGCACCAATTATGCCACCGCACAGCAATGCACCGCACATGCCGCACATGCACACACACAACGCACACGCATGGCCGGACACAACGGGGATACCCCAGGCTGAACATGCAAAATCCCAACGACCCTACAAAACCAACGCACAGTAGGTGTAAGTGGCAAGCAGGGCTGGTCACGGCCCTGTTGCCACCCCCGTGGCGGGCACCTCCCGGCGCGCGGGGTGCAGCCCCCGCCCTTGTGGAGTACGTGGGCACCTTGTAGAGGGAGTGGGGGGGGGGGGCGTGCGCCGCATTTGGTGGTGCGTTGGGGTGTGGGGTCTTGGGCCCTTGGTGATGCTCCACGTGCGTGCCTTGATTGTGGGCGGCGGTGGCTGTGTGTGGGTGAAGTGCCCGTGTGGTGGGTCTGGCCCCACCCTGGGTGCTGGGTGTTGGGCTGGTGTTGGTGCTCGCGGCGGGTGGTGTGGCTGTCCGCCGCTGTTGTTGTGGTACACTACTTTGCTTTGCTCTGCTGTACTTGTGTGCTGCGTGCTGTCATGTGCTGGCGAGTTTCATTGTGTGCCTCTGCCAGCTGTGGCGTGCTACGCTGCGTTGTGCGCTGCACTGCCACCATGAGGCGTGGCGGCCGCGGTTACCCGGGCAGGGCCACTCTTCCCGTCGGGGCCGAGTCCACGTACCCTCCGAAGTGCGCCCCTCTAATTCCCGGCAGGTGTGTGTATGCCTTCGTGTGTGTGTGTGTGTGTGTGTGTGGGCTTTGTGATGGGGTGAAACCATATTAAGGAAGTGCACCAGGTTCGTCGGGCAGCTGGGCTGGAAGAACACCCAGATCCCTGGATCGGGCCCCTCACCTTGGCGAGGACCTCCAGTCGCAGTTATTGTTGTTTCTGCGCGCCCATGGGACGCCGTTCCGGCCTCCTGAGCTGATGCTCGCCTCCTCGACTGGGCGCTCCACTTGTCTCAATTCCACCCCTGCTTGCGGATGGGCTCCTGCTCCTGTTGTGCAAACAGCCCATCTGGGCTGCGGGAGACACCCCCCACCTGATGCCGGTTGAGCAGGGGTTGCCCTGGCACCCGGTAGCGACGGGGCTGGCTGGCCAGGCCATCCCCTTTGTTGTCGCTGCCTCCCATGCGCATGCTCTGCCATCCGCTCCATTCTGGTTCCCTGTTCCCGCTGTTCTGGTTGCCTCGGCAGACCAGCCGTGAGGGGGGAAAAGGACATATGGAGGAACAGGGCACCTGGGCCTCCCAGAAACACAGCGAGGCAGGCTACGGACGGCCTGTGGACACAGGCGTGTGGACAGCAAAAACAGTCAAACGACCCCGGCAACAACCAGCACATCCTCAATACGCCAACTATTGGGCGCTGCTGACGCGCAAACGGCACACCATGCCACATTCATCACAGCCCCAACACACCACTTACTGGGCTCCACGAACGCGGAAACGACACCAGCAAGAGCACCGGCCGCAGCGGCCGACAGAAAGAAGCAATCCGACGCAACATGCGAAGGGAAGAACGGGTGACTGTCCAGGGCCCCGTAAAGGAACAACAACCAGAGGGAATGTCACACAGGGGAATGGTGTTGGGCATGGTGAAGGAGTCTCTTTGTGCATGACAAAGCACAGGGATGGATGCTTATACGTCAGAATCAACCCCTTCCCTGGCAAGCAAGTGAAAAGGTTGAGGATTTTCCAGGCTGTCCTCAGCCCAGCACTCAGCAGATCGTCAGCGCGGAGTTTCCTCCTTGTATGCTATCTCTGTTGGGGCATGCGGCCCAAAAGGGTGGTGGTCGGGTGCAAGGGACACACCCACAACTGCCTGTCAGCCTGTCGTGAGACCGGCATGTTCCCATATCCTCTGCAGGATTAGAAGTTGCTGGTGTCGTCACCGAAGTCGGACACGGGGTGGAGCGCTTCAAAGTTGGGGATTCGGTTATGGCCTTGCTGCCGGGTGGTGGATGCGCGGAGTACTGTGTTGCCCCGCAGGAATGCTGCATCCCGGTCCCTGAGGGAATGCCGTGGGTCGACGCTGCTGCTATCCCTGAGGTGTGCCACCACAAATGCTGCATGTGTGTCCGGAAATCTGCTGGCCATCCGATGTGAGGAGTAATCCTGAGGTAATTGGTGGTGAGTTTCTGAATTTGAAGGAGTGAAAAGAAAGTTTTGTAAGTTTTTGTTTGAAGCGTGGGCAATGTGTTCGATTTGTATGTCAACGATGCCACGTGGACGGTCCCATCGCACCCAGGCGGAATATGATTCCGGATCTTCAAGCTGCACCAAGCAGGTGCTGTCTGCACAGAGAAATAAGGGATTGGCAGCATGTGACGTCACGGCGCGTCACCCGATGTATTGCGCGCTTCTACAGGTCTTCATCACGGCGTATCAGTGCCTTCTCTTTCATGGACGATTGCAGGCAGGTATCTTCGTGCCTGGATATTTCGTCCATCCCCAGTGGAAGCAGTAGTGCTGGGGGTCGTCGGTGCACCAGCACGCGTCCTCAGGCCGTGTTACGCTGTTCCTGAGCTATTTCCATCAGTTGCACGCTGTTCCAGGGAATGCAGGAGCTTTTGCCGCGATCCCGGCCCCCTTTTCCCCCCATTTGTGGACCCTGTATGATCACAATTTCTGGCTGCCCACGCCCACGCCTTCCCCGGCCTCATCTCGCTCTACACACGCACGATATCTTTGCAACTTCTATAAGAAGGCATACGAGGCATACGATGGACCTCCTGCACCAACTCACACCATAAAACATCCCAAGCCCTGGTGAGACGGGGTGGGACCGTCAGAATGCCAAACAACTGTGCCGTTCGGTTTCCCCGGGGGGGGGGGGGGGGGGGCTTGGGCCGGGTACGCAAACGCCCTCCCTCCATCACCTCAATGACAAATTTCGGAACCCTGAAATGACCAATGGCGCCAAAGGCGCAGGAACAAAAATTGGTATATGACATTCCTGTCCGCTTTGGGGACCCCGGTACGGCACCGGAGACCCCAGTGCGGCAGGGGTCAGAAAGCCATTCGTCCTTCCCATTCCATGATCTCCCTCAAGACATTTTCTCCCCCCAAGATTTACCTCAAAATGATCAGTGCAACGTGGCGTGCATTTCAAGGTCCCCCTCCCACCTCTTGCCCTGTGTTAAGTCCTCCTACAGTTATGGAGAGCACCCTCCAAAATTCACGGCCCAGGAATGACTTAATGGGTTGAAAGCCAAGGGGGAGTACGGAGCCGCATACCCACTTCTCCTCGACCCCCCCCCCAAAAAAAAGCTCCCCACTTCAGTGATGGCGCATACCCTCCAAACGTCACCGTCTCACAAAGAACTTCGCGCAAAGCATGCCGGCGCCGGCATGGGAGGCAGGCGAAGGGGTAGAAGCAACATTTGTGAGTAGCGGAACCACCAGCCCACTCTCACCTCAAAAAATGCTTTTCCCCGCCGTCTGTGGACAAATGATGTGCGCAATTTCTTCCTGAAGATCCGAACTAGTGCGTACACCTCTAGTGCCAAGCGGCACACTTACTCGGCCCGTATGGCAACCCCAGCTCAGAAAAAGTAAAGGCCTGGCAGGAAAACGGACCAGCTGGACCGCTTTTTCGTGATGGAAAAGGTTTGCCTGCCCGCCCTCCCGCAGCAGTCGCAGTCATTTGACGGTGGCAGCACAAAGAGAACACCAGCCCCAACTGTCTCAGCCGCCGTGTGTTCCTTGCTGCACTGGGATGGCGGGCGCTATGCAGCCGTGTAGACGTTGGGTGCCCCATCCCCCCCTTTGGACATGCGGATGTGTGCGACCCATCACGTTGTACGTGCAGGTCAAAACGTGCTGCTCCACGCTGGTGCTAGTGCTGTGGGTCTTGCTGCAGCACAGATCTGTCGGGCAGTGCAAGCGCAGCACGTCATCACAACCTCCTCCCAGAGTAAACTTGAGGTCTGCTTAGGGTATTTTGAGGAGGAACGAGGTTCTCCAAACGGTCAATGGGGAGCCCTTTCTGGGAAGCTCTGGGAAGGGGCTCGACTGACAGGACAAAGCGACTACAGCCTACATACCGCATGCAGGCGGGAAGGCGCGGCCGTGCGTTGGCCCACTGGCACTGTCACTGGCATGGGCACACAAACGGTGCGCGCGCGTGCGCACGCACGTACACACACACATGCAAACGCTGTACCAAGTCTTTTCGGGAGAGCGCTTCCCGGGGCATTTGAAGCTGCATGAAATTGATTCAAAATCCGCCGTCTTGCGGCAAGAATTTTGTCGGCGCTTGCCATAATTAATGGGTGGCCTAACCAATTGAGTCCCTTTCAGTGCCTGCCTGCGCCCAAGGGTGGGCCGCTCTATTGACAACACCGCACACACACACACACACACACACACACACACACACACACACACACACACACACACACACCACCACCACCAGTTCGACTTGCCCAAGTGCAAAGGGCTTATCCATCTACTCTGGACTGTGGGTCTTCGGGGTCCACTGGGCAAGCCATCGGCATACTGTTGTGCCGTGGTACTGTGCGCAGACCACGGCCTTGTCGACATATTAAAGCGTGTTTCTGTACTTTTTGGTACTTTGCATTGTCGCCTGCCGGGCAGGTACAGCTCCACGCAACCCCCGGTCACCACAGACATAGGCAAGCATCTCCCCAATAACGGTAATCCATGTCGCCCCCGCACACACACACACATCAACAATGGCGGTCCCCGAAGCTCAGCGTCATCCCTGCATCCTGTCTTCTGTGCTTAATCCACTGAACTCGTTCCTGTGTCCACTATCACGGGTCCTCTCTGCACCATCCACTGTGCTCTCTCCCTTTGTCCCCTCTATCCTTGTTCCTCTGTTCTGGGACATCTGTCCTCTGTGCCTTGTCCGTTGTGCCTCGGTCTGGCCCCTGACGGCCAGCCCACTGCCCCCGGTCCCGATCAGTGCCTTTTGCATGGGCACTGCGTAGTAGTAGCACCTGCCTGCAGAGGAGAGGGGGACAATGGACCGAGCACAGCGCCGAGCACAGGCCACAGGATGTTGGTGGAACTGTTGAGCCCCATTCCAGGTCCGTCAGCAGTGCTTGCTCGATCCCGACCAGGCCATTGCTTAGTGGGGGTGGGTGCTTGGGTGCAGAGGTGGGTGGGTGGATTGGCCCCCAATTCTGGCATTTGGGGCCACCAGACACCCCCTCCCCCTGGGGGTGGGGGTGCGCTTTTTTTGGTCTTGTGTTTGCGAAGTGTTCTGAAATTGGTAGTTTGGGGTTGTGCAGCCTTCAGCCTTACGCGTTTATTTTCGAAAAAAGAAATTTTATCCCTCGGTCTGTACATGGCCCTTGAGCAGTAGTCTGACAGCTGCAGACACTACTCTAGCGGTAAGTGCATTGGGCTGTCAAATGAAGGATGTTGGTTCAAACTGCACTCTAACTACTTTTACCACCTGTCCTGCAGTGGTCAACCTGATGGTAAAATTGTTTTTTTCATGCACAAACAAAGCAGACTGCTTATATGTGACTGTGGTTGGAGGGTACATTAGGTAGGGTTGGGTGCTTGGGTACGGAGATGGGTGGGTGGGTAGGTGGCTGAGCCCTGGTCGAGCCCCAAATTACCCCCCCCCCCCCCCCGGGGTCACTAAGCAATGGCCTGATCCCGGGCTTCCACAGCCTCTAGTCCATGGGGTAGGGTATGGCTACTGCCGGAGGTGGTGGGCGTCAAATAGGAGCAGGGGAGGGGGGGGGGGGGCTGTCAAGGCTTGCATCTGCCGACAAAGCCACTTGGGGATGGCTGAGGCCCCCCCCTCCCTCTACAAGGTGCCCACGTACTCCACAAGGGCGTGAATTGCGCCCCGCGCACCGGGAGGTGCCCGCCACGGGGGTGGCAACAGGGCTGTGACCAGCCAACCGCGCACGGGACAGTCCACGTGGTACGGAGATGTGAAACCCTTGTACGGGGGGGCAGGCGGGTGGGACAGGAGGGGGTGCGCGACAGGGGCACCCAGGAGCGCCAACAGACAGGGGGAGGAGCAACACAGACACACAGACACACGCGGGTGCCACACCAGGAGGGACAAGGGCGAGCACAGCAAACAAGGAGGAGGGGCACAGCAAGGCAGGAGAGGCAACCAGAACAGCGGGAACAGGGAACCAGAATGGAGCGGATGGTGGAGTGTGCGCATGGGAGGCAGCGACAACAAAGGGGATGGCCTGGCCAGCCAGCCCCGTCGCTACCAGGTGCCAGGGCAACCCCTGCTCAACCGGCATCAGGTGGGGGGTGTCTCCCGCAGCCCAGATGGGCTGTTTGCGCAACAGGAGCGGGAGCCCATCAGGGGCAGACCAGCCGTGAGGGGGAAAAGGACATATGGTGGACGGCCGGGACAGCGCGTGGAGGAACAGGGCACCTGGGCCTCACAGAAACACAGCGAGGCAGGCTACGGACGGCCTGTGGACAGAGGCGCATGGACAGCAAAAACAGTCAAACGACCCCGGCAACAACCAGCACATCCTCAATACGCCAACTATTGGGCGCTGCTGACGCGCAAACGGCACACCATGCCACATTCATCACAGCCCCAACACACCACTTACTGGGCTCCACGAACGCGGAAACGACACCAGCAAGAGCACCGGCCGCAGCGGCCGACAGAAAGCAGCGACCCGACGCAACATGCGAAGGGAAGAACGGGTGACTGTCCAGGGCCCCGTAAAGGAACAACAACCAGAGGGAATGTCACACGGGGGGGGGGGGGGGGGCTGTCAAGGCTTGCATCTGCTGACAAAGCCACTTGGGGCTGCGTCTGGCAAAACAGCTGAGGCTTTCGTCCCCCATCCGTAGAATCGACGCCTAGTATGGAAGAGGCTCTTGGTTAGCTGCATGCGAAGCCCTTCCCTTCACTGCGGTATTCAGAGGCTGATTGATGTTGAGATGGATGCTCATGGATGACCAGATGTTTTGGCCAGTCATTTCTGGAGGGAATCTGCGATACGCGGAACAACAGTGAAGGCGGGGGTGGTATCCATTTTGTGCAAGCAATGTAGTCCCACAAAACCTTGCTGCCTCCACCCCCGGACCGACAATGCAGCACTGCATGTTTCATGTCTTAGTAGCAGTCGCACTGGGCTTGCTGGTTGGAGGGATCTGTGGCCCCATTCTCCGGTGCCTTACGGAAGGGGGCAGGGTCTGAGAGGGGAGGAGGGGGTGAATGCTCACTGTTTTTGAACAGAGTAAACGCATCTTTTGTTCACTCGCAAGTTTCACGGAAAACCTTTTTTTTGCGTTCGCAATTTCCTGGCACTGTAGGTTATCATTTCTTTTCGCCCAGAGCCTTGCTCTTGCTCTGTGTTTGTCCCACTGGCGTTGCACTGCATATGTTCCGTTTGACAGACGTGCCTCCGACACGGCGCTACCCATGCACTGGCCAAAGACCGAACAAGTCCCTACGCCCAAGCATTTGCATGGGATGTGCAGCAGATAGTAGGGGACCGTGGTGTTGATATCATCGTTGACCCCGTCTTTGGGACTTACATGTGGGAGAATGCAGATGTGTTGGCCGTAGATGGCACCATTGTAGTGCTTGCGATGATGGGAGGTGCTGTTTCGTACCTGTTGCCCGCAAGGCGAAAGGCAACGGGCTATCTGACTGGCGACAGTCTGCAAGGAAAAGGGCGTAATAGCGGACGTTACACCGCACACCCCTATGCGGTGCATGGTGTGGTGGAGTGCCATCATGCTGGTGCGATGTGATGGTACGGTGGGGTAACAAAGTGGTGCCATATCTGTGTTGCCAGGTGTGGTAGGGAGGATTGTTTTTGTGTGGCATGTTTGTGGTTTTCCAGATGTTTTGAATTGTGATTGCCATTTGTTTGCGCGTTCGGTTTCCGTCGCGAGTACAAGTGTGGTGTCTGTTACAAATCAGCAAATGATTCGCGAAATCACTGCTGTTGTGCATAATTGTTGACTGTCAACATGTTCACAGATGGCGTTGTTTGTGCAATGTAGCAACATAGGCTTTTTTGCAAAATGCGTCACTGCTGGTGCAGAGCTTTAGTGTTGCTTGGAATTTTTGGGTGGATATATGGCTTCAGGACAGCTGTACGAGGATGATATCAAATGAATCCTCAAATAACGGTGTGTTTGGAGGATGTGTTTCGTAGGAAATGATTGTTTTCCGTTGGCAGCGATGGTGGGGAACTCCTTGTTCTAGCGCTGTAGGTTGTGGTCCATGTGCTCATTCAACATTCTAGATGAACGTACTCCTTGGCATATGTTCCCAATATGCTGCCACATGAATGGATATCTGCAACTCGAGGCGCTGATGCTTCATTAAGTGTACTCGCAACGTTGGCAACGACATTGGTCATGATCTTCCACTTTCAATAGTCAATCACATTGAAGCAAAACTTTCCATCCACCTTCCTCCGGATCTGTCACAAGCAACAGCACAGAAAATTGCTTTGGGAGCTCAAATATCTTGCATTGTGGGCCCTACAAGGTGCGGTAAATCACCCACAGCTTTTTTCCGTGTGTTCAAGCAACTGTCAGCGAGCGGTGGTTGCCGTGCTAAATGTGACAAAATATTGCTGTTTCTATTGAGTTCGATAAAAGCCCTGCTCAATGCATCCTTTGAAATGAGTTCCGGACCAGCTCAACATCGCAACCAAGTCATGAATGCTCATGCACAACGCATTACGGCACGAGCTCGTTTCTATAATTCATTTGATGCTGTACATGCGGATGCGGCACGCAACGATCAAAGTTCACTGCTGTTGAACATTTTCAGCCCCCCTGATGCTAAGCAATGGCCTGCCCAGGGGCTCTTGAGAGAACGGCGAGCACCAACCATGGGCGGCCCTCGGAATCTTTTTTCCCAACCAGCCCCTCTTGTGGAGGTATTTCCACGCCTCCCCCTATCCAAATTTGCCCTCCCCCTACGCCCCCCCCCCCCCCCGCTTCTTTGTGGATGAGAGGTCCGCATGAGTGTGAATGGTTGTGCTTGTTGTAGGTGGCGCTGTGTTGATGGGACATGCGATTTTTGGCTCTTTCAAAGAAATTGCTTCGGAAGTATCCCCCCACCATCTCCGTGGTGTGTATCTTTTGCACTTGGAGCCATTGCCCCATAGTTGTGGGGCCACCTCTAAGCGCATGCCATTGCAAACCTCCGTTCCACGCCTGCCAAGCTGTGGTCCCAGATTTCTTTCGTAGTTTCCATCCCTCAGACCACAGTGATGTAGCGTCGCACGGGGTGCCGGGAACCTCAACGATCGTTATGGGTTACACAGGAGCCACCATCGATCCGCCCGTGAGCATGCCCACCCTCTTCAAAAAGCGTGCGACCCTCAAATTCTCCACACTTAGATCCACAAGTATGTCCTTCCTTCGTTTGGTGCGGTGTCAGCAGCCGCATGCTTTGTTTCAAGGCTTCCTCATCCGGTTCTTGTTGTTGTCGGGAGTTCCAGTGTTTCTCGCGTTGCACGCATGTTTTGTTTGTGTGCGGCGCGTGCATTATCACGTTCACTAGTCATCTTCGTCCCAGGCAGAACATTGACGTATTACGATCCAGCGCCTCCGAGCGAATCTGCGTGTGGGCGCGTGCTTTTATGGAAGAGAGCTTCCTGTAGCCCTCCAAGGAACCAATGTGTGTGCCCGTGTACATGTGTTGTGTGTGTCCATGCGTGACCATGTTGCGAGGGTCTGTAGTAAAACCTAGTAAAAAAAAGCTTTTTAAATTTTTTTTTACTAGGTAACAGTTTACTAGGTTCACTAGTTTTTTACTAGGTATCGGGAACCTGGTAAAAAAATTTTTTTTATACTAGGTTTCAGAACCTCCAAAAACAAAAGAACTAGGCTTTAGAACTTTCGGGCCACTTGTTGGCCACTTCTGATCTTGTCCCCCGCTCTGAGGGGCTTTTTTTTTTTTTTTTTTTTTCCACTGGCCTGGTGAGGCAGGGTGGTCCTTTAGGACCAATATTTTTTTTTGTCAAGGACTGCCATTAAGGACCCCCACTATGGGAAAGAGGGTGGAAATGCGACATCACCCCTGCATTCTCGGGGATCCCCAACATAGGGGAACAAAATCAGAAGTGGCTGCCTCACCCTAACCTTCTCGGGGGCCCAAAAGAGGGCGGAAGTGCTACGTCACCCCTGCGTTCTCGGGGTCCACTACAGAAGGGGAGGGAAACAAAAGTGGCCCGCACTGGGCTCGGGCCCTCGAGAGGCAGCCACTTCTGATTTTGTTCCCCTTTGTTGGGGAACACTTCTGATTTTGCACCCCTTTGTTGGGGATCCCCGAGAATGCAATTTTGCCTCCCACTTTCTTTCCTTTTTTTTTTTTGACTCCCACGCTTTGTTGCGTGGCCCCTCGAGTTGGGGTTAGGGACTCGCAATCCACGCTTTGTTGCGTGGCCCCTCGAGTTGGGGTTAGGGACTCACAATCCACGGCTGGGAATTTTGCTTGAACTAGTAGAGGGCAAAAAAATGGGTTTTCACCCCATGTGTCTATACTCAAAATACTCAGTTTTTTCAGGAGGACCCAATAATGGATGAAAACCAAATTGGACCAAACATCAATACCACCCCTGTGCACAGGTATATCAGAGATGGCTCATACCCTAGTGGGTAAAGCAGTGCCTTTGCAAGTGGAAGGTCATGGGTTCAAACCTGTTGGGGGTAATCTGCAAGACTCTAGGCTGGGTCGTGGCCACCATGGGAAAATTGTTGTTTTTGTTTTTTTTGTTTTTTTTGTGCTTTGATTTTGTCCCCTTTGTTGGGGATCATCGAGAATGCAGGGGTGACGTAGCATTTCCTCCCACTTGTGGGCCCCCCAGAAGGCAGGGGTTAGGCAGCCAATTCTGATTTTGTCCCCCTTTGTTTGGGGATCCCCAAGATTGCAGGGGTGACGTAGTATTTCCGTCCACTTGTGGCCCCCCAGAAGGCAGGGGTTAGGCAGCCAATTCTGATTTTGTCCCCCTTTGCAAACCCCCCCCCCTCTCCTCCAAAGGGTTTCAAAACGTACATGAACTCCTCCTTCACAACATGCATGGTTCGGCCTGGGTGGGGCGCCACTGGCGACAGTGGCCGGGAATCGACCAAGTAAGGAAATTTTTTTTTCAAATTTTTTGCTTTTTTTACCTAGTTAAAAAAAAACTTTTTAAAAAAAGTTTTTTTAAAAAAAACTTTTACTAGGTTTTACTACATTTTACTAGGTTTTACTACAGCGCATACTAGGTTTTACCAAATGCCCATGTTGCGAACATGTGTATGCTTAAGCATGCTTTTCGACAGGTGTTGAGTACAAGGCAAAGCTGGTGGCAGATTTCTGGGAATTTGCTGAGCCATTGTTCAAAGCCGGGAAACTGACCCCAGTAGTGGACACAGTGTTGCCGTGGACGGACATATGCGAAGCCCATGAAATGCTTGACCAGAACCGTACTGCAGGCAAAGTGGTGCTGGTTGTTAAGTAATACCTGCTGCCACCCGTCGCTCAACGCCCACTTACCAGCGCCAGCCCCTGTAGTTGGCAACTGGCAACTGCAACCCTCAATTGACCTCTGCTGAGCGCCCTATGATCACAGCAAGCGCCCTTTCCTTTGACTGGCAATCTCAGCGCCTCAGTCTCAACTGCCCGTCACAACCCCTTGAATATCCACTGACCACTGCAAAAGCCAACGCTTATTGACCGTTGGCGAGCCCCTGCTCTATGCCCATGAACCCAGACCCGCGCCTTTTGTCCTTTGAACGTCAGACAGGGGTTTCCTGAAGGAACAGGATTTTCTTTTTTCGCCGAAGCAAAGTCGCGCATCTGACGCTGGAGCTTGACGGAAAACCCCCGGCGGCTCACCTCCAACGGCTGGCAGTCGATGCTCCAGTGAGGACCAGTTGACAGCTGTTGGCAGTCCATTCAAGGTTTTTGGTAATAAAGTGGCAGTTTTGTATGCCCAAGCTTTGCACTGGAATTTTGTTTCAGGCTCTTCAGGGCTACGTAAACATGGAGTTGTAGCCATTTTGTGTGCCAAATGTGATGGGACCAGGTTTTTTTCCGTCAGGGAAAGATGACTGTCATAAGGACCTAGGTTTTTTCAATTGCTGGCAATTGGCCGCCAACCACCTCTGGTTACGGCACAAATTTGTCGATTAACAACGAACTACCTTCCCGCAGTGCCAACTGCTGTCATTGGTCAACTGCCGTTTTTGACAGGCCCGGTGCTGTTCGTTTGCTGTTGTCGCGCGCGTCGTTTTTTGGTGAAGTGTACCCGAACAGTTTTCCCTCTAATGTTCAGGATGGTCCTACAGGGAAAGTGCTGACGTGAGAAGGGCTGTGAGGCAATCGGGGCACATTTCGAGCGACAATTGCTCGTGGCGCTAGGGCAACCATCGGTGCTACTGTGGCATGTGCACACTGTGCGAGTGATGGAAGCTGGTGCCATGGCTGTGAGATTCAGAGGGTGCTCTCCACCACATCTAACATCTGTGGCGCCAAAATGGGGTATGGGGCAGCCAACCAGCCAGCCCCAATTTTGGCCACGATTTGCCCGCTTGGCGATGAATGCTAAATTTGGTACCTGGGATTTCAAACTCACTTATTCCCACGGTTTTGACCATAAAGAATCTGCCCAGATTATTTGCTGGTCAGACGGACACTTTTTTGCGCATCGCATTTTCCACCTGTGGCGCCACAATCAGATTTGGGGCAGCCAACGAGCCAGGCCCCATGGTGGGAAGGGCCAAAAGGGAGGAGAGTCCCGGAAAGGGACTACTGAATCCCCGCCCCTCAAGTTTCTAGGAGCAACAAATATCACTACCACACCTTCCAGCGGGGAGCTCATCTGACCGATGTTTTCTTATCCCTTGGAAATACGTGCTCACTCTGATTATTGTTACCCGAGTTGACCGATTTCCCTTGTATTTGTTTCATACTAGCCTGATTAAAAACCTCGGAACCCGTTTTTGAGTAGTGTCTAAGTATCACCACACCCCAGGTGCCAACTCCATGGCACGCATAACACAGCTTGGCTGTCACAAGGTTGGGAATAAGAGCCATAGGCCTCCTCAACCCAAACATTTGGCGACGATGGGTTTCCCCAGCCTCGTTCTATTTCTTGGGGGGGTTGCACCTTTTGATGGTCGGTGAGGAACTGGGTTTGGTTCCGCCTCCTTTGGGGAGCGGGTCTCACGCTGGTTCTAAGGGGGTTTCGTACATCGTTTTTTGTTTCACATTGGTTTCTAACCTTAACCTCATCCCTTAGATTCCTGGGAGACGGATCTCACAGTAGGAATTCCAGAAGATATGTCGCCATGTTGGCTGAATGTGGCATGCCATGGGCTGCGTTTTTTGTGTTTGTTATGTCATATGCTTGGCTCTGGGACTCAGTCTGGCTGCAGCATTTGATGGGTGGCATTTAAGGTTTGGGTGGGTCGGAAATGGTTCAGTATCAAATTCCTGAAGTACCCCAGCTGGCACACGGCGATGGGCTCCCACATGCAAAGGCACACTGTGACCTGGTCAAGTGCTTGCCATTTGTTATTGTCAAACCTTAATGAAATCAGTGTTGAGCTCTGTCTTGCAGTTGTGTGCGAGTTATGGTGCAATATGGGCGTACTATCCGTTTTGACACGCCCCAAACCGACCTCCAGTGGGTCTGAACACATACGCAACCAGGCACTTTGAAGCCCGCTTTGATCTCCATTCATATCCTTGCCGTCAGTGCAGCATGAAACATTTGATGAAGCCCACATAAGCAGCAGCCCCATCGAAATTTGATTGGCGTCCCGAAATGATTGTGCCAAGCCTGGAACGCAACGCAGTGTGACAGCCTTAACGGCACAACGGCTTGTCACATGTCATGACCCTGTTTTCGAACGAACGTGAAATTTGGGTCAAAGTGGCACCAGGGCCACTGTCTTATCAGACAGACAGAGGCCAGAATTCTGGATCGATTTGCCAAGCTTTTTGCACGCCACTTGTGCACCGCGTGTGCCACACGGTGAGGGTAACATGATCAATAGCAAATGTCATGGCGCTTTTATAGGCACTTTGCGAGGACCATATTCACCATTTGTCCAGAGAAAAGGCCTGAAAGGGCTGGTACACCAACTGAACATCAAAGATGGGTATATTTTATGTAGATAAGACAAATACAGCAGAGCAGAGGGTGACAAGGTCAAGCGCTGAGCAATGGCAGCATAGAGTGGTGCCGTCTCCACAGCCCTGACAGGCTTGGGTGGTCATTTGGTGACAATCAGGGAGCATCTGCCCTGTGTGGGCACTGTCCACAAGCAACAGGCATGGTGATAACACTTGCAAAACTAAGGGCCAATGCGAATCCCGAAGCCAATTCGCCAGCGCTGACATGCAGGATAACAATTGCTGTCGCTGAGACGCAGGGGTGTGGAGGGCTGGTGCAGGGCTGGAACGCCCTCAGTATGAGCACATTTTAACCCCTGGCCAACACCACCACCATGGCACACATAACCTGACCACCTCCACCTCCATGGGACACATATCCTGCCAGATGCGGACAGGGCAAGCCAACATTGCACCAGCTAGGCCACATAAGAGGTACCATGGCAACCTGGGCAAGGGTGGACAAGCTTTGGGTTGCTGATTGCGGTCACCCAGAGTCGTGCCATGTTTTTTCTTGTCTGTGGCCGCTCTATTTCATGATAGGGGTTGTTTTTCTCTGTTGACACAGATCCCCCCCCCCTCCATGGCACACTGCACAGGCAGAAAAGCCCCGCAACAACTGGCAAAATGCCTGAGTATGCTGTTCACCACTGATGGGTAACACTTGGTGTCCCGGAACCCCCTGGCCGTGTGTTTACATTTCCCACATCAATGGTGGTTAGCACCCTCCAAACTCCGCAGTCTAGGGAATGACTTGAGGCGCGTTTTGCGCGCTGTGCCCGCGCCGTGCGCGTGCGCGTGCCGTGCACAAAGTTGGTACAGGACCATGCCCAACCTGCATAGTAGTGCCTAGTACCCGTAACAATGAGCCTTGTTATGCATTTTTATGAGTTGCATGCATGCTTTGCCCTCATCTCTCGTGCATTAGTATGTGTTGTTGTGCATCCTTTCCGAGAGGTTCGTGGTATCTTTTTCGACCTTTTCAATTTTTGTTTGCACTTCCACACTTAGGCAGTTTTTCTGTCTTCTCCCGCCCGCCCACCCCCTTCGCCAGTGGTGGAACAGGTCCCTGCAAGAGTGCCTCACCGTGGAGCTGCCCTCCCTTTTGAAACCGGCCTGCCCGCGTGTCACAGGGCTGGCCTAACCGTGTTGCAGCGATTCTTCCTGGGTTTTGGTTGCGGGTCTGTGATTGTGTGGGGTCCTGCATGCTTGCGGAGAGGAAGTTACCGCACCCGTTCATACTACTACCGGTTTGCCCGGTGTTGGCGACACTGAGTCACTGCCGTCCCAAGTTCTGTTGCAGTATTCTTGTGCTCCGCCTTTGCAAACATCAGGCTGTCCAACATTGTGGGGGTGTAGTATGGTTTGTATAGGCAAGAATATTGCCAATTGTAGCAAAACCCCCAATTTCTTCCTGTCATGTGCGTGCTGTGCCCGCGCTGTGCGCGCTGTGCCTGTGCTGTGCGCGTGCTGTGCACACACACCCCCTTGGTGTGGAGCATGCCGGCGCCGGCATGGGAGGGACGCCAAGGGGCAGAAACAGCCGTTGTGGGCAGAGGGACAACTGTCCTACTCTCACCTGGGAAAACAACCTCCCCAGCTGTAGGGGTCAGCTGAGTGGGCTCCCCCATGTCTCGCATTTTTTTTTTTTGAACTCGCCTCCTTCAACCCCAACCCAATGGGTGGACAACCAACCCAGCTAATCCACGAGTGGAGGGTTTTTCAAAGGCCAACACATACGTACCCTACCGCATACTCTCAGCCCTGATGATCATCTGGTGACAATGCTGAGTACCTTCACATCCATGAGCACCGACATAGCACCATTTTGACCGCAACTGCATGACCCCGCAGCCAGGAAGCCACAAGCGGGGTATTGCTCCCCGAGATTCATTGGAAGTTTTAAAAGCCGTCTCTTTTTCCCTCCTTATCTTGAGTTGCTTCCTCCCCCTGGGCGGAGCAGTGGTATTTGTGTTCAAAGGCATCCCCACACTCAAATGGCGGACACCAATCCTACTGCTAAACGGCATGCTCGTTTGAACATACAGTGCTCGAAGACTGCTCCCGTTTGCCCCTTTGCCTTACCTTTGCCTGGGTTGATGTGCCCAGAGCTTAAAAAACTCAATGCCTTTGGGTTTTTAGGAACTTCATTCATGGCAAACACTGCTACCACCTCCGCCGACCTGTGCATCATTGGCGCCGGCATCAGCGGCCTGACCACGCTGAAGAACGCCGTGGATGCGGGCCTCAACCCTGTCTGCCTGGAGCGCGAGAGTCGTGCCGGGGGTGTCTGGTCGAGGCCGCAGTACCAGACCCTGCGGGTGCAGTACCTTAAGACAGAGTTCGCATTCAAGGATCTTGACTGGGACTCGACTGTCGGTGACTACCCATCCTATGACGACGTGCGTGCCTACATCAAAGAGTACGTCGCCCGGTTTGATCTGAGCCGCTACATCCGCTACGGAGTCGACATTGAGAACTGCACCTTTGCGGACGACAGCGAGACGTGGACCGTCCACCTCAAGGGGGGTTCGCAGGTGCAGTGCCCGTGGTTGGCCATGTGTACCGGCTCGCTCACCAAGCACAGAGGCATGCCTAAGGGCCCATGGGACGAGTTCGATGGCGAACTTCTGCATTCCAGTGAGTACGTGCACGCGGCACCGTACAAGGTCTCTGATGCTCCATAGCCCCCCAGCCCTCTCTCTCAGCCCTCTAGCAACCATCTGGCAAGTCTCTCTCCAACCCTTCGCAGCCTTTCATAGCCCTTTGCATTCCCTACAACGCTCTGCAACACTCTACATTGTGCTACAACCGCCTGTGCCTTTCAAACCCTCTACAATCCTCAGTGTATCCTGTGACCGAGTCTCTGCAACCGTTTACAATCCTCTACCACTCTCTTCGGCAGCTACATCTACAGCCATCTACAACCGCCAACCCTCTACAACTCTACCACCCTCAGACAACGCTCCTGCACACCTCCTCCACGACGCTCCTCAGGAATACAGCCTCGTTCTCTACGATGACTATTTTCTTGTTGCAAACACAATGCATTGGCAGGTGGTAAACACCATCCCACATGCATTGGAAGGGAAAATGCAACAGCCACTGGGGGGGGGGGGCGGCCGGGCCCGGTCCTTGTATGCGACACCCCCCCAGCCCCCCCCCCCCCCCCCCGGGTTTTGAGAGGTAGTGGTGTTGGGGCCATGGCACCAACGGCGCCGAAGTTTTTTTGTGCATGCTTCCCTTTCATCAAACCATCCATGTTTTGAGCGCCAGATTAGCAAGACGAGGCGCTCAACAAATGTCGTTTGTTGCAAAGTGAAAGGTCACCACAACCACTGTGGACACACCTGCCCATCTGCAGCCCCTGCTTCACAACAGCCACCAGCAGCTTCCCCAAACCCGCCCCAGACACACATCCCCCCTGGAGGTATGCATGTGGTAGTAGTGGGTCGCGCGTAGCCCCCCCCACCTTGGGAACCACCCCCCCCCCCCACATATGTTCCCCCCCCACACATGTCATAGCAGAAGGTTTAAAGGCAAGAGGCCAATAGGCGCCGCCACAGGCTAACAGAGCCAACCACCAAGGCCTTGTGCCAACCCCCCCCCCCCCCCCACACCCTCCAGCCGACCCCCCCCCCAAGTTTTGACAGATAGCTGGGGGGGGTGTCGCATCAGGACCGGTTGTAGTGCCCCCCCCCCCCCCCGTGGCAACAGCACAGACAGGGCACACCACCTGAGGCAAGCAACACAAAGCCACCTAATGACGGAAATCAACTATCAAATGCTGCCAGGATTGCCATCTGCGGACCAACATGCCATGAATCAGTCACCATCTTATGTGGTCTTTCATAGGCACTTTCTCATGAGACCAAGGAAAGAAGCCCCCCCCCCCCCCCTTGCGCAAGCACCGCCTTGTCTAAGCACCAGGATCCGGTCTGACCGTCACTTTTACCGAATTTTCTGACCACGGCTTTTACGGTCAGAAAGTAGGTCAAGCGTGATTGTGTGCCGATTGTAGAGGGAAAGAGGGGCTGTTTCATGCTTGCGATAAGTCCTCCTGCTCATTACAACATTCTGCTTGTTACTGCACCCCACTGCTCTTTGTTTTGGTTTGATTTTCAGCCATGACTCCTGGCTTGGCTGTCATGTACATCCGGTCCATCAGTGAGCATGCGCCTGCCACTATCATTGGTCGTTCTACTCGTGGGAAGATTCCACAACCAGGAATAGGAATTACAACTTGGGAGCGCCCAGAGTTGCCCCCATACCCCACAGCCCCACCAAAACTGCCCTGTTGCGACTATTGTGCTTAGGGTGAGGTATGGGCAGGTTTTTGGGACATGCTTTCTTTTGGTACCACGCGTCGCGCGGTTGCACCACCTTGTCTAAGCACCAGGACCCAGTCTGACCGTCACTTTCCTGACCTGGTTGGTGCTTGCGCAAGGGGGGGGGGGGATCTTTGTTATCATGATGTTCTTCGTCTTTACAGGATGGTCAACAGCACTTGCATGAGCAGCTGCAAAAGTAAATGATGAAGACCACGGATGCACAAAAGCATGTGCATGAGACACAACCCGTACAACCGCAGGGAGGGCGGTGGTTTTAAGTGTAGGTGTAGGTCTGGACCCCCCTGTTTCCGTACCCCCAAAACTACACCTCTAGGAAATAGGAAATAGCAGTTGTTTTTGTCCTAACAGTGAAATGTCGAAACTTACATGCAGTCAAACTGCTCAGAATTTGATGAGGTCTTCCAATAGTCCAAAAAAAGACTTTTCTGAGTGTCTATTTTTTTTTCCATGATGCTATGTCACTGCCTGCCCGAGGTCCTGACCCAGCTTGGCAACACTGACTGGTGGAGAAAGATCTTTCAGGTCAATTGTATCGCACAATCCCTTGTTCGCGCACACAACAGCTGCCCATCGCAGTCACTGCTCGCAGGGCAATTGAACAGCATGCTCAATACACGGAAGCCTCTCTTGCAGCATTTTTACAATCACATGCGACAGTGTTACACAAGCTACACATTGCTATTTTGCGTCGCCACATCATTGTTTGGAGGCGTCAGGGGTCTTTTACTTTGACTGTTACGACACACTCATGGAAACATGTAACACAGAGAAAGAAATTTTTTGGGTTCAATCACTGCGTACCTTGAGGCATCGATCGATGCAGGTACTTACAAAAGTCGCCTCTCAGCTTTTGGGGAGAACTGGTCTATTGTGGACAAGCTTTTCCGGGCTGCTGCAGCCACCGTGCATCACCTCAAACAGCGTTCACAGCCCTGAAAGTCGGAAAAATCCAACCCAAAAAGGGTCCGCGTGCCCTGCACTCCCCCAACCCCTCCAGAGTCAGAGTTACGATGACAGTGTTACCAGGTCCCTGGAGGCCAACGACCTTTTCCACCACAGTGTTGGCTCCTTTCTTCGCTAATTCTCTGTGCATGGCACGCCACCGTCTTTACACCAACAGACCCGTCTACCGTCGTCTGTGATTGAAGTGCAGTCCGCTGCGATTCTCTCCACCTGTGTTCGATCCCTCCCGACCCAACCCAATGCTCTTCAAAGCCCAATATAATTTGCCTCCGCTGTCGCTCAAAGGACAAATCCGTGGTTGTGCTGGGATGGGGCGCCTCGGCGCTCGAGATTACAGCGGACCTCGCGAACAACGGCGGCTGCAAGAACGTGACGCTGCTGTCTCGTGTGGAGGCGCCCCGAGGCCAGGACTGGGTGTTGCCGCGCCGCGATGCCGAGGGCTGCCCACTGCGCTTCTCGTCGGACGGCAGCGAAATGACGAATGAGCTGCGCAACGACCGAGTGGAGAAGGCCGCGCGGGCGGCTGCGGGTGGTGACTACTACTCATGGGTGCCGGAGGCGCTGCGCCCACAGCTGCGGCCCATGGAGGGGCGCATCATCTGCAGTGAGTGCTTCATCCATGCAGGTGAAGCCGGCAAAGTGAAGGTGAGATCTACCCCCTTCGCCTGGAATCACTATCATGCCACGTGCGCCCAGTACCATGCACGACCTTGGGGCCGTTGTTGATTAAGTGACACGACCTCAGCCCGTGCAGCTTCACCATGTGTGCTTGTACGGACGCAGGAACTGTGCAAACGTAGCTTTGCTGCTTCACTGCGGGTGCACACCTGCCTCATTGCGGGTGTACAGCCTCATGGTTGTGTGTGCACACAGTTACAACGGGTCTCCATTCTGTATACAGAGCTTCATTAAGTTCAAATACGTTTATTGCGCATACGTGTGTGGCGAAAGTGGCGAAACTCGAAACTGGGACAACTCAATGCGTTGGTGTACATGCACAGCGCAGAGTTCGCATGTCAGTTACATAAGGGCGGGGGGGGGGGAGGGCGATGAAGCGATGAAGGGATGAAGCGCAATCTACTGGACAAGATGGAGGACACCACAGGCTGGACAGTGGAGGAACAGACACTTGCGCAGATTATCAAAGAGGATGGGTGAGCACAAGCACAGGAGGAGGACCACAGGCAAGGGACACAGCAAACCCAGCAAACACCGGAGACAATGCAAAAAGACGGCAACACAAGGCGATGCGATGCGGAAGTATGCACTGCACCGGGGGCAGAACCACGATACACATGCTATGGGTGTGGCACATGGAACAACAGGCAGTGCGCGCCGCCGGGCGGAGATGGAGGACAATCAGGAGTGTGGTTGTGTGTGCAATGCCGCATGTGGAAGGCGGACTTTATGTCAGTGGGGACAGTGCCGGGAAAAGGACGTGTGGAGTGCCTAGTCTGTGGAGAAGACGTGAAGACCGCCGGGAAGTACGTGCGCACCGCCAAAAAATGTATCTGTGGGGGCATAGTGCACAATAGGTGCATCAATCAAAACACAGGGGCATTGTGTGAGTGCAACCTTCCGTAGGTGCTCGTACACAGGTTCAAAAAGTGGCAGAAGAGCCACGACCAAGCCACCAGACAACGGAGGGCAGCAATAGTCAAACAGAAACGGGAGCAGGTGGCGGCCCAGGACAGGTGGCAGCCAGGAACAAAAGTGTGGCTTACAGGGCTGCGGAGGGCAGAACTGAACAGCGGTTGTGGTGGTGGGTAGCGCGGGGCACCTTGCGACAGGATCAGCGGTGCGTCTGCAAGGGCTGCGGCAGGTGGAATTCAACACATGTGAGGCCATGGTGGTGGGGCAGGACGGCTTCAGAGTGTAGGTGCGCGTAACAAAGGGGCCACAACACACACAAGGATGGGAAATTCGCGTAAAGAGAGCGAATGTCATCCGATTGGAGAGGCCAACAACAAACATGGCCCTCCAGCTACAGCCCCAGCACAAGCCCCAGCTGGTGGGGGCCAACCAACCAATGGTCCCACACACCAGAGGACGGGACCCGGTCGCGGACATGCCAGACACACTGCTAGGGAACTGGTACCAGGTGCTAGGAGTGCGGTACCCTGGGGCCACAACAGAGGAAATAAAGCGGGCATACGAGCATCTCAGTGTCAAGCTACACCCAGACAAAAACGCGCACCACAAGGAGAAGGCCGAGGGACTATTCAAACAAATAGGGACTATTCAAACAAATAGGGAAGGCAAAGGACGGACTGCTAGACATAGAGGCCCGAAGACGGCACGACGCCGACATACAAAGAGGGGACAGACGCCAACAACGGGAGGTACGCCACTGCAATAGGGGCGTTGCGACACATGACCCCGGGCAGGAGGGCAGAAGGCCAGGGGAACCAAACACGTTGACGATGCAACGACGCTTTGCACACGCGACCGCGGACTTCATGGAAGCACAGTACACAAGTATAGCACGGGCCCGCGAGCGGCAGCTGGCCCGCACGCCGATGCCCAACATGACCAGGGGTGAGGTGTGGTACCTCATATGCCAAGGACTCACGATGCCGGTGGTCCGGGTACGCATCGTGGCCGTTGGTGTGTATACCCCGCAGTGTAGTTGCCACCCACATGGGGTGTGCTACACACATGGAGAGTGGCAACCGGTTGTGCACATGGACGGGGACCCACCAGGAGAGACCGTCCTGGTCTCACAACCGGGCAGATTGCTGCCCACTGATCGCCTAGCGCAGTTAATCGCGACAGCCTCCCGGAGGCATTAAGGGGTTCAGCACGACGCCCAAGCACACAGAGCTGACGGAGGCGCACAAAGATCAATGCACAAACCTCGTAGGCAAGCTCCGGAGGCTCGGATTCTGCCCCTCCAATGGGTGTGCGGCCCTGTCCCAGCACCCAGGTTACCCGACTCGGCCCTGACGGGAAGAGTGGCCCTACCCGGGTAGCCACGGCCGCCACGCCTCATGGAGGCAACACAGCGCACAACGCAGCACAACACGCAACACCTGGCAGAGACGCACAGCGAAACTTGCCGGCACATGAAAGCACGCAGCACACAGTATAGCAGAACAAAGCAAAGCAGTGTACCACAACGATGGCGGTGGACAGCCACACCACGTGCCGGAAGCACCAGCACGAGCCCCACACCCAACGCTCAGTGTGGGGGCCACACCCATCACACGGGCACTGCATGCACGCACAGCCACCGCCGCCCACAAACAGGGCGCGCGTGCAAGTCTCAAAGGCAGGCCCCGGGGGCTCGGACTCCGCCCCGCCAATGGGTGGGCAGCCCTATCCAAGCGCTTCGGAGGTTACCCGAACTCGGCCCCCCGGGTAGCCAAGGCCGCCACGCCTCACGGAGGCAGCGTAGCGCACAACATAGAGGCCGCATAGCACACAACGCAGCGCAGCAGGGCCAAAGCCGGCAGGCACACAATGAAACTCGCTAGCACACGACAGCACGCAGCACACAAGTACAGCAGAGCAAAGCAAAGTAGTGTACCACAACAACAGCGGCGGACAGCCACACCACCCGCCGCGAGCACCAACACGAGCCCAACACCCAGCACCCAGGGTGGGGGCCAGACCCACCACACGGGCACTTCACCCACACACAGCCACTGCCGCCCACAATCAAGGCACGCACGCGGAGCATCACCAAGGGCCCAAGACCCCACACCCCAACGCCAACACGGCGCCCACACACATGCAACAACCAAGGCCACACTTACACACAACATAGTAGGGATGCTTCCCTGATGCACTCCCGGGAGCCATCACCATCCCGACCACACCGGGAGGAGAAGGCAACCCAAACCTAAGTAAGGGGGTCGCCCCTGCGGGGGGTTGGTAGCCGGCTACGCGGTTGTCCACTGGGCAGCGACCTAAAACATGTACTGCCCGCAAGTAGCTAAGTTCTGTCACCAAGGCCTAGTGCAGGGGCCTTGGGCATAGTTATGAGACACAGCGTCCAAACCATTGGTGGTCACTGCACACGACCAACCAGGGGGTGGACTCGCACGAGTCCCTAGCTCCGAGGCGTGGACAGCCCGGAGTGAAGTCCTCAAACGGGGAGCCCCTCAGCAGCCCAGGAAGCAAAAGAGCAACAACGCACCACATTCACCCTAGAACAACCCCAACAAACACCAGTGACAGGTCAGTTTGTAGATTTGGAGACATGTGCAAAAGTGCCCGGTGCCTCCGGCACCACCCAACGGCGAGTGGGACAACCCGATAGCCACAATGGGATGCAGGGAGCGACATGCTACCCCCCGGACACCGCACACCAGAAGCAGTGAGCATGCTAGCAGAAAAAGAAAGAGCCTGACATTGGGAGGAACGCAAGCAGCAAAGCAGCTGGGTACAGGGCCGCCCCACACATGGCAATGAGACGAGCCCCAACATGACACACAACAAGACACAAGGGAACCATGAGGTGCGAGCACTGCAGCAACCACCAAATGCGGCGCATGCCGAGCGAGCCATCAGCAACCCCCCCCCCCCCCCACACTCCCTCTACAAGGTGCCCACGTACTCCACAAGGGCGTGAATTGCGCCCCGCGCACCGGGAGGTGCCCGCCACGGGGGTGGCAACAGGGCCATGAACAGCCAACCGCGCACGGGACAGTCCACGTGGTACGGAGATGTGAAACCCTTGTACGGGGGGGTAGGCGGGTGGGACAGGAGGGGGTGCGCGACAGGGGCACCCGGGAGCGCCAACAGACAGGGGGAGGAGCAACACAGACACACAGACACACGCGGGTGCCACACCAAGAGGGACAAGGGCGAGCACAGCAGACAAGGAGGAGGGAGGCAGGAGAGGCAACCAGAACAGCGGGAACAGGGAACCAGAATGGAGCAGATGGTGGAGTGTGTGCATGGGAGGCAGCGACAACAAAGGGGATGGCCTGGCCAGCCAGCCCCGTCGCTACCAGGTGCCAGGGCAACCCCTGCTCAACCGGCATCAGGTGGGGGGTGTCTCCCGCAGCCCAGATGGGCTGTTTGCGCAACAGGAGCGGGAGCCCATCAGGGGCAGACCAGCCGTGAGGGGGAAAAGGACATATGGTGGACGGCCGGGACAGCGCGTGGAGGAACAGGGCACCTGGGCCTCACAGAAACACAGCGAGGCAGGCTACGGACAGCCTGTGGACAGAGGCGCGTGGACAGCAAAAGCAGTCAAACGACCCCGGCAACAACCAGCACATCCTCAATACGCCAACTATTGGGCGCTGCTGACGCGCAAACGGCACACCATGCCACATTCATCACAGCCCCAACACACCACTTACTGGGCTCCACGAACGCGGAAACGACACCAGCAAGAGCACCGGCCGCAGCGGCCGACAGAAAGCAGCGACCCGACGCAACATGCGAAGGGAAGAACGGGTGACTGTCCAGGGCCCCGTAAAAGAGCAACAACCAGAGGGAATGTCACATAGGGGGGCGATGTGGCGCGGGGCCTTCGCTCACTCATGGAGCCTTTGCCCTGCTGCCAGGTACCGACCACCGATTGCAGCCCTGGCCGCCGCCGCCAGGGAGGGAGGGACTCGGGCGGGAAGGGTGTGGCCCCCCATTCCTTCATCTAAAAACTGTTCAGCGGTGCAGGGCATATTCTGGGGAAGCATGTGCACCCACTGCAGCAGAGTGCACGCAGTTCGTTGCGAGTAGGGTAGGGACAGGCTTTCTACTGTGCGCTGCCATGTGACAGCGGTTGGTTTTGGGGGCAGGACTACGGCACGATTGTGGGCCGCATCCTTTGTGCTGTTGGTAGTGTACCTGCCGGATCAGACGGTCCACTGGTGGGTGTGGGCACAATGACCGCAAATTTGCGGTGATTGTTATTATGGTTTTTCTTTGACCCGTCAGAAGGGTTCCGCCTCGCTGTCCTGCCCAGCCCCAGCCCCATGAGAAGGCATTTCTTCATCGCGTCAGAGTGCAAAACAAACATCTTTTTCGGACAATTGTGACGTGAAGATTTCTGCCGTGACTGTGCGCGGCTGCACACTGTGTTGGTGCTGTCCACACGGAGGGGGAACGCTCTCGCGTGTCCCAGAAGTGTGCTGCACCCGCCCTCGTCTGTTGAAGGTCGTTGAGGGCGAGTGCACCGGCTTCAAAGGGCGCCATCTGCAGTACCGCACCGACAAGGGCAAGTGCCACGCCCTCCACGACGTGGACGCCATCGTGTGTGCCATTGGCTACGCGCCGTTTCTCCCGCGGCTCCAGGGCCTCATGAGCCCCGCCCCGCAGGAGAGCGAGTGGCACTTGGGCATGTGGTCCCCCACCGTCCCCAAGTGCGCCTTCGTGGGCTTCGGCTTCGGCTTCGTGTCCATCCCATTCCTCGTGGACCTCCAGTCGCAGTACCTCCTCCGCTGCGTGCGCGACCCTGCGTTGCTTTCGGAAATGGCCTCCCTCCCGACGGGGCAGAACTTCACTGACAACCGCTACATCCGCAGCCTCCTGCCCCCCACCACCGAGGCCGGGGCCACTCCCGCGAAAGCGGCCCCGGTGGCCCCACTGAAGATTGATCCAGTGCAGGCCCCGAAGCAGGCCGCCGACCCTGCCACCCCTGCTTCGCCCGTATCAGGCGCCTCAGGGTCCGCGCTCGCGTCTCCGCTGTCACCCACAGGTGTGAGGGGGCAGTGTGCGCTTGAATCATCGGCCCATCTAGCCCGCTTGCGTATCGTAGGGACTGCCCGCGCGCATGCGCCGGTGTGTAGGTTTGTGCATTTGTGGGTGTGTAGATGTGTATATGGCTATCCTACAGCCGTACATCTTGACGTTTCAGTTGATCGTCATCGAGCACGCGGTGACGTGCTTCCTGTGCATCTTAGCTAATGAGGCAACCGCCAATTTTCTCTTCCCACATTTAAACAGCGTAGCCTCGCGGCTTTTGTCACCTCGGTTCACTGGGTATGCGGTCGATTCATGAGATAGAGCGTCCGGTGTAGAAAGCGACCATTGAAAGACGCCTCGTTCATGCTGTGGGGACAGGGCTGCCTCGTGTTTGATATTCCAAGTTATCTCTTTTATGGAGATTGTGATTTGTGCCAATTCTGCCCCGCCCCCTCCCCTCATCAGCCTGTGGTACATTTTCCATATCACTGACGGTGAGCACCCTCCAGATTTTCACCGTCTTGGGAAGGCATGCCGGCGCCGGCATGGGAGGGAAGCCAATGGGCAGCAGCAGCAGCTGTGAGCAGCGGGACATCCATCCCACTCTCACTTACCAAAAGTATTTGTTTCCCTAACGTCTGCGGACAAACAGTGTAGACGAATGCCTCTTGAAAAGCTGAAGCAGTGCGTGCACCCAACGGTACCAACCGGCACACTTACTCAGCCTTTATGGCAACCCTCCAATACGGCCCAGGGGCTGCTGGAGGTCCTTCAGGCCCCTAACCCATGGCCTACGGCGCATGTGAACCGCGCGGGGGGGGGGGGGGCACGAAAAAGAATACCCCCCCCCCCCCAAGTCCGTGGGTGTGAGACCTGAGCCAGAGAACCGGGTCTCATTTGCTTGGGTTTGCCAGGCCAACCCCCTTTGAATCTGGCAGGCTACATCCTTTGGCCATGGATTTCGTGGTCTGTGGCGATGCGGGGGTGACTGGTTGGCAGCCCTAACCCGATTCCCTTCAACAACGTGTGCAGATTCGTCCCGAAGTAGCCTCGGGCCTTAGGACCCCACGCAGGGAACCTTATTTTGTATTTGGTATTTGTACGGTGAGCCTGTCAGAACATGCTTGAGCCCTTGAAGCGGACGATGAGTCCCCGGAAGTAGCCCCGACCCCCCAAAATCTTACAGTCTTGGGAAAGATTACATGTGACGGCTGCCGGCACCAGGAGTGGGCGCCTCGGGGGCAGAAGCAGCGTGTGTGAGCAGAGGGACAACTCAATCACTCCCACCAGCCAAAACAAGGTTCCTCAATGTCTGGGGTCAAGCAGTCAAATTCCTGCCCAACACCCAAGCAACTGCGCACACTCGGAAGTACCAACGGGCACACTTACTGAACCCCCTCACTCCGAAATGGCCTAGTCGTCATGTTCATCCGTAGCACGCATTGAAACAGAGGGTGTTTGTGATCGGTTGGGAAGCAATTTTTGGACCCGCTCAATGACTCAATGAGGGGAGCGATTTTACAGGCACCAAGTCCAGACCCATGGTTAAAGCTGTGCGCCACCTTCCACTTCAGCCTTGCGCAGCCGTGCGCCACCTTCAACTTCAGCTGTTCGCAACCGTGCGCCATCTTGAACTTCAGCTGTGCGAAACCGTGCGTTCAATTTTTTTTTTACCAAAAAGCCCCTTAAGTGCCTGCCGCGTCCGATGATGGTGTTTATTGGTACAAGAGAGGCAAGCATGCAGCACCAGGTGAAAATATTTTGCCAACAACTGCAGCATGAGAAGATGGGTATTTGGTGTTGCTGCTAGTTGTGGAAGTTAGAAGTTACATGGGCCAATGCGTATGTGTGGTATGGTTGTCAGAAAGGAGAAGACACTCAGACACTCGGCTGAGGCATGTCGCCACATGTTGGCCAGCAAGGTAGTTATTAGTTAGTTATTGTACCCAAGGATATAGGCCGATCCGATCTCTTGGACAGCAACCCATACATTTTCCTCTTTGGCCTCTTTGTCTTTCTCAGACTACCCTTTATTTGAGATGTTGACAAACTGGGTGAAGAAGGCAACGCCGCCAGACATCAACAGCAGCAACACCTCCAATGAAGTCTATGCTACCAAGCCATGTGTAGCACAACAACCCACCCCTAGTCCCTATTCAACGTCGGATTTTGATCGCAAAGAGCCCTTGCCCCAACTTGACCCTGCCACTTCAGAGCCAGTGCGGAAACAAATTGTTGAACAAGATGTACAACAGAATTCTGCACCAGTTGTAGCAGAGCATTTCTTTTCTTGGCTCTCGAAGTACCAGCCCCAATTGGCTACGTATGAGATCAAACTACGACGTGATGGTTGGGATACATTGCAGTCTTTGAAGCTCTTGACCATGGAGGACATGGCTGAATTACACATTCTCCCTCGACATCGCTGCTTACTGTGGACACATTGAATGATTTGTAATTCATGGTGCTATGCCTGAGGGGGCGCCAACAATTTTTTGTTTGGTCCGGAACTGACTGGGGGTCTTGTTTAGTACACAGTGACCTACATAGAAATTCGGCCAGCACCATTTCTTTTGAACTACTCTTTTCTGAAATGGTGGTCAAGCGTGCGCAACCGTGCGCCGCTTTCAACTTCAGCTGTGTGCCTTGCGTAGCCAGAGAAAGTAGCCATACGCAACCCTGCACGCACGGCTGTAGCCACAGGTCTGACCAAGTCCCCCGCGGAAATGACCCTGCACGCAAAAGCCCAGAAAACAGCAGCGAAAGCGGGGGAAACAGGCCAGCAATGCGAGGCTAGACAAAATGTTTGTTGCATGCGTTTCAGCTTCACTGCAACCCCAATGGTTTGTAGACCTGCCCCCCCCCCCCCCCGTTTGGTTGCAAATCCCTCATCCTCAGGGTCGATGATTGCTGAGTCCAATTACAAGATCGGCGGTGGGACAGTGGCGGAGCTGTACGATTTGTGGGCCCAGGACTACGACACCGATGCAGAGGACAGCATGGCATTTGACTCTCCGAAGGAGATGGCGGCGCTGTTCGCGTTCCTGCACCGGTTCAATGGGCCTAGCGGATCCACGAAGATATTGGATGCCGGATGCGGGACGGGATTGCTGCAGCGCTACGCCGCGGCAGTGCCCAACTGTGAGTGGCATGGGATGGACCTGTCGGAGGGAATGCTGCAGGTGTGCGAGCCCACCCGCCCGTTTGGGTAGTGCCATCGGTGGCTTATGCACCGCCGGGGGGGGGGGGGGGGGGTGCATAATGTGCTGCAATTTGATCACAGTCTGATGTTGCCCTCTTTCCCACGCAAAAAAGTCATCTGCACATTCTCCTCACAGACTTTTTGCGAAAGGCGCCTAGGGCCGTTTCGGCTCTTGACAAGCTTTTTCTCTCCTCTTGTGATCTGCATGTGCTGCCTGTTGTGCTGATTTCGTCTCAACCAACACACACGTGACAGCTCACACGTCACCATACGGGGGGGGGGGGTCCGTGGCTGTGAACCTCCTGCCCCCCAATCTGGAGGCACGCCTCCACAAACACCATAGGATTTTGTGGGTCCCGTCAATTGAAGCCCTTTTGGGGGGGGTGTCTAGCCAGGGGGCTCTATCGACCCCCCAAATTGAAAGCCCGCCTACCCATGTGGTGACCGTATACGTTTTGACCCCCCCTCCCCCCCTCTCCGGGGTGGTTTCAGCCCGTAGGACATGCTCTTCGCTCATTGCCTAAAAGTTGTTGGCAGTGGGTCAAAACGAATGAATTTTCGAATCGAAGGACTTTTTCCGACTCGCTCACTCACACATTTGACTTCCTCTGGTCAGGAGCCTTTTTACTCAGAGGCAGCATGGCAATACCGTATTGAACTGGTGGGAGGGAACCCTACTGCAGTCGCAAGCCTGTAGTGCCGGTCGGGTCTTCATCTGTGCTCGTTGCTGGCGCCTGTGACCTCCTGCGCCGCAGGCTCTGTGGCTTTTGTTGTGCCAGCTCCGTGGGAGGCTTTAGCCGCAGCTCGATTGCACGATGGCTTTGCTCTCTGTGGAAAGGGGAGCGCTTGAGGGGGGTTGCTCCCGTTTTTGCGCCCACCGCTTGGGTTTCCAGGATGCGAAAGTTCAAATCCCCCAACATCAAAGCCGGCCAAACTTCTGCGACATCAAAATGGTGCCGGGCCCAAATCCTGTGGCCCAAAGTATTGAGGGCCAAAACCCAGACCAAAAGAATAGTCCCCACACTTGGGAGGGTGGAGCACGGCGTGGGATGTAGTGCCGTGCGGCGCTCGGTGCCGGGCGGTCGTGGGCAGATGGGAACCCGATCGTTCGCGCGACGAAGTTTGTGAGGGAGTTTTGCGGGTTACCAGACTGTTCGCCGATGCGACGGATCACTCAGCAAAAGGGATGCGCGTCGATGCTGTGGATTGGATTGTTCGCATTCCTCGCCTTGTCCCCCGACCCCCCGGCGCCCGTTTCGCATGCAGGTGCTGAAGAAGAAGGGCGGATATGAGACCCTGCACGCGCACTCCATCTCAGACTACCCGTGGCCATATCCCGACGAGTTCGCGGACGTCGTGCTGTGCAACGGCGTCCTGATCTACGTCGATGACCCCACCTGCCTCAACGAGTTCCTGCGCGTCACAAAGCCCGGCGGCACCCTGTACCTCATGGTCCGCGAGGACGGCCGTGCCACGTACTGGGAGACCATGTGCGCGCACGAGCAGAGCAATGCCTGGCGCTTGAAGTACATCACCGAGCCCCGGGAGAACATGCCTCTGAAGCCCCAGGGCATCATCTATCGAATTTACGTCTATCAAAAGGCGGCTGCCCCAAAGGTCAGCGCAGCTGGCCGATGATCGCTGCAGATCTGCAACCGTCCATGTGCACTGCAGTCCTGCACTGTACTTGCCCCATCTCCACCCTTTTTCACACCCCTCTGTTCATGCGGCATCTCCGACGGCTCAGGCTGCGCGTGCCCATGAAAGTCCCAGACTCGTGATAACATTGAGGGCCTGAGCTCTGTGCAAATGTCTTTGAGCGCGGCCTGTACGCTGTTTAGTGCACTGCTCGCACGATCATTCGCAAGCATGATCGTGTGAGTGTGCGTACTTTTATATGTATCAGTGAGCATGTGCATGTGTGGTGGCGCATATAATTGTGTGTGTGGGCGCGTGACAGATCGCTGGGGTTACACTACGTTTTCTGTTACCAAGTTTTGTGGAAAATTTCCGCAATTTCAACGCAGCAAATGTCCCAACAGGCGAGTCGCGTGCGTGCCTGCGTGCGTTCGTCCATCCGTCCGTTGGTGGGTGCACGCGTCTGAATGGAATATGTTTGTGGCAAATAACGCGTTTCTGAGTTGCCATCCATAGGCTTTTGTGGCATTCACGTTGCTTCTTGCGGTAGCGAGCACCCCCCCCCCCCCCCACCACCAGCCTGTGGCCTTCGTGTGGACTACTACACTGGGCACTGATCGGGCCATCAAGGGAGGATGCCGTGGGCAGAATTCGCAGCGTACATGCACTCAGAGTGTATCCATAAAAGGATTCATATAATGCACTTGGCAGCAAGTCCATCTGCTCCTCACATTTACGCAATGTGCGCGTGTGTCTCCGTGGGTGCGTGTGTTCAAGTCTGTGTGTGGTGTGCGAGGGTGCGTGTCTGTGTGTATCTGTGTGTGCTTGTGCTCTTGCATGGCGTGCGTGTGCCCATCCCGCTGGATCATACTGAGGGGATTGGAGTTGGGGCCCTGCATCGGGGCCTAGGTTCGTTCAGTATTCTTTATTGTGAGCCTTTAAGAAAGCTGCATTAGTGGCTGTTGTTATTGTGACCACCATTATTCTTATAATGTCCTGGTGTTCAGAAGGGGCTCCGTGTGGCAGCCACATTGAAGATTGCCCCCGCCCCTATAATCTGTGACGGCATAGGTTTCTCGCGCTGACCTGCTGCACTGCCTTTTTTTTTCTTTTTTTTGAGGCGTAAATGCATATTTGGCAACTGACTGCGCGCTAAAGTTGCGCCTGTATCACTCCCACTATCCAGAAGCGAGGCCAGGATTGTTGGTCTGTTTACAGTGGCCCCTAGCGAGTGGAGCGGGGGCTCGTGATTGGATCCAACCGAGCAGCAACAGGTCAAACACACGACCCACCAGACGTGCACAGTGCATGTGCTCTCCCTAAACCAATGGTACCTACGTCTGTATCATCTCAAACCAGCTCCCAGACTTCTGCATTGCCATGGGGATGCCGGTCACCGCAGTCTACTCACCCATTAATTAAATGCTGGCCGGGTCGCTGGCCGAATGGCAAATTTACGCGTAAATGCGTAAATTTTCCGAAAACGGCCACTTTTTGGGCCACCGCAGTGTTTACAGGTGTAAATTCGGTGTACATTGGTGTAAATTGCTATTTTTGCACTATTTCATGATGGAATTGACATTCTTTGTCTTGCAAGTTGCGTGCTTTTTGTCATTTTGTTCACATTGTTGCCATTCGTACATGGCTGTCAAGGCAAGTTTTTCCCGCGCGTGGTGAGGTAGGCCCCCAGATTTCTAACTTTTGCAGCTGGGCAATGGTGCCCACACACAATACATTGTGACGCATTTGCAATTAACATATCCCGTGCATTGGACAATGTGTATTGCTTGGGATGAGGTTGTCCATGCCATGCCACATTTGTGTTGCAAGTGGGGAATTGGAAAGAAACAGTACCCATCTAGAGTTGTAAAAAAAAAAACCCGGCGATGCCCAGATGACAATCGGGAAACAAACAACACCCATCCGGAGTTGAAAAAAAAATAAACAGCGATGGCCACATGACAATTAGGAGTAAACAGCACCCATCCAAAGTTGTAAAAAAAACAAACATGGATGTCCAAATGACAATGAGAAACAAACAACACCCATCCAAAGTTGTGAAAAAATAAACAGCGGTGGACATATGAGAATCAGGAATTAACAGCACCCATCCAGAGTTGTAAAAAAAAAAAACAGGGATGACCAGTTAACAATCAGAAATAACCAGTACCCATCCAGAGTTGTAAAAAGTTAAACAGTGAAGACCAAATCACCATAAGGAATAAACAGCACCCATCTAGAGTTGTAAAAAAAATAAGCAGTGATGTTCGTGTGACAATCCGGAATAAACAACACACGTCCAGAGTTGTAAAAAAACAGCATTCAAGCAGAGTGGTGTTAGTGGTGTCTAGGTCATATGCATGAATGACTAATTGTGTCTTATGAAGCATTTGGGGAATGGGTAGGAAGAAGGAAGCATGAAACAGGTAAAAAGGTAGAATTTTTTTTGGATTTCTCTCAAAAAAAGGTGGAATTTACAACAAAATTTACAACAATTTACAGTCTACTGGCCGCTGGCCGAAAAGCCTCGGGCCAGTGTTTATTTTAAGGGTGAGTCTACTTGACTCCACCAACCCCCAACCGCCCCTTACACACGCGCGTGCACGCATGCCACCCCCCCCCCCCCCCCCCCACAAACCCCCCTCGCCCCCACACACCCACCAACACAAACACACAGCCTACGTTCCCTGGGAAACTGGGAAGTGACCACTGGGGCAATTGAAGCCCCTGCAATGCACTGCAAGATGCGGTGGCACAAAACTTTGGCTGGTTCGGACGTTAACCCCGATAGCAACTGCTTGAACCCCACCTCGCTCCCACGCTCTCCAGCCCTCCCACACCAGGCAGTATCACATCCCTCCCAAGCTGCCCCACTACGGCGAGTGGTTGGGTGTGGTACGTGGCAACTGGCATTCCCGTGTACTTTGCCTTCAAAAGGTGTTTTTGTTGCCCCTGCATGTGGTGACACTGCCACTGAGACTCTGAGACCCAGAATCTTACCGAAAGCAACAACTCTTGACCTACACAGGGCCCAGTGCCCTCGCTTCGCGCTCACACAGGCCTCTGGCCTCGCTGATACTGCCCTTGAGCGGGGCCATACAATATGTCGCCCATTACGCTGGACGACAAAGCGCTCCGAGGGCTGCGCGACATCATCCGCGAGGAGGTCCAGGCGTCCATGGGAGCGGCCTCACAACAGCAGCCAAGTGCAGCGGCCGGAGAGCGAAACACATCCACCTCTGCGAAGAGCACCGGCAAAGGTGCAAGCCGATCACAAAACCCCACCCAATCACAGGGGGCAACAGGATCCAAGGCCAGATCACAATCCCCAGCCCGCCAGTCAACCACTGGTGCAGGGAGCAAAACGGTGCGAGAAGATCCCAAAGACAAGGAGATTCGAGAGCTCAAAGACATGATCAAAGAGCTCACCGCCACGATCAAGGAGCTTCGGGCCTCCATTCGACATCCCAAGAAGACTTCGGACAACGAAGACGCAGCGGAGCCAACCCAGCTGGCTCAACGGCCACGCACGTATGCGGACGCAGCGGCCAAGGGGAAATCCTCCTCAGTGCAAAAGTCACAGGAAAGCAGCCAGTCCAGTGCCTATACGGTAGTCAAAACGCGATCTGCTGTCAAAGTACTTGGCAAGCCAAAAGATGTGGGTATGCCAGTGCAACCAACGCACGGAGTAGCTGCGGAGGAAGCACGAACCTGGCAAGCCTCAGCCCTACTACCATTGCAACTCTGGAAAGAAGCCGAGAACAAACAACTTGGCCTTCCGGTGCTGAATCCCAACAAACCACCAGCCGAGTGGAAAGTCTCAGAGAGACCAGGCACCTTCCAAAGGGTGCTCATGCTAGGGGGCACAGCAGACTCATGTGCGGAACTCGCAGACATGGCCTTCACGTCCCATCCTCAAGTGGAACACATGGCTGCCATCGTCAACGTGCCAAATACAGCCGGAGTCAAAAAGGCAACTGTCGCGGACGCACTACGCCGCATGAGACTCACGCGCGCCGATCTGGATGTTCAGGGCTGCTTGCTAACCCTGGCAACCCGAATCATGCGGGCCGAGTGGGTCCACTCCGAGGGTCCGCCCAGGCCCATAGCGGATCAGCAACTATGGATGCAGTGGGAGAGGACCACAATGGAGCAAGACGACGAATCGGACCATCAGGAATCAGACACGGCGGAGCATGCCCCAGTGGTGCCATCGGAGAGGGAAAGTGGCTTGCACAAGATATCCTTGCAGATAGACCCTCTTATGTGCTCGGACTCCGAGCTACCTCCGAACAGAACCAAAGGCTCTGCACAACGCTGGGTGAGGCAGCAAACGATGGAGTACCTGAAAACGTGCATGCAAGAAATGACACAGGCACCGCCAATGGCGATTTTTCGTCGGGCAGAGCATTACTCAGTCACGATGGAGCTCCCACTGGAGGCTGCCAAAAGGGTGCTCATTGGGTCGGGCAAGCTACAAGGCATCGAGGCAAGGCCGTGGATGTCGAAAGGGTCCCCTGGACCTGGGCTGGAAGTACGCATTCTCTGGCTGAAAGCCCCCAACATGAAGAGCTCCAGCAACATATGGGAGATCCTTCACTCCCAATACTGGCTTGCCGGTGTGCTGACAGGAGACACTGTTGGCAGGTGGGGTGTCCGAATATGGGGAACAGAAGAACCAAGCGAGCAGCAAAGGACAGGTATAGCAAACCTGCTTGGAGCAGAGGCCCCCACCAAACGGACACGCATACGGGTGTACGGATACCCGGCCGGTTTCGGCTACGGTACCACGTGGGCTCAAGAGGAGGCCGCACGTGTCTTTCCCTCAGGCAGGGTCCAAGTCCTCTCCTGCCAACACCTCGTCAACACGTCCATAACCAAGCCGGTGTTCGACATTACCGCAACGGGGGTGCCAACAGAATGGCAGGCGCACAAGCTGGAGTCCACCGACACCAGAGCAAACCCACGAATTTGGAGGCGATGCGTATCGCACAAACTCCGACCAGCAGCGGAAAGAGTTGGACGCCAAGAGAGGCTACGTCTGGCCACACGGGCGGAAGACGACCCAGAGACTACCTCTTTGCAAGACGTCGTGGAGGACAACCACGACATGGAGTTAGGACAATAAAGCTGACCGTTCGGGTAGTGGCATTGCTGCACCCAAGGACATGCACGAGCCGGCACAAACAGCCGTCGTGCTACGCGAGCCGGACACGTCCGCCGCGCAGGAAGTCTTCAGGATTCCTCTTGTGCATGCTGTCCCTTCTGCCACGGTGCTCTAACCATAGGCAATGCTGCCGTACACCAACCTTGAGTGCACGCAAGTGCCCCCCCACTGAGCTGACGAGAGAGGATGCAATGGGAACCGCCCGGGCACGCAGCCCTGAAATGATGCTCCCCCTACCAGGACCCTCACCACCCAGGACATGCGACTGCCGCCTGGACTGCCTATTCCTGATGACAGGTACTATGTTCTCTTCCATGGAACGGTCGCACAAAAGGCGAAGGTCGGACTCCAGCAGCGAGGAAGGTGAACGCCAACATCGAAGGCGGCAGCAGCCGCAACAGCACACCCACACCCACATCCATGTTCACGTCCACCAGCCCCAACAGCGGCACCCAGATCGGTCCAAACGCCGCAGTGCACACCGAGAACGATGCAGGATTCAAGGCGAGACCAGACGGATGGAAAGCGCGCTGCGAGAGCTCGACGCCCAACAGGCAACTGAAATGAAAGCAGCCCGGGAGGAGCAGCAGCCGGCCGCGCAGTACTCGGATAGGGCCCCTCTGATCCCGTTCCAGGCCAACACGCCGAGACACAGGCCACGGACACCCAGCTACGAGCAGGTGATGGCCCGCCCACCTCTACCCAGCTATGATGAGGTAGTGGGGATGGCAGCAGACGAGGAAGAAGCAGAGCATGGCCCCAGCAGATCTGGACTCGCCAACCCGTACTCCCCGCAGCAGCTGAGGAACATCTCGACAGCGGTGCAGATGCCACCGGAACGGCCCACGGTGATCACCGACGTCCTGTACAAGACAGGCTCATACATAGCCTTGGCGCCGGAGCCCCATCTTGCGCTGCATCACCGCGATGACTGGGTCAGGGACTGGGCCACGGATGTCGGACAACAACCGGGCTTCGACGACGCGCCAGAGCCCGACACGGTCAAACAAGGGACCCATGCGGCGCCACGAAACTGGAGGCTGCGGCTGCGGGGAAGGAAGCCCCAGGGACTCATGTTCGGCATCAGCTCCAACGCCAAATATGGAGTGTCCCAATACGCACGGGCCTCGGGCGCGGAGTGGCTGATCAGCCGCATTCAAGCCCAAACGACAGCAGTGAGGCCGCCGTCACCGCCACAGGAGGACGAAGATGCCCAGCCGCCGGCATACGCGCCACGCCAAGAGTTTGTGGACCAGGTATGTGCTGACTTTGCTTGGCAGGTGCCTGAACGTGCAGTCTTCTCAGCAAGCGCTGATACATGCAGATGCAGTATCCCCCTGCTCACACGAATTCGCCTTCTCACTTCCAGTGGCTCGACCCGGAATGGAAGCTGCAGCGAGGCTACCGATACGGCAGATGACCGTGACCGTGACCTGAAAATCCGTCAAGACGCACCATCCCTGCGGCCCATGCACACTCTCAACCCTGCCAGGGAGGAGCAGGCCAGCACAGCTAAGACGGAGAGCCCAGCTACCCTCCCAGCTGAGCCGTACGCGAGACGGGAACGCCCGCCGCGTTACAATGCCGAGAGACGGTCTGTGATGGCGAGCGCCGCCAGACTATTATGGACGAGTCGGGTAAGCCCGCCGTCCCTAGCAGCGGTGCCTGAAACACACCGCAATGCCAGTATTCACTGTCACTGTTACCCCAGGGCTTCTCTTCCTGAACCCTTCAGCCTGCCTAACCGCCTGGCCTACCTTGTTCCTTTTCGTCCCCTGCTCCTGAATCAGCCAGATCAAAATCCCGCCCCAACGCAGCCGGCCCACAAATTGGCACAGCTGGTGCCACCTGACCAGTGGGCCGCGCTGCATGTGCGCGCACACACACGCGCACACACGCACCCACACTGGAAGTGCGACCAGATCCTACGCTGTGGCGACGTGCACCCCAACCCAGGACCCACCTCTCTGGCACTCATCAACGTGACAGCCCTGCGAGCACACCACCATGAAGTGCTGGATTTGCAAGAGGACATCGTAGCACTCACGGAAACACGGCTTACGCAAGGGGCCCAGAATGCAATGGCCTTCATGGCAAGACAGAAGGGGTGGCAGCCCTTTTGGGGAGCCCCCCTACTGTCCAAGACAGGTGGCATTTGGGGAGCTGCCCCAGGAGGGGCGGCCCTCCTGGTACGGGAAAAGTGGCCGGCAAAGCAAGCTCAGCGGGACCCGGGATGCACACTAAGTGAGGAACTGTGGAATTCGGGCAGGTGGCTGCACGTCATCGTGACCCCAGCGGATGGCAAATGCCCCCTAAACGTAATTGTGGTGTATGGGATCCCAGGAGACCACAAGCTAAACGACAAGCTATGGGAGGCAGTATTGACCCAAGTTGCGAAGCTGGGGAACTCCCCCTTTCTGATTGCCACAGATGCCAATGTCCAACTAGATCACTACCGCTGCATGCCCAACCTCATGATGACAGAGCTGCTGTCGGGGCGCATTGTGGATGTCGACCTCTTGCATGCACGGACCACGGGACAAGACTGCCAGTGCTCGTACCACAATGGCTCCATCAAACAGAAACCAACCAGAATTGATGGTATTGTGGCAGATGCCAAGACGGCCAGTGCCATCATGACAGTCTTACCAACCGAAAGATGTCCCGTGCCTGGACACAAGCCGGTCACCTTCACCTTCAACTTCAAGCAGTCTGCCCAGCGGGTTCTGAAGTTTGTGCGGTTACCACCCATGATACCAGCCCACCTGCAGAAACGCAAGCGAGACCAAATAGTGAAAGACGTCACCGAACCGTACGTGGCGATATGGGAGAAAGTCCTAGACAACGAGGCGTCCACAGCAGATCAACTGTGGGACCTCTGGACATGGCTGGCTGAAGAAACCATGCTGGTCCTGACCATGGCACCGCCGCCGGCGGTCCGGACAGGAATATGCCAACTACCACTGGCGCCCCAAGAGTTGCCGAGAGGACGGGGAACCAAGAAGATGCTCAAGACAGTGGAGCTCACGCCGAAACGCATGACGTCGTCAGGACTCCCGTGCACTGCACCAACCAAGGAGATGTCCGCCCTGCTGAGCGCCCTAGTGCCGGTGATGAAATGGGCGGCAAGCAGGGAACAAGCTGTGGTCCCTGTTGTGGGCCCCATACCGCGAGAGGTCCTCAACAATTGGAAGGCGATACGCAGGAGGGCCCAGCGCATTCTTCAACTCATCTCCAAAGGGCAATGTGTTGCCGAGCACCAAGAACTACTGCGCACGGTGATGGAGGCTCCAGAAAGTGCACCCATGACCATTACCGACCTGGTCCGACTCAACGATAAGATTAAAATGCTGAGTAGGCGGCAGCTAGCTCAAGAAGAGAAGAAGAGGCACCAAGATTGGAGAGAATGGATTGAGGAGACCTGGACCACGTCGCCGGGGAAGGTGTACCAATGGATCAAAGAGGACAAGTACACGCCCACTGTCCTGATCCAGAAAGAGGACGGCACCCTGACTGGCAATGTGCCCGAAATGGACCTCGTGATACACCAGAAATGGGACCCGATAATGAGGCAGCATGCGGATCCGACGCTGCCGGAGCCTGAAACTGAACCCTTCTGGCGCAGGTTCGGCAAATATGTGGAGCATCACCGGATGGAATGTAAGCCCATCACCGCGGAGCGCCTCTGCCGTCAGTTCAAAGACATGAAACGCAACCGGGCCACAGGTTTAGACGGCTGGACTGTCGTGGACATGCGGAACATGCCATGGCCGCTACTGCACATGCTGGCTCAGCTGTTAAACTGGGTTGAATCCCATGGCGTATGGCGTATGGAGCAACTCGCCACAGAATACATTCCGCTGATCCCCAAAGGCGAGGGCAGTGAGCCACTACAGCTCAGGCCGCTGTCGGTGCTGTCTGCAATTTATGGCGCCTGGTCCGGTATCCGCCTCCGTGACTGCCTCATCTGGCAAGAGAAGTGGGTGCACCGAAATGCATTTGCCTTCAGGCCGCAGAAGAGCGCCCTGGACGCAGCCACCCTACTGGCCGCCCTCATTGAGCGAGCACACCTACTAAAGCAGGCATTATCTGGCGCTGGCACTGACTACATGAAGTGTTTTGATTTGATACCACAACAAATCTCATTCCGGATGGCACGAGAGTTCGGCCTGGACCCCAAACCGCAAGCGGCATTGGAGGCCATGTATCAACAATTACACAGGGCGTTCAAAATAAACGGGGCACTAGGCTCCTTCTTTCACGCCACGAACGGCGTACTGCAAGGGTGTGCCATGAGCGTACTCATGATCAACATGCTCACCACAGTCTGGATGCGCGCCGTGGATGAGCTAGAAGGAGCTATCTCCGTGACGGTGCACAGCCTGCCGCCCATACCGCCCAAGCTGGAAGAGCCCAAGGAGCTGAGATACAGACGTAAACCCTCCCAGTCCACCGCGGTGACACGTTTTCGGCCACCATCGGCCCCGAGCAGGTGCGTCATGAAGACCTTCGGCTCGGGGATTGACCAGTTTGAATACTGGGAACACTCTAACCCCTGCACATGTGGCCATGGACCTCCACTTCCACCTCAGCAATCGCAGCCGCCACATCCCTCCTCCGCACCCGAGCCCGCATGCGATGAGCTGGTGGAAGAGGAGATGGCAGCATCAGAGGAGTCCCCACCCCCCAGCCCAGCGAAGCTCAGGGGTGCTCAACCCCAGCCACAAGAGGCGGGCACGATCCAGGTCGGGTCCATGGGCTATGCAGATGACACGTATCCGCTGCGATCTGAGGGCCAATACATGGCGCCGGTGATGCAGCTCACTGATGAGTGGCTGGCTCTCACCTTGCAAAAAGTGAACCCCAAGAAGTCACTGTCCATACAAGTACGACAATCCAAGGAAACTGCTCGCAAACACACGGTTCTCCAGGGGATCTCACTCCCCCTCCAAGCTGAATTTCGCTCGCTGGGGGTGGGTATTCGTACCAACCTGACCAGGGGGACGGGCCCGCTCCTGAAAAAGAGGACATCCAAGGGGAAACACCTGCTATCCAGAGTGAGGGGTGCACAAGGGGGCTTCAGCCGGCGAACGCACATCATTGCCACTCTGGTACAAGCCGCAGCCCTATGGGGTACCCCGGGGGCGGAGGTGTCCCGGAGGGATCTACAGAGTCTGGAGACGGCGGTGCTCCACAGTTTGTGGGGCACCTCGAGGCCTGGTAGGGCGAAGGAGATCATCTTCGTGCTGCTAGTACAGGGACACAGAGTGTCTCCATACATGAAAACCACGTATGACAAGGTATGTTGGCTCCTCGCGGTGGCGCGCACGCCAGGCACTCTACAGGTTGTGGTACAGTCATGCATTGAAGCTCGACAAGCGCAAGTACGGCCCACCACATCAGGACCGGTTCAACGAGCCCTCCTGGAGTTGGAAAGTCTTGGACGGAGGCAGGCGGATCATTGGTGGGTCTGGAATGTGCCCGGGGTGCCTGAAGAGATAGACATGACGCTCATAAACGAGGACAAATTCAAGCATATCCTGCGGGACTCCATCAGACGGCGGGCCCTGCTCTCGCTGGAAGATCGTCGACCGCGACAATTTCAAGGCATCTTAGGAGCCCTCGACAGGGAGGCCTGTCAAGTCCTTCTATCAGAAGGCACGGAATTTGATAAGGCGCTGCTGCGGGGCTGGCTCACAGGGGCGTTATGGACGGCTGCCAGGGCACATGCGGGGGGCCTCAGGGCGACACCGCTATGCCCATACTGCTCGCGGCAACAAGAGGACGATGAACACATCTTGTGGGCTTGCCCAGCCTGGGGCATACATCGATCCGGTGCCTGGCGCTCGCTTATGAGAATGGCGAGGGCACTGGGGCTATCGGACCAGGTCAGTAGTTGGCCCACGTGTTTACGGGTGTGTGGCTTGATGCCGGAACACCTGTCGCACGGCATCCCCAAAGGTCAGGTGCACGACTTCATGTACGGTTTTCATAGTATGGTGCTGCAAATTCTGCGGGCGCGGGCACACCGCGAAGATGTGCAGCTCTTTGACCAGCCCAAGACGAAACAAGGCAGAGGGTACCCATTCTGGCAGTTCATCGGGCCGCTACCGCGGCCGGAGCGCAGGGAGAAGCTGCGGATCCGCCAGCCCACAGCTCAAGAGTGGCGGTGGGACTCCGACTTTCGTGACGATCTGGTGCGATGGGTCAATGAGCTGGTCTGGATACCAGGGAAAGGGCAAGTCTCCTTCATGGAGCTAGCGATGGACTTCGAGTGCTTCGCGGCGCGCACCTTGCCGGCCTCGCCACAGGCTGTGTACCGGGTGACTGCCCTCCCGCTACCAGAAAGGGCAAGGGTTCTAAAGCTTGCCCTAGCGACCTTGCAAAAGCTGAGCGTGGCCGGGGCCGTGCTACCAGGTGGTGTGCTTACCAAATGCTCCTCCCTAGTCCCACTGGGAGCTCCCACAGTGGTGGGTGTGTCTGCGAGACCATATTTCACACGGCGCCCGGATATGCTGAAACTCCTACAAAACCTGCAGGAGTACTGTGAGCTGCGCTGGACGGCTGTGCTACAGGCACCGCCCCCCTCACCGGACACCAGGCAGAGAAATGCCCAGCGGGCCAAGGAACGGCGGGAAGCAACGGAGTCCAGCCCCAGCATCAGGGAGCGCATTCCCAAGCTCAAATACACGTCGTCGCTGCTGCCTGCTATGCACACCCCCAGGCATCTCACCGGCAGAGGAGGAGGTAAGAAGAGCGCCACCTTGTTCGCGGCTAACTACTTTCCAGCACACCGCAACCCTGGGGCTCCCCCCACGCGGCCCTACCGGTTGCTCCGACCTGCCAAGCAGGCGGCCCCGCCTCCACCTGATGTAGCTGTGGGCTCGAGTCACCAAGCGGCACTGCCGGCGGGGCGAACGGCAGCGCCCAGCGATTTGTCTCAGCGCGTAGATGCGCTAACCCCCCCGGATGCACCTCTGAGTTGGGCCCCGCTGTCGCCGTCACCCCCAATGCAGATGGAGTACACCTCGGAGGAAGGGCCCTCTACCCCGGAGGTCTTCTCCTCGTCGTCCTCATGGGAATCTGAGCCCATCAACAACGGGGGACACTACCGACGAGCGACTACGGGGCCCACATGCGGCCCCGCGCGGTCCCCACCGCCACGCGCAGTGCCCCGCACACGCGCTCCCAGGGCCCGATCCGTTCACCGGTCAGGGAACCCGGCACTGAGGAAGTCACAGCGTAAGGCGCCTCCTGTGCGGGCGCCCCGGGGGGTCAAAAGGCGGCAGTCAGTCACGGAAGGGCCGGGGAGCCCACGCCGCAAGCGACCCCAGCTGCAGCAAGGGGATGCGCAGTCACATACGGCCCTGGAGGCCCCAGACCGTCACGGGAGCCCAGCCGGAGCTCCCCTCCCCATGTCCCGGCATGCGCTCTCGTACCTACAGCTCACAGGAGCCATCACTCCTGAGCGGGCGTCACGCATAGTGGTGGTAAGCACCCCAAAGGGGCAGCGCACCCCACTACCGACACGGAGCCCGGAGCAGCCTCCAAACGAAAAGGGACGCGACATCCCCCCGGGGATAGCAAGGATGTTGCAGCAGATCCGAACGCCTCAAGCACGGCCACAACCGCTACCGCCCAGAAGGGAAACACGGCCCAGCGCGCGGACTTCACGCGCCGCCGCCCTGCCCACCGGCCCTCCGGCGGGGTTCAACATAATTAGCACCCCGTCTCCGCGGGTGCTGAGTAGGCCAGGGCAATACTCGCCATCTCCGGCATGGTCGCCGGCGGTGACTTCCAGCTGGCACTCAGTGCGGCACGTGTCCCCGGAACATTGGTCGCCCGCATGCACACCGGGGGGGGGGGGTCTAACCGACAGCAGGACTCACCTCACCTGCCCCCCGTCCTGCTGGCGCCCCTATTTGAGAGCGCCATGTCTACCCTGCGAAGGGACAGCACTCAGAGTGCGTCTGATGAGGACGTGCAACAATACGCAGTCCGGTGTTCTGCCCCCCCCCGACCTGCCCCCCGCCCTGCTGGCGCCACTTTTTGAAAGTGTGATGTCTGCCCCACGAGCGGGCAGCACTCATCGTGAGTGCGATGAGGACATGGGTCAGTACGAAGTCCAGTACTCTGTCCCACCCTCCGTGGGGGAGTGCCCCCCTAACCCCTTTACCTTTCCCTCTCTTCGCGGAGCACAGCGTCTCTGCACGGAATTGCCTGGCATGGCCCGACAGGGCCAGGGGTGGGTTCGTGATCCCCATGCACGACACTCCACCATGCTGTACAGCATGCAGGAGAGTACTCTGTCTCCCAACAGTGCGGCAGGGCTCATGAAGCATGGACGGGCCTCACGTGAGGCAACCTAAAGGACGGAGGGAGGAGCCTCTTGTCATACAGGGCGGCAGCTCTCCAAAAACCCGCGCGACTTGCCCCTTGGGTGAGTTTGGGGGCTGGAATGGGTGGAAGCCCCATGGACTATTGCTCCTTAATATGATTTCCTTCCTGTACTTTGCCTTCAAAAGCTTCTGGTCAGTCCATATTTTTCAAGGCTGTTTTGCTTGGGGAATGCAGCCGCCGGACTGCATCTCGTCACAGCCTTGGGTCATTCATTGACCAAGTCATTGACCGAGTCTTGGTGACTGTGGCTGAGTCTTCGGCGCACAGAGGCCATCGCAGCATAAACCCTTCACTGGATGATGCAGGGGGAAGACGCAATGTATGGAAGGTGATACCCAAACCAAAGGCTTGCGCCGCCACCCTCCCTCTGCATCTTGCACCGTGCTGGGTCCCTGCAATTGCCCTGTGTGACAGAGCTACTGGCCAGGCTGGTTGGCAGGCAGGCAGGTTGCATCCCCAATTCAACATTGCATAGATTGGGCAGCTTGTTGAGTCTGAGCTGTCTGTCTGTGTGCAGCCTGATTCTCCACAAAGGCACAACAACTGCTCTTACCTTGGACTGGGGCACCAGTCCAGGCCTCTCATTGCATCGACGGTCACAGTGATCGCTGTCTCTTCCCAATTTACAGGCTAACCCCTCCTTCCAGGACAGGAAGCGTCGGGACTACGCGTTTTTGGAAAGGGGGCTTCCTGTGCAACTGCGAAGGAGGGGTTGGTGTCCAGACACAGAACCTCCAGAAGGGCTGTTGTCTCTGGGTGACAGGGGTGCAACCTTCCCTGGGGGTTTGTTGGCTGTGTGCACCGGGACAGGTGGGGGGGCAGGTTGCTCCGGTTGCGTTCCCTTGCGCTGCATTCCCAGTGTGCCCGACGGTATAGTACTGCAAGCAACACATGCACAGGGCCTTTGCAGCCCTCTTCCGACCCCCCCCCCCCCCGCCGTCACCCTCGAACGTCTCGGTACCGTCTGATGGGGGAAATGGTATGCGACCTTTGTTGCCTAGTGTTCTCATTATGCTCGAGTTGCACAAGTGCAAAACAAGTGTGCGTTTGATATGGGGACAGGTTTTTTACTGAGCTTGAGTGTTCTAGGTACATCTCAGAATCCATTCAGTTGCCCTCTTGACTCGCATGCAACTCCACCTCCTTCACTCACCAGCAGATATAAAATTGTTTGGCCAGGTATGGGCAGCTTCAAGGGTTTTGATGTATTTTTCCAGGCCAAGCGATACCGCCCAGGTACCAAGCTTTGGCGGAAGTACTGCAAGACCCGCCAAGCCCATTCCACACCAAACTCGGTACCAGTGCAATCCCATTGTTTCATTGCATGCAATTCTTGTGCTGCGTCCCCGGTGCAATGTTGTCCCAGTGCCCCTGCGTGGTGTTTCGGTGCCAAGACTGAGAAGTGTCATTTTGTAATTGTTCCTCAACGAGGGAGACCGCTGTGCTGAGTGCCAAGATGACCAGGCGGGGTTTACATCCTCAACCATCTTGCTTTTGTCCATTTTTTGGCATGAAAAAAAAAGCGATCCGCCATCTCTCCTGAGCCAAGTTGAATTTGCAGCAACCACCGGCAACATTGCAGACAGTGGGCACGGAAAGGTGCCGGATGCCACAGGAGCACACTCTGCACAGAACGGAGTATCTCAGTCCCTAGTTGAGGTTCAGGAAGGCTTATGGTCAGAACCCTGCAGTTCACATGGTATCCCCTCTCAGAAGCACACCGAAATAGTGCAGAGAAAACCCCCTTGTGAGCAGGGGTACAAATATTCCACAAAACTGCAACCCGCCCTACAAATGACCACGGTGAAACGGTACAATGCAATGCATAAAATGATGTTATGATTGGATGGTAAATATGAAATGATATATATGCCCAAACAGAAGCACCATGCATGTGGAATCTGAGATGCAAAACCACACCGCAAAGATTTGCAGCTGTCCTTCTGAGCGTTTCAAATACCAATTCCCTTTGGTCGCAAAAATTTCAACATGACCATGGGTGACCGTGAGGGCGTTCCTTTTACGCAGTGGCAAGGCAAGTGACGAAAAAGTTGTGAGGACCTTCAACGACATCAGGCCTTTGGCATTTCAGTAGAATAGCTGGATCTAAAGTACCTCCCCCCATTGTCATCACAACTACCAAGTATCAATAATGGGGCAAACCTCCAAGGTGGATGTACAAGGAGACCCATGTCAGGTTCTGCAAGGGGAGGAGCCGAAGGTGCACACTGGGACGTGTGAATCCCCCATGATCAGTGGTGCCCTTCTAGGAAGAGCAGTGCCATCTGGGGAGCGGGGATGGTAAAGGACCACTAAAAGCCCCTGGTGGCACTTCCCCAAGGGGCATCAGGTAGCTGAATTTCCCTTGAGGACCACAAAGTCCACGCTGTGGTACAAACCCCAAAGTCCTGGACCATGACCTTTTGAACCAATGAATCATTTTCATTGTCACTGGACATGGAACCCAAGGCATCCTAGGGTATCCTGTTTTGAGGGGCCGCTTTAAGCGCAGTGCAACTATTTGGGCATCTGGCCGTAGTAGAAACCCATAGTTTGTGGTACTTTGGGCATCATTGTTGTTTGGTAGTAGGTTCTGATGTATTGGGGATATGGCATTTTCAGATTTTCACCTTGTTTCACCCATTTCTACCTTTTTGCACACATTTTTTGCTCATTATCACCACACCCACTCTTTTTTTAAGTCGATTTCTCCCCACCATGGGGACCCCGAAAAGGTAGGGGTGATGTAGCCAATGGGCCCAATTGTGGGCCTTCAACCTTCCGGTGCTATTGAGGAAACCGGGCTCGCATCACATGCGGCACACATGGTAACGCGACGCAATGCAACGTAAACCCGGTACTAGGATTGACCCGGTTTCCTCAATAGCACCGGACGGTTGAATTGAAGCGTGGGAGTCCTTATCCCCAACTCAATGGGCCACACCAAAGTGTGGGAGTCTGTATCCCCAATGCAAGGGGCCACACCGAAGCGTGGGAGTCCGTACCCCCAACTCAAGGGGCCACACCGAAGCGTGGGAGTCCATATCCCCAACTCAAGTGGCCACACTGAAGCATGGGAGTCCATCACCCCAACTCGAGGGGCCTCCAATGTGGAGAGAACTGTGAACCAGTTATCCTCAATCGCACCGGAAGGTTAACAATAATTGGCGGGGCGGATCATCACTTGCTCCATATACATGAGAATAGCTCACCGTCTTGACCCCCAAAAAGATGGTGTCCAATGGTGGATTAAGCGTTGTGGTGGATCTCAGTCCTTAAGGACGCAAATCAGTTATATGCGTATTGATGCCTACTCTGCCGAGGAGTTTTGGCTAAAGTATGGGCACAATGAGATACTTCCACGTGAACATTTGTTCCGCTTCTTTTTTTTTCTAAGCACACTCCACCTCATAGGTGTGCTCATCTCCTCTCTGGAGCGACGGGGTGCTCTAAGGAGGCTTGGGGGGCAAGTATGCATTGTGTTCATTCTTACTTGAATGGCATTGTCGCTGAAATTTGATGGGCGGAGCCCCCTCTACCTAAACGCCACTGCCGCACAAGACCCGGCATCCTGGGCCAACGCCCGCCACCAGACATGGCCCCTACAAAGCGACGAAAGCTTGTCACTCTTGAAGACCTATGGGGAATGGCACACACGTGATGCAGCATGTTTAACCCCCTTAAATCTTACGCATTATAGGCTTGCCATATGGCGTGGCGGTTTTGCCTACCGCAACAGAGAGCCCTCTGTTATACGCATGTGAACTCTGGGTCTTTGCCATGTGCCCCGCTTTGCGGGGATCCACTGTATCATATGCTGGAGACGCCCACTTTCCCAAGCACAGTCTTGAGTACTCTTTGAACTTCTGGAGTCAGTCAAAAAAAAAAAAAAAAAAAGAAATTTGATGGGCGGAAAGATTGTCGGAGTGGAACCACGTCCCACACTTTCCGTATTTTGTCACACATTACGCGGACAATATGCCCATCGCTTCCATAGGAGGCATCCTTTGTGATGTCCTCTTCAATCCAAAATATGCTGGTTGTGTATCTAAAGTAACGGTTGCCATTGATAGTATTGGGAACATCGTTTGGATTTGTCCATTGGCCCCTGGGACATTGGCGGATGTTCTCATTTGGGATCGCGAAGGGCCCAAAAGGAGCAAGGGGCATTATATGGATTATGAGATTGGCTCCATGGATGGTGCATACAAGGGGCGCCTCCATGTGGCATGGCCATTTATTGGTCGAAAGACTTTGACCGAGCGACAAAAGGAGTACAATGATGTTCATGGGGGTGTTGCCTGAACCGTGCGCGCACCGTGCGTCCTTTTGCGTATTCTGTGTCCACCAGATCCACAATGCCTGAATCTGAGCTGCCCTAGCTTGTCGCCGGACTGCCTTTGTACTACCACCGCTCCAACGGGGATAGGGTGTCGGCCACTGTCGTTGACCCTTCTCCAAGAGGTGGGCGTCGCGTCTACATTCAGTACGAATTGGGTGGTGAAGAGGTCTTGTACGAGCATGCACCCGAGGAGCAGTTGGAGTTTGCAATTGTGACTGCTGAGAGCCCCGATTCCCCCCAACTTGTGCACCATGAGGCGCTGATGGACGCTTTGCTGGAGCCCCAATTACCTGAAGTGGAAGCTGAAGCCCCTAGAATTGATGATCATGAGCCAGAATGCTGTGGCGGATGAAATTGAAATTCCCGTAACCCAACCAGTGTTGTCGCTTGTGTTGTCGCTTGTGCATGGTTTGTTACGGAGGTGCGTGCAAGGTGCAGAAATTGGGAGCCTGGAACCTGTGACAAGAACACGTACCTGCACATGTATGGACTACACCTACGCAGGAGGACAATGATGATGAGGATGTTGTGGGTGATGATGGGGATGAATATGCCCTTTGTTGCACCAAGTCTGACCCTGAAAAGATGTCCATGTGTAACAAGTGTGAACTACAATATTGTATGGATTGCATTGACTCACACACATGTGACAATGTGACATTTCTTTAATTCTGCAACTGTGTCATGTTGTGCACACAAGTTGCGTATTCTCAATTTGTACTTAGTTGACAATGGAACAAAAAGACATTTGTGTGTTGTTGAGGGTGGCGACCAATGCGCTGTTCATGGCTTTTCCAGTTGTGCATGATTGCAACTTTCTTGAGCTGGGGCAGTTTGGGTCACCTAATTCAAAGGGGGTTTCCAAGGGGTGTGCTTGGGGGCTCATCGGGGGGAGCATAGTCTAAGTGTGCAAGGATTCCCCCTGATGTAGTGTGGGGCGACTCATGTCACCTCTATATCAGTCGTGCAGACCCCCCCCCCCCCGGTGCTTGTGGGAGTCGCTCTCAGCACCCCCACACCACCCAGGAGGGAGGCACCACACAATCACGCACCAGTCCTAACGTCCTCTCCGCGTAGGCCAGCGGGACCCTTGAGCAGTCATACCTCGTTGGACACACCGGCCAGGAACTTATTTACTCCAGGCATGATAGGATTGATCCGTAACGACCAGGATGACCACCTTCTGGAGTTGCAACCCCAAGCATTGTTTTTGGATGATGCATCCAGCGATGAACACATGAACCACAGTAAGTCCAGTCGTGCCTCTCCTATACACAGCCACTCCCGCGCTTCTCTTACCTCCCTGGACCTGCAGTCAACAGATTCGACCATAAGAGCCACAACCGTCTCACAAGCATGGTCCTCAAGCGACTGTGAATCAGACTACAGCAATTATCTTGAAGCGTGCAGGCTGCTGGGGCTGTCACCCATGGTGCAGCCAGCCAAACGTAGGCGATGTCGGTCATATTCTCCAAGCACAGAGGCCAGCTCTGGCACGCTGGACTCTGGACATCACAGTGATGTTCCCTCTCTGCCATCTTCCTTTGAACCTTGATCTCACTTTTCTGTTGGGGAAGGTAAGAGACATAGACGGCCCAGCGGAGAGAGTAGTGGTAGTCTTCGGTCGACATGAGCGGGGGTTCGATTCCTGGTTCCCCTACACATGGAACTCTCCAGAGGGCATCGTTGGGACCACCCGCCCATACACTAACACGCGCCACTGCCGGTACCGCCGGGGGATCGGGTGGAAGTCTTGTCTGTTTTAAGTCTATTTTACCTCTCTGGCAGCATCCCTTCCTGAGGAAAAGAAGCGCAACATCGCACCACACACCTGTAGCAGCGCGCGCCGCCACCGGTACTCGAAGGGATGGTGGGAGGTCCCGTCCGTTTTGTGACGGCAACAGGGATCGGGCCGGCGCCAGCACGAATGGCGCCACTCAAGTAGCGGCCTCCTCAGCCTGCTTTTGCCCCCCTCTCGCAGTCAGTCCCGTCGTGGTACTCTACCACACAGTTATACTCTTTGTCTCTGAGCTTTGATGACAGGCAGTCAGCAAGTACAACCTTGCAGCTACAACCAACTCACTAGTGTGGTCTCAAGCGACACGGAATCACGTAGTAACATATATTTTGAAATGGGAAAACTACAAGGGCTGGCGGCCCTGGTGCTGCCGGCCATGATCATCTTCCACTGGCACAGAGGCCAGCTCTGGCACTCTGGACCTTGGGCATCACAGGGATGGTCCCCCACCTCCAACCTCCTTTGAGCCTTAACATTACTCCTCCGCTACAAGTCCCATGGCACAGCATATACTTGACCAACTGTGGTCAGCCACAGGCGAGGTAGTGCTGAGGTTATTGAACTGGTAGTGCGCCTTTTTCCGTCTAGTACGATGCAAACCTCTCGGGGTTGACAAAATAAGGCCCATATGTACATAAGCGACAGCAGTCGAGTGTGTAGCATGGCAATACAATGGCCCTGGCCACACGTTGTGGAACTGCCGAACATTGCTGAACATTGCTGCATATGCATACCAGGACGTGCATGTGTGGAGCGCTTTGTGACCTGCGTATGGCCTGATGTAGTGTGTTCTTGGCCATGTGTTTGTGTTGTGCCTTCATGATCCTTGCTCACTCCCCATACATATCTATTTTGAGGTGATGGTACTGTCTCCCAGGGGCACCATCACTTGGCCACTGTCCTCAGGGGGCGAGGGGGGGGGTTGCTCAACCGGCATCAAGGTGAGGGGTGTCTCCTGCAGCCCAGACAGGCTGTTTGTGCAACACGGGGTGGAGCCCACCAGGGGCAGACCAGTTGTGAGGGGGAAGGGGATGACAAGGGTACCCCACACCAACATCAACAACCCACTCATGGGTACCCATGTCCCCCCCACCGCACCCAGGGTCCCCTCCACCCCGCTCAGTGTGCCCCTCCCACGCGCCTTTTCGCACAACAGGATGCGCCACCGACTTCAACACCAAAAGTGGTATCTGGCCGCAGAGCCTACCGTGATAGCCAGGGGTCACCACTGTTTGGTGCAGGGGATGCCGCACCCCTTGGGCCACCGGAGGGACCCCTGCAACGCCGTGGAATGCCGTTGTTGGTGGCGCGTGCAGGGGATACAGCGCCCTTTGGGCCACCAAAGTGACCCCCACGGTGCAGGTTGGACCGTCAGTTGACGCACCCTGGGGATACTGCACCCTTTGGGCCACCAAAGGGACCCCAGCAGCGCAGTACGGACTTTCAGGGAAGTGTTGGGCCGCACAGATGTGGAAACGTGGCAAGGTATGGGGTGGACAACCTGAGTGCGGAGGGGAGTGGGCAGCAAAAACCATAAAATGACCCCTGCACTAACCAGCACAACCCTGGTGTGCCAACTACTGTGCTCCGCTGATGCGGAAACGACACCAGCAGGAACACAGGCCGCAGCGGCCGCCAGAACACAGCCACCCGATGCAGCATGCGAAGGGCAGAACGGGTGACTGTCCAGGGCCCCGTGACGAAACAGCAACCCGACGGACCACATGCCCACAGAAACATAGCAAGGCAGATGGTGGATGACCAGAATGCGGAGGGGAGTGGGCAGCAAAGGCTGAGAAACGACCCCCGCAGCAAGCAGCACGGCCCCAGTACGCCAACTACTGGGCTCCGCCAACGCGAAAACAACGGCGGCCCACAGAACGCAGCGACCCGACACAGCATGCGAAGGGAGGAACGGGTGGCTGTCCAGGGTCCAGTCAAGAAACAGCAACCCGACGGACCGCGTGCCCAAGGAAACGCAGCGGGGTGGGTGGTGGATGACCGAAGCATGGAGGGGAGAGGGCAGCAAAGACAAAGACACTGCGACACGACCCCTGCAACAGCCAGCGCAACCCTGGGACACCAACTGCTGGGCTCCGCTGACGCGAAAACGACACCAGCAGGAACACAGGCCGCAGCGGCCGACAGAACGCGGCGACCCAACGCAGCATGCAAAGGGAAGAACAGGTGACTGTCCACGGCCCCGTAAAGAAAGAGCAACCTGACATAATGTCACACAACGGGGCAGAGGTGAAACTCCTGAAATCATTTGCCTTTTTGAATCTGCAGATCAGCTATTGTCTAGTTGTTACAGGGGAAGGTATGGGCTGTAACAATAAAATCGTATGTTACAAATAATAGCGCATCAAATTGTTGATGCTTTCCTCTTGAAACACCACCCTTTGAGCCACCAGCATTCATGGGCCCAGCCCCTGCCCTTGAGTAGGACTAGCACCCAGTGCAACTCCCAGGACCCCCTCCCCCCCTCCCCCTCACAAAACACAAACAAATGTGCACCACCGCACCATGTAAACCAATATGGGGACCACTGCCAGCCTAAGGGAGAAGAAAGAATCCATATGATCCATGTCTACACTTCCACCAGCCAAATCCTCCACGCCACCGGCTCCGTTGTGGTACAAACAAACCCACAACCTGAAAAGGCCCCACCTGCAAAGTGATCAAAAGTGTACAGCTGTCCAAAGGAGAAAATCCTTTGCCTGGACGCGGTGTGCTGGGCCATGGTGCGAGAAACAGTGGGGAGAGCCCCATAAATGTGAAAGACAGTGCCATCAGGGCTACACAAAGTGCCACAACGAGGGGATGCATACAAGGGGACACCATCAACACAATCCTTGAAAATAGCGAGTTGGTTTTCCCGTCCTCCACCTGTCTGTGGGTTGGAGACCTATGCCGGGGACAGTTATGTAGTCATGGACACCCCTCGCCCCCCTGGCCATAATCTGATTCACTGATTCACTGATACACTCAAGTCCAACTACAACGTGCATTGGTCCAAACTCCACTCTCCTGTGTTCTTTACAACATTTCGGCTTTGTTCTAGCACACTGTGTCTGCCTGGAACTCCAGTAATTGCACACCGATTGGAGAAGGATGTACTGAGCAGCTAACAAGGAGTTGGGGCATAGGTGCTTTGGTATCACCCTGCTCACCGTGCTCAATGGTTGCAGTGCAGTCACAGCAGACCGCAGGTTTGCAACATCCGGGGCCACCACTGACTTTTGTTGCCCCCCTGAATTACACAGCACATTCGGAGAACCATCTGGCACACCTAATGAGCTTTTCTGGCAAAAAACCCCGGAACCCCTGGTGTGCATCAGACTGCATGCTCCATTGCTGTGGTGTCCCCTTTTGCATATTCCTCCAGATCTGAGTGAATGTTGCTGCCAGTGATTCATGCCTGCCAAAAAGAATGTGCCAAAGCCTGCACCGGACGGCTACTATAACACCCGCACGGTGCCTGGTGTGTGGGTTGAAGGGTGAGGGTGAGGGTTGAGGGAGGGGCAAATTGTGATGAGGACAGGCATCTGGGTTCCATCAGATTCAGGGGCTGTTGCTGTACTGCATATGCACTGTGTGCCACCGTAGGCCAGTGGCTCACCGCTCCACTTTACCTTTTGCAAGCCGGGTCCAAATGGGAGAGGGTAGTATGCCTTGTGGTACCCGAATTAAGACGGGATGGGTGTCATCGGGAGAATTTTCGTGCAGGGCTATGGCTTTGTTCTCATGGTTTTCAACACCCTCCAGGTCACTTCTTCCCAGTGTGGGTACTGCACTATGCAGCATGGGCGACAACATTTATTGACCATGAAGGGGATGGGTGTTCGCCCCGCCAGCAGTGGATAATGCACTGTGTAGCACGTGTGACCGTAGCGTGGTGTGTTGGGTCTACCTCAAGGCTTTCTGGTTGAGCAATACAACATAAGCTGACTCGCCTTCATGGCGTAGGCATAGCCGTCCATAACAAAGGCATGCTCCCACGGTGGGGGTAGTTGTCTCGGCTTTTACAAGAGGAGGGCACGGTTTGTAGCCAAAACTGCATGGCCTACTGGGGTCTCTTATCAGAAGGGGGGGGGGGGGGGGGCTTGCCATAAGAGAAGATGCAAGGCCCCCGCCTCACAGCAAAAAAAGTGGCGGCTCCTATGACATGGGCTCAGTGGGTCTCAGTGTGATTTTCGTGTTTGTTTCCCCGCAGGCACGCCACAGTTTACTGTGGATGGATTTAAGCACCAGCGGCCAGATGTGCAGCATTACTTTCTGACGTATGCCATGCATGTTACTGTCTGTTGGCACACTTGTATTGCAAATCAAAGAAAATGGGGCTTCTCCAGTAGCTTAGAGCATGAGAGCTGGGAGGGCTGGGACATCTATCGGTATGGGGCTATGGGTAGGTGTGCTGCAGCGCTGTGTCCACTGAGTTTGCTCAGTCAGTAGGTCAACGAGGCCGAGAAGACTGCTGAGACATTGTGACAGTCGTTCTATTTGCTGTCGCCGCAAGTTTCATCAACGGCTATCTGACCGACGGATTATTTGGAGCGCCTGCGGCTTTTCATCAGTGATGCCCTTTCACAAATTGGCTGCTCTCCAGAAGCCCGCTCCACTAGCCCTCCATTTCTTATCCTGCAGGCATTTCCACGCAGACCATTATGATGGGCTAAACAAATCGTTCGATGCAGGCATTATTTGTATGTTCCAGGAGCTTCGGCAGTGGGGCTGCTGTTACCTTGCAAGGGCTTCTGTGTTTACAAGCAGAATTATTGTGCACGTGAGGCGTCGGCACATTCAGTGAATGGTGTGCTTTGGGTGACTACAGATGCAGAACAACTGGATGCTTCATCGTTCATGTAGTGCTTTCTCCTGCATGTTCAACTGACATGTGCATGCATGAGTCCGTCAGGGCTGCAGATGGGTTGTGTACTGGTTGTGTATGGATTGCGTATTGGGTGAAGGCTGGTTGTGAGAGATGACATAGGATGAGAGGCTCCATGAAGCCATGCGGGACACTCGGGTGGAAACCATACTCTGACACCCCTCTTCCAGCAGTGTAGCATAATGGATCAACACTTGAAGTGACGCAGCCTGATGGTGATTGTGCCCCCTTCCGGCAGGCCAAAATCACCTCGAAGAGGGTTGTTAGATCAAGCGCAGGTGCGTACGCCATATACCCCCCTTTTTTGGGGTCATTCGCGTACCATACCCCCAGGTATGGTACCGGATGTCCAACCCCTTGTAAAATCATCATTTTAGGAGAGAAAATGATCCCCCAATGAATTTTTCGTTTTTGACCCCTTTACCACCCCGTACCCGGGTACCCCTTTTTGGGGGGGTGGGGGTGGGGGGGTGTCGGGGGGGGGGGGGGGGGTCAAAACTTCTTTGCGTATTCTGGGTGCTCTGTGTGGATTTGGACCCAGGTCCCGGGCAACTTTTTTCTTGTACATGGACCCCCTAACCCATGGCGGGGGTCTCGGGTCCGAACTCCGGGTACCCCTGGTCGCCCCCCCCTATGGGCCCTTGCTAGTGAGGACTTAGCCGTTTTCACGCTGGATAAGGCTGTTTAGTGATACCTGCAAGATTTCTGAAATCACCTCGCAGAGGTTGTTAGATCAAAGCCAAGCAGGCGTATATAGGGGAAAACGCCACATACCCCCCATTTTTGGCCTTTTTGGGCCTATTCGCGTACCCTACCCCAAGGGGTTGAATTGTTAGTTTAACCCCTTGTAAAATCAATATTTTGTCCAATAAACGCATCCCCCAATGAGTTTTTGGTCCGGACCCCCCCAGACCCCCCCACTTGAAACCCACTTTTTTGAGGTTTTTAGGGAGGGGTGGGGGGGGGGTGGGGGGGGGTCAAAAATGTCGAAAAAATGACCCCCCTTTTTTTTGGGTCAAAAATCATGAATCTTTTGGTTTTTTTCGATTTTGAGCCGAAAAGGTGTTTCCGGGTTCCGACTCCATAGGGTTTGTATGGGGCAGAGTGGGACGAGCGCTTATGCAGTTTATGCACTTTTCAGCCATTTTTGGTATGTTGGCGGTTTTGGCGACCTCGGTGACCCCGTGGTATCCACTTTGAGGGGTGTGAGTGGGGATGTTGTGACAATATATGGCTACTAGGATATGGAAGGACGTTTTTTGCAGTCTCTAGCCTTGCTTAGGACCGTTCACAACCCGTGCCAAAGACGCGAAATGACTGTTTCCACCAATAATGTACCAATCCCCGAGGAGCCCCCCCCCCCCCCCCCCCCGGACTTGATACCCAAATAGGGTGAGAAACACGTAAATACGGCCTAAAACATGCTTCACATAGCTTGAATGGTCATTTTGGGTGGTCACAATGTCAAAAACACAAGGTTCGAAAACTTCGATTTTTGAGCTGCCTAGGGTGAAAGACTGCATAAGCAGGTTGTGTACCAATCCCTTGGGAGACCCCCCCCCCCCCCCGGACCTAATACCCAAATAGGGTGAAAAACACGTAAATACGGCCTAAAACAGGCTTTACATACCTTGGATGGTCATTTTAGGTGGTCACAAAATCAAAAAAACAAGTTTCGAAAACTTCGATTTTTGGGCTGCCCAGGGGGAAAAACTGCATAAGCAGGTTGTGTACCAATCCCCTAGGAGACCCCCCCCCCGGACTTGATACCCAAATAGGGTGAGAAACACGTAAATACGGCCTAAACAATGCTTTACATAGTTTGGATGGTCATTTTGGGTGGTCACAATGTCAAAAAAACAAGGTTCAAAAACTTCGATTTTTGAGCTCCCTAGGGTGAAAACTGCATGAGCAGGTTGTGTACCAGCCCATTCACTAGGCCACAACCTGCTTATGCAGTTTTTCCCCCTGGGCAGCCCAAAAATGGAAGTTTTTGAAACTTGTTTTTTTGATATTGTGACCACTTAAAATGACCATCCAAGGTATGTTAAGCATGTTTCAGGCCAAATGTACATGTTTTTCACCCTATTTGGGTATTAGGTCCCGGGGGGGGGGGGGGGGGGGGGCTCCCAAGGGATTGGTACACAACCCGCTTATGTAGTTTTTCACCCTAGGCTGCTCAAAAATCGAAGTTTTCGAAACACGTTTCTTTGATACCGTGATCACCTAAAATGATCATCCAAGGTATGTAAAGCATGTTTTAGCCGGTATTTATGTAGTTTCCACCCTATTTTGGGTGTGTGTTGCTCGGGGTAGATTCTCTGCGAGGTGGACTTGCCGAAGGCAATAGAATTTTGACTTTTTCGGAAAGCCTGCTGTCGCCCCTGGGATGGGTTTGGGTGATGATGATTTAGTGACAATACGGGTCCTTGAGCACCCATGGGGACCCACGTATTGGCCGCCAAGCCCATATAGCCCGAGCCATGGTCCCCCCAAAAGCCCCAAAATTGCCGTTGTGTAGGCTGTTTAGTGACACCTGCAAGATTTCCGAAATTCGCCTTTTTCCGAAACCCTTCTGTCACCCCTAGAGTGGGTTTGGGTGATGATTTAGTGACAATAAGGGTACTTGAGCACCCATGGGGACCCACGCAGTGGCCGCCAAGCCCATATAGCCCGAGCCATGGCCCCCCCAAAAGCCCCGAAATTGCCGTTGTGTAGGCTGTTTGGTGACACCTACAAGATTTCCAAAATTCGCCATTTTCCGAAACCCTTCTGTCGCCCCTGGGATGGGTTTGGGTGATAATTTAGTGACAATACGGGTACTTGAGCACCCATGGGGACCCACGTAGTGGCCGCCAAGCCCATATAGCCCGAGCCATGGGCTACCCAAAAGCTTATAACTCACCTGTTTGTAGGTGGTTCAATGGCGTTTGGTGTGTGCACAAACTGCTCCAGCAGTTTTCCACCCTCTACAGGTCAAAAATGGAAATTTTTGCAAAACATTTTTTTGATATTGTGACCACTTACAATGATGAAATATGCTATGTAAAGCATGTTTTAGCCCCCTTTTATGTGTTTTTCACCCTATTTGGGTGTTCGGGGGGGGGGGGGGGGGCTCCCTAGGGGTCTAGGGCACAACCTGCTTATGCAGTTTTCCCGCCTCGGCAGCTCAAAAATGGAAATTTTCCGAAACTGATTTTGTTGATACTTTGACCATCCAAAAAGATCAAATATCCTATGTAAAGCATGTTTTAGCCCCCTTTTATGTGTTTTTCACCCTATTTGGGTGTTCGGGGGGGGGGGGGGGGGGGGGGGCTCCCAAGGGGTGTAGGGCACAACCTGCTGATGCAGTTTTCCCGCTTCGGCAGCTCAAAAATGGAAATTTCGGAAACTGATTTTGTTGATACTTTGACCATCCAAAATGATCAAATATCCTATGTAAAGCATGTTTTAGCCCCTCTCTATGTGTTTTTCACCCTATTTGGGTGTTGGGTGGGGGGGGGGGGGGGGGCTCCCAAGGGGTCTAGGGCACAACCTGCATATGCAGTTTTCCCGCCTCGGCGGCTCAAAAATGGAAATGTCCAAAACTGATTTTTTTGATACTTTGACCATCCAAAAAGATCAAATATCCTATGTAAAGCATGTTTTAGCCCCTCTTTATGTATTTTTCACCCTATTTGGGTGTTGGGGGGGGGGGGGCACAACCTGCATATGCAGCTTTCCAAGCTCAGCAACTCAAAAAAGGTTGCCCCTCTCCCCTCTTCGAGGTGCCTTGCCGAAGGCAATAGAATTGTTGGTGTAATTGGTGCCATAGTCGCCGGAATTTGTTTTGGGAGGTATTTACAATTCTGCCGTAAACATTTTCGTCAAAAGGGTCAGAGTTTCATACTGACCTCAAATATGCCTTTTTTGAGTGCTGGGGCTTGGATCATCGCCCCCTCCCCCACACCTTCCTGCTAGAAGTCCCAAATTTTGGGGGGGTGAGTTGGTGTGTGGATTCCACCTAAGTGTCCCCGTGAATGAAGCCCGCTCTCATTCAAAAGCCCTTCAAGACCACAGGTGAGAGGGCATTTAAGCGATCTGCATGGTAGCACTGGTAGCCCGGTCTCTCTTAACCCTGGCTACGCCTGCATGCATGCATGCATGCATGCATGCATGCATGCATGGTCTGACCCTGGCTTGTTTGTTGCCGATGGAATGTTTGCGTAGACATCAGATTTTGACATTCTATTCCGCTTTGCTGGTTTGGGAGGGAGCGTTAGCGCGCGGGGCGTGCGCAGGGCAACTTTTTGGGCTATTTCCAATCCCTACCCCTGTGGGACCCCTCCGATTTTGTCCCCGCGAGTCCTAGGGCGCCAACCGGGCTGCCTATGGGTACCACGTTTGCTTCCTCTACACTTCGGTGCATTCGAAGGGGCTAGTACAATCAAAAGCAGCCTGAAGGCATGTCCCTGTATTCCGACGGTAGCCTCCAAACGGTGGAAATCACGGGCTCCGAGTACCAAGCCGCGGGAGTTGCCATGACAAAAGGACCCCTGCACATTCTGGCCCGGGTACATCGACAACATGGCCGTGACCAAATGTGCTCACAAACGACCCACGTGGGAGTGCTCTTATTCCGACGTCCGCCAGAAGGTGTGTGATCACACGCAACACAAGCGAGTCATCATGGAGTAGATCCCTAGTCACTGTCAAGAGTCCGAGGCCCACAGTGCAGAGGAACGTGAGCAAATCCGGCGCAATGGGGAGGTGGACTTGCTCGCCAAAATGGCTACATGGCTACCGGTCCCAGACTACGATCCCATCTGTCCGGAGGATATAGCAGTCTGTGGCAGTCTGTTGAATGTTGTGTACGGATGGTTTGTTGCTTCATTTGGTAGGCAAGGGGCAGCTTTTGGTCTACTCAGGGGCTTCATACGGTAATGGTAAACTCGGGGACTCAATTTGGGAACGTCTTCATAAAAGTAGCGCGCAGGGTGCGCGCAAGGCGCGCGCGCCAGGGTGGTCCTTTGGGACTGAGATTCCTTTTCTGTTAAGGACCACCCGTAAGGACCGCCAACCACCACCAACCGCCACCAACCGCCAACCGCCACCAACCGCCAACCGCCGACTGACGCCTTTGGGAAACCTGGGTACAGGAACACTTCTTTTTTTTCTTTGTTAAGGGCCGCCCTGCGCTGTGCGCAGGGCAAACACCCCCCCTGGTTGCCAAAGAAATTTGCAATGGGATACTCTTGATTGGAGAGGCCTATCTGACTCACACGACCCCTGTCCCACAGTCCGGAGATCCCTGCTAAAAAATTGCGACCTTCTGCCTCAGATTGCTCAGAGATTACTGCCAATTTGCTGCAGTACAAGTATGGCATTCGACCGGATTCTGTCAGCATCTTGCCACTGGAGAAGGAGGTGGACGTGTATGGTGTGCCCTTGCTTTTGTACAAATTATGCTGATGGCATGCCACCTGTTAACACCAAAGCGGCTATTGCCCGTCGTTTGGCAGTTGACAAAGGTAAAACCTCGGTAAACCTGGTAAAGCTCACTTTTAATCCACAAATTGAACAAATTGGTTGTAGACTAAGGGGGAAAGGACAAAATCATGAGCCCTTCTCGTCATTTGATGGCCACATGGATTAGAGATGCATGGGAACGGATTTCCGAGGAGGACATGAAGAGCCACGCAGGCAGGTTGTTTTCCGGGTGTGCCCAGTGCCCGGATTTTGCCAGATATTGAACGCAGATGTTTTGGTGATGCCTACCAATGCTCACAATTCTTCAGCTTCCCCGCACCTTTGCACCCTTCTTTCAACGCTCTTTCACTATGTATGGCAGGTTCGAAAAGGGTCATTGGATGATTTTGGTAAGGTTGGTAGGTTGGTAAGATGGTTTGGATGGGAAGTTCTGCGTCAGACTCTAGTGGTACGCCTGACGCTGAGTCCAGTATGGAATCTTGAATTATAGCCTTCCGGGTGGCGTGGAAGAAGATGGTGATAGTACATCCACGTGTCAGCGTTATGTTAGCAAAGAGTGCACATGGAGTATGGGGTTTGGCCAATGTTTTGCAGGTAAGTGCGGCCCAGCCCATTCTTTGCCCATGGAGGGTGGATAAACAATTTTCTTCACTGAGATTACAAGAAAAAAAGGTGCTTTTCCCCCCTGCATTTCTTCATACTGGTGTTACAACCGAAAAACTGGCTTATGTTTCAGGACAACCGTGGCATAGAGGGCGAGAGGGATTGTTGTTGCAACCAAACCTAACCCCTGGGCTGCTACATTCAGGCATCAAAGTCACTGCACTGGATGCCAATCACTGCCCTGGGGCTGTCATGCTGCTGTTCAAGACCCCCGAAGGAGTGTATTTATTCACAGGTTTGTCTTATCGTGTGTGTGTGGGGGGGGGGGAGGGGGGTGCATGCACGTGTGCGTGTGCCGGCAGTGCCTGGTGTATTCTCGCAGAAGGGGGCCCCTTCCTTCTCTGGCGCTCATGCTGTCGGATGGGTGGTGTAGGGAGTAGGTGGTTCTTTCATGCTGCTCAGGCGCCACCTCAAGTGGTTGCAAATGCACACTGGCACACTGGCGATGCTGACTGGAGACACACAGGCGGGCAAGGGTAAGGCTCCCAGTGGTCTCGTGCACGCTTCGATTGGTCTCCCACGTGATGGGGAATGTAATGACGTTTGCTGCTGGTTATACTGTGTTTGTGGTCATGGTGCATATGTGCGTGTGTGAGTACTGTACTGTAACAACTTTATTAACGAAACAACCGCGTCAAAGAACACCAACCCTTAGTTGATTTGCTCGAACTTTTATCGTGTGCCAGTGAAACAGTCCCCGACAGCTAGGCATGGGCTGTGCAATAGACCGCGCACCCACATGAATAGATTGCTGTGCATGTGTGGCGGGTGGGCCTGTTCCGCCCTGAGCCGCCATTGGGTCCAGGTGACAGTGATTGAATGGTGCCTTTTGCACATCTCAGTCTGCGATCACCCCAAGTTACACTTCAAAAGAAATGTTTGCACCGACTTTGGATTGTCTGCACGAGGGAGCACTGCGCTGGCAGCGCCCTCGGCGGCATCGCATCATGCGTGGATTGAGCAGTGACACCGACGGACGGCCGAGGGCCGCAGTGGATCGTCTGCGGTGTGAGTCTGATGCCCTGGCAGGAAGCTGCAGTGCCAGGCGCATAGGCTTGTTCACATTCACATACGGGTACAGGTGGGCCACACCCCAGAGCATACTGAACCAATGTCAGCGGTCATGACAAACGTGTTTTTAGTGGATGGGATTTATTTTTTCATTGAAAAACGTGTTCCCCCATTGTTGTCTCTCCAACTGCCCTCGTTCACCCTCCAACCACCGTCGGTTACCCTCCAGCCGCTGCCGGTTGCTGTGCAACTGCTAAATGATGAGCTGGCTACTGGACGGCCCGGATTTTTTAATGAAAAAACGTCCTGACTCCTTTGCAGTGCTTGTGGTCTGTGTGCCATTGACAGGTGATTTCCGCTACAGCCCTGAGATGTGTAATTACGCCGCGCTGCAGCCTTTCATGTGTGGCCCATCAACAGCGCTGGATGCGGTTTATCTGGACAACACATTCGGGACTCCTCAGGCCGCCTTCCCATCACAGTTGGAGGTGTTACACTTGCCATGCCTCCGGATTCCATCGCTGCCCTGTGAAACGCAGACGTAGGGGCAACCCCCTGTGCAGGCGCGGTGCGGTACATGCATTGTCGCGCAGGTCATTCAGTTTGTTGTGGACCAAGTCAAGGCGAAGGCTACAAACAAGAGTTTGGTGTTGATCGGCACCTACACCATTGGCAAGGAGCGGGTGTTCACGGCCGTTGCAAGGGCTTTGGGATGTGTTGTGTACGTGGACGATGACAAGTATACCGCCACAGCCCTCCTGGTTCACGTGTGCCAGACGTTACTGCTGTCCTTGCCGTTGGCTTTCAGTGTCATTCTGAATCCGCAGCGGGGGAGGGGGGGGGGCTGGACAGTCACCCGTTTATTCTTCACCACATGATGCAGTGTCGCTCTTCTCCTGAAGGGCCGCCAAGCCGCTGTCTTGACCCCACCATTTCTGTTTCTCCATGGCGGCGGGTTGTGGTGGTCAAGACATTAAGGATCCACACGGCATACGGCTTGGCGGACCTTCAGGAGGAGATCGACACTGCATCATGTGGTGAAGAACAAACGGGTGACTGTCCAGGCCCGTAAAGAAACCACAGATGGACTATGTGTCACACGGGGGGCTTTCGTGAGCACACCGCTAAGGCAGGTGCAGCCGCGTACCTGCTGCAGTGCACGCTCGGGCCATTAAATCCAATTGCAGCGGACCCAGATGGAAGAAGGAAGAATTTCAGTGATGCGTCTGGCATAGTGTAGGATAGTTCACATCTTGATAGTTGGATGAGCCCTCAGAACTGTTGGCAACAGGGTACCTCATCTGTCACAGCGAAAGGCGGCTGTGGCAATGTCACTGAACAGCTTTTTTTTCTGACTTTCAACATCTGCATCCCACAGCGGGGCTCGGTTTTTCAGACACAAGCCCCCCCCCCCCCTTCCCTGGGGTTCCGTCACACTTAGTTGCCCAAGTTCGCCAGGCCTCAGCCTGACATGGCCATTGGCGCTGAAGGCACCGGAAGGAAATTCTGTTGATGGTGGCCCAGCTTGTTTGTGATGTCTGGGAAGGAGTAACCACAACACACGTACCCGGGGGGTATAAAGGCTAGAATTTCTGCAATTCAAGTTTTGTGCGAAATTTGTGTGCGCAATTTGTTTGGTCTTTTTAAGTATTTGCACGGATATACGTTAGGCTGTGCCTTTGCTCACTTGTACAACCCCAGAGGACTTGGTTGATGATAATTACCTTCCCATCAGAAGCGCTGAAGTACATGTTGGTGTCTCCTTGTGCTGTCCACACATGGCCGCTTTTCATCGGATCATTATGTTGAGCAGTGTGTTTTATGTTCTTGGGAGCGGACGTCCTCCTTCAGCTGTGCCTTCTTTTTTGAGGCAGCCACTGTTTCTCAGAGCAATTTTCGGCAACCATACATAATTTGTTTGCTCGTTTTTAAGAAATGGCACAGGTTTTGTCGCGCCAGAAATGACCTGTGCTGCATACAGACAGAGTCTGATTGCCTGCCTTTTCCGTGCCCTCCCGCACCCCTCCTCACCTGGAAGGCGCACAAGCTGACTGTTGGAGGGGGTCGGGTGTTGGAAGGCGGCGTCACGGATTTGAACGCCCGCCAATGCCACCAGTTTTGCTCTTCGGGGTTGCATGCCACAAGCCTTTGCACTGCCTGTGCCCCTCCTCCCCATTGCTTCACCCCGTCATCTGCTTAACCAGATACCAACTGCTACTGCACATGGGCTTTGAGATGTCCATGTTTCGCCGCATCTCTGCCGGACCAATCAACACCTCTGCGACGTGCGTTGTGGCCGTGCCGATGGTGACGCTGTTCTACAAGCGTATGTTTGTGCAGTCCCGCAGTGGGACGTTGCTTTTGTGTACCATGCAAGTGCCCTTGTGCAAACGCCAGGTCGGGTCAAACAGACCGGGTGAGTAGACGTAGCCTGCTGCTAGCGCAATGTCGGCGCGGTTTTCCCATTGTTTGGGAGCGACTGCTAGAACACAAGTCGCCGTGTGCACTGCGCACGCAGCGCAGCGTCTCCTGAATATCCCTAAACAAAGATGGACACTCATTTTTGGCCCCGAGCTCGATTGCCTGATCCCCCGTTGCCCGGCGGCCATCGACACTGAGCATGCACGTTGGTGTCCACATACGGTGTGCACCGCACGCTTCCTTTCGAGCCAATTTCCCCCGGAAAGGCAAACGACTGCCCACAAAATGGCGGTCTATGCCACCAAATCACATGGCGGGTGAACCGGCCCAGGGGGATTCGCAGATCTGCTGCGATAGTCGCCTTCTCTGTGTTGCTGGTTGATTGTAGGGTCCTGTCAATGGTTGCACGGTGCGTGCACTGCGGCAGGTGCTGCCCCATGACCATGATCGATCAAGGAACCATTTTATTTCAACGCACAGTGTGCGTGCAGTGGAGCTGTGGGTAAGGTTTCCACACATAGAAACAGCACTCACACAGGCGGGTCCCACCTCGCGCCCTGCCGGTCAGGGGCATGCACACATGATACGTGAGGCATGCCCGCATGCTGTGTGAGGCACCAAGGTTTTGTGCGGCATGCACGCATTTGTGTGCATCACACGCATGTGCGATGCCATCCAACATTTTGTCGTGGATTGATGTGTTCTTGTGTTGCACTGAAAATGTTCAGCAGTCTGCGCTGTGCTTTGTGCATTGCCCCGACGGCGAAGATCTGAACACGATGACCTCCAGCCCCCCTCAGGATGCAAATTACCTCAAAGAGAGGTTGTTAGATCAAGCCTGGGCGCCATTTACCCCCCCTTTTGGGGGTCATTCGCGTAGCGTACCCCAATGTATGATATACCCCCGGACTTCCCACATGATGGCACCCCAGCAGTATCAATGGAATTTTCCTTCTGGCACTGGCAGGGCCAATGGTCATATCACACACAAACCTGGCGGCCTTGGGCAACTAAGGCTGGCCAAAGGTGGGGGTCACATCGGGGAACCAAGGGGGCACACCCCCCTGGGGGCCGAGCCTTCTGCACCCACTGAATCTTGTATGTGGGGGAGAGATACAGCTGACCGAGTGCCGAGCAGAGCTGGGACATGAACACATGCTTTGCAGCCTGCAGTTTGTTGAGTGGTGGAATTGATGCATGCACAGGTTGGTTGATTTCAATGGCGCACGATGTCCAGACTGCCGTGCCACTTTGTAAAATCATCATTTGGGAGACAAAATTATCACCCAACAGATTTTTTGATTTTGAAGCCCCCCCCCCCCTCCGCAGAGTTGACGTGAAGTGTAGGATTCGGCAGAAATATTGGCTGCATTCAACAGCCTCTGGCAGGCACAGGCAGGCACATCCAGCGGCCTCCAGCACAGATTTGGTTCACATTCGGCAGCATCCAGCAGCGTAAACCAGGAGTGTAACTTAGGCGGTTCTGGAAGGGCACCGTAGAGGCACCGTGTGTGATTTTGACCCCAGGTGGCATGTTTCTTCTAAGGTCCGATGCAGCGGCGTGCCATGCACAGAGAATTAGCGAAGAAGATAGCCAACACTGTGGTGGAAAAGGTCGTTGGCCTCCAGGGACCTGGTAACACTGTCATCGTAACTCTGACTCTGGAGGGGTTGGGGGAGTGCGGGGCACGCGGACCCTTTTTGGGTTGGATTTTTCCGACTTTCAGGGGTGTGAACGCTGTTTGAGGTGATGCACGGTGGCTGCAGCAGCCCGGAAAAGCTTGTCCACAATAGACCAGTTCTCCCCAGAAGCTGAGAGGCGACTTTTGTAAGTACCTGCATCGATCGATGCCTCAAGGTACGCAGTGATTGAACCCAAAAAATTTCTTTCTCTGTGTTTCATGTTTCCATGAGTGTGTCGTAACAGTCAAAGTAAAAGACCCCTGACGCCTCCAAACAATGATGTGGCGACGCAAAATAGCAATGTGTAGGCTTGTGTAACACTGTCGCATGTGATTGTAAAAATGCTGCAAAAGAGAGGCTTCCGTGTATTGAGCATGCTGTTCAATTGCCCTGCGAGCAGTGACTGCGATGGGCAGCTGTTGTGTGCGCGAACAAGGGATTGTGCGATACAATTGACCTGAAAGATCTTTCTCCACCAGTCAGTGTTGCCAAGCTGGGTCAGGACCTCGGGCAGGCAGTGACATAGCATCATGGAAAAAAAAATAGACACTCAGAAAAGTCTTTTTTTGGACTATTGGAAGACCTCATCAAATTCTGAGCAGTTTGACTGCATGTAAGTTTCGACATTTCACTGTTAGGACAAAAACAACTGCTATTTCCTATTTCCTAGAGGTGTAGTTTTGGGGGTACGGAAACAGGGGGGTCCAGACCTACACCTACACTTAAAACCACCGCCCTCCCTGCGGTTGTTTGGGTTGTGTCTCATGCACATGCTTTTGTGCATCCGTGGTCTTCATCATTTACTTTTGCAGCTGCTCATGCAAGTGCTGTTGACCATCCTGTAAAGACGAAGAACATCATGATAACAAAGATCCCCCCCCCCCTTGCGCAAGCACCAACCAGGTCAGGAAAGTGACGGTCAGACCGGGTCCTGGTGCTTAGACAAGGAGCGTGGTACCAAAAGAAAGCATGTCCCAAAAACCTGCCCATACCTCACCCTAAGCACAATAGTCGCAACAGGGCAGTTTTGGTGGGGCTGTGGGGTATGGGGGCAACTCTGGGCGCTCACAAGTTGTATGGCAGTAGAAGTGGGCCAAGGGTCCGGCAGGGGGGCAGGTCCAGCACATACACCTCAAAATGATCGCTACTGCACTGATCATGTTGGGGTAGAAATTTGTGGGGTTCTGAAGGATGAGTCATATGCCGTGGGCGGTCATTGATGGGTTTCGTCAGCAAAGTATAAGGCCAGCTGCAGACCATTGGAGGATGGCCTTCGGGCAGTCTGATAGGCCGAGTCTAAGTGTCGGCCGAACTGTTGCTGGCCCTCTTCGTGCAGAAGGTGGACGCTGCGCTGCCCACTGTCGTCATATTTGCATCAGGAGTTGCGAAGTGCTTGGACGACGGCCATCTGCCATTCCTTCAAGATCTGCCCATCTCCACGTTTGACAACATCTTGGCTTTCAGCCCGTCCGGATGGGTATGTGCATGTCCACACCTGAGCACGCGTTTGTCTGTGCATGCGCGCGCGCACACTGGCGCGCGGCAGGGGGATGGGAGGCCCCGGGAGGAAGGAGCTGGGGTTGGGCATAGCCGCCGCCCAGTGCCCAGTCGGGGCAAAAGGAGCCAAAGAAGTTGTGGCGCATGGGCCAAGTTCAAAGGCCCACAACGAAGATGTCACATTGGCGTCGGAAGAGTGTGACAAGGTGCGGGAGTTGCTCCGACACAGTGGCGATGGGGAAGCGAGGGCTGAGGAATTTTGAGGCACAGCGTGGAAGGCACAGTGAGGGCGAGTAGGAGGAGATTGATATTTTGCAGGTACAGGAGCAATGAGTAGGAGCAGCCGAATGCATCTGATTTAGTGTGGTAAAACAGCAGGATGCCATTTTGGGCACTGTGGCGTAGATGACACAAAGCAGAGACGCAATATCGGGCGGGGGGTGGGGGTCTTTGTACATGACCCCGGTTTTCATAGTTAGTGCTGCTGCTGAGCCAGTTCCCAGGCCCGCCGAAAAAGATATCCCCCATGATCATGATACACGGCTCATTGATACATATATCAGTGCAATGAGGCAATGGACACCATCTTTGTACCCCCCGTGGGGCGGCCACAGTGAAGCAGGGCCCGGTTGTCCTCCTAAGCCATGCGGGTATGCGTGCATATTTGGAAGGGCGTCATGTTCCGTTTTGCAGAGTGCAGGAGCCTCTGGATCGTACAGCCTCCGGCGTCAGGGTCCGTTTGAAGTGCATGGCGTGCCGTACAGGTCCATTGTGTTGTGCTGTGTGTGTCTGGGTTGAGGCAGTGGTCAAGGTTCAAGTTGAGGCCACCTCCCTGCACTCATGTTCCATCAGTACCACAGTTGCCTGCCCTTCAATCACTGTATGTCGGTCCCTCACCATTAGTGGGTCCCTCTGACACGCCTCTTCACACAGGGAGCCTATGTGGGGCAAGGGGCCAGGGTAACCCTTCTAACTCCCCTCTAGCGGCAGAGTGTCTTGGATCTTAATAGGTGGCTGCCCTCATTATGCCGGCAGGGGCGATGGTCCTCCGCGCGGAGACGGGCAGGCAGAGGCAGAAGACACCTGACCTGCAGCAGCCCGGTCCTTGTGTTGCGCTGTGATTCTCCAGGGAGGGCTGGGGTGGGCTAGGGCAGGCATCATAGCTCTAACCCGCTAACCCTCTCCCTTCCCCTTCGCAAGCCCCTTCAAAGCCCAGGTGGGCCCAAGATACCATATTGTGGGCCCTCGAGGAGCTAAAGGGGTGCCCATGGCCGTAGTAACTAACCTGCGGTGCCAATGGTGCAAAGGGGCATGCAGTCAATGTGTGCGTGTGATTACCCAGGAGCAATCTTTCCAACCACCAGACGAGGGGGTAAGTCAAATTGCTATGTGACATTTGCCGTCTCGGGGCATTCCAACGCCCTGACCGCTGCCACGAGGGCAAACAGGCCTGCACAGGGACAACCCCCAACACCGCTACCACCCCAAAGCGTGCATGGGCGCACATACACACCCATTTGGCCAAGACGTCTGGCAGGCCACATAACGCTGCACAAAGGAGGGGTGGGTGAGTGTTGTAAGGTCAGGAAGCTATGAATTAGTGTGCTAGTACACCTTTCCGGGGGATGTCCCTGTAAAGAATACGACGTTCAGCTGATTTTGCAGGGCATAGGAGTTGTGCACGATTTGAAAATATATTGGGCGTCATTCACACCTGTGCACGTGCGCTGTCATGACTCCAATATTGCACAAACCAGTGGGATCAGGGATGGGAAACGTGGTGGTCTTTGCCATCAGGGCCACTGACAATCCACACAGACATCACCGTATTTTCAACAGTTTGCAAAAGGCATCACATTGTGCAGTTTGGTGCAGCTCCACAATGTGAGTGCAGGTATTTAGCTGTGGCATTCCTGGGTGCTCCTGAATCACGGATGCAGCTGGTTGCTAATGAGGGCCGGGTGTACCGGTTGCCGGATGTTGGAGGAGGAGAGTGGCAAAAAGGATTGGGGGGTTAAACTGGTTGTGCACTGCTGTCCATATGCAGTGAACACTCGGATTACAAAGAGCTGTTGGAGTTTGTGAGATTCTTGAAGCCCAAGACCATCGTTCCTGCAGTGGACGCGAAAAGTTTTGAGGTTGTAATTGGTTCCTGCCTACCATCTGCCTGGGGCATATGCGTGCAATGTATGCCATGGATCTCCTGTAGCTCTTCAATCTACAGAGTGTTGAGGCCAACACTGCTGATTTAGATTCGACTACATTTGAACTCCGGGTGCCTGGCAGCAAATTCCGGTAGTTTCTCGTTTGAGAAAGCGCCCTGTGTGAATTTGGGTTCTTGAATTTGGCTTATTTGGGTTGTTGAACATGTACGCAAAACGCTGACAAATCGTCCCTCCGCAGACGAACGCTTTACTCTGATACCACTCTCCTCTTGGCCGCTTTCAAACCAATAGCACATCAGGCTCATGTTTGCCGTCACATCGATGGATTTTGAGGTCACGCACTCTCTCTGAACTGGACAAATCCCTCACCCAGTGTCGCTGCGCCAGACCTTCCTCATTCCACTTTTCTTCCGCAGATTCATAAACGAGATTTCTTATCACTGTGTTCTGGGTACACTCCAAAGAACCCGTTGGGGTTTCCGGTCATCACAAAATCATTTTCAAGGACACATCCACAGACGCCCAGTGCCGACGTGCAGCCCTCTGCCACTGGCAGCGCCAACCCATCTCCAGCGGCGCTCCCCACCGCAGCATTGCAACCATCGGTTTCCGCCGGGGCTGTCCTCAGTGACGTCACAAATGTCTTCTACGATGCGTCTGACGATACAAATGCAGAGCTGAGGGCAGATCTGCTGTGCAGTGCGGCCAAAAGTGTGTACTACAATGCTGTGCTGTGCCTGGTGTTTCTTATGGTGGCCAGCAATCTCTCCAATCTTCAGTCCATTTAGGCCAGAGCTCTTAGGCCAATTTTGCATCCGTTGCTGGAGCTGATCAGCGTAGTCCGCTGCTGGGGTAATGCACAGGAGCAGTACAGGGGATGGGCACGGGAAAGCAAGCGTGCCGCAGTGCAATGGACACCAGCCCCCCTCCCCCACCCATTCCTCCTGAAAACTCAAACCAGTGCGTACATCCAGAAGTACCGACCCGGACTGCACACTTACTCACCTACCCCCAAACCCCCTCAAAGTCCACCCTGAAAGTACAGGGTGCTCGGAGACTCAGCCACGTGTGAGCCAGGGGCAGCCCTCAAAGTAAGAAGTTGCCCCCGCGTCCGCCCCAAAGGTGGACAAGTACGTACACTCGGAAGTACCAATCGACATACTCACTCAGCTTTGATCCCCCCCCCCCCCCCGTAGGTGGGCTTCCGAGGTTCCAAGTCAGTTGCTCAACGGCAACTAAGAAAGCCCACAGGCTGAGGGCCCCAAAGGCCCCAGAAATTTGTTTTCGGGGTAATCCACCCCCCCACACAAAAGGTATACTCTCGTGACCCCCCCCCCCCCCCACAATCTTTTTTGACCGGTAGTTGGTGGGCAGGTCGCACCGGTCCCGACCCCGCCCCCCCCCCTGCGGCCACGCATTTTGGTTTCACATGGTTCAAATACACGGGTGTAGCTCCGACCGGCATGCCCCTCGTTTTTGCAAATTTGATGGGCTCTCCCCTTGTTGACCATCCAGCCTCACGAAACATTGCCCCCTGCCCCGAAGTAGGTGACACGGCACAGAGACATCTGCGCAGTGTTGACGGGTGCGGGTGTGCAATACACCGCACATGAGCCGCGCCGATGAGGGCACACCACAGCTCTGTTCCATGCCTTCTGCCCCCCCCCCCCTCCCCTCCCAACAGACACCTGATGCCCTTGTGGATGATCCCCCACAGACACACGCTTTTTGAGAACAACTCTTTCCCTTTCTGGCCCACAGCGGTCTCGCATTTGCACTTGCAATGCCGACGTGCACATGCACATGTGGGGGCCTGGGCATGGGCACGTGCATGTGCATTGTGCCGCGCCGGGGCCTGGGCCAATCCTCAAGGACTACAGGAAGGACCGGCCCCAGGGACGCCCCTAGTTGCTGTCAGACCGCCGTTGCTTTCCCTCCAACCGTCGAGCTGCGTTTGGGTGCCAGCAGTTTGTCTTCGCTTTTTGCGCCCGGGGACCGCCATGTCCTGGGCAAGAGCATTCACCCGTGCATGTGGGTTGCACCTACGTGTGCACATGCATGGGCCTGGGCATGTGCACGTGCAGGTGCATGGGCATGTCCACGCACAGGCACCGCAGGCAACCCATCGTCACGGACCAGCCTACTGCGCGCCCCAGGCACCGCTGGTGCAGCTCCACAAGTGCAGCCGAGCTCGGGCTGGCGAGGACGCCCGTCCAGGGCCTTCAAACTGACCAGCCATCCCCCCATCTGCACCAGCGCCGCATCCCCCACGGATGACGAGGTCCCGGCTCTGCCATCTTTGCTGTCGGAATTGGGTACACCCCCTTCTCATGAACTGAGGCCCGCCCCACAACAATCCGCTGGCGATGCAGAACCCCATGGCAGCCCTCGACTGTGCCTGAACCCCAGCCCTGGCTCTGGCCCCAGTCCCCATTCGGACACCAACACAACTGCGCATAGACTGACCTGCACAGCCTCTGCCTCACGGCCTCCACAGCAGTGTGCCACCCCTTCCCACACGACTTTGCTGAATCAGGCAGTCCCCCGCCCCCCCACCAGTGCTCTGACATCGGACAGCACCTCCATTTTTCTCCAGTCATCGTCCCTGACTGGCACCATGACCTCCAACTGTACGCCGAGGTGTGTGTGCACTACACGCGCTTGCCACGTGTAATGTACTGCGCTGTCGCTCCCTGTGGCATGTTGCGCCTAAAATGTAACGACGTTTTCCTGTGGCAATTCTCAGCGCCGTGGGCCAATGCATGGGGCCGAGGGGGTTTGCATCTCTTGCCTGTGCAGCCCTCCAGTGTCAAGCATTCAGCTGTTAGCCCCCGTCCCCCTTCCAGAGGTTTGACGTTGCTTTTCTTCTGGTGGAACGGGCGTCTGTTGGGAAAATGGGGAGAGCAGGATCCAGGTCAACTCTACCGACCAAAATTTAAAGATCTGCGGAAGTATTTAATTCTGTGGGCAAAGTATGTTTGTACGCAAAAAAAGAAATCAAAAAATCAATTAATTTTTCAGGGCCAGGCCTTGGAAACGGTAAAAGGGTGCGCAAAAGTGCGCAAAAACCAAATAATTATGTGCATGGAGGTCCCTGTATTCCTTTTCTTTTGCAGACACAACGCTTAGTTTGCGGTCATTTTTTCAAGTTATCCCCCATGAAACTGCTGTGGCCCGCTTTGCAGTTGAAGGCGAAAGGGCAGAAATCTCTGACTTTTGTCGTGGGATTGTACTTGGTATGGTGCAAGCGGTTGAGATCCCTGCCGCACCTGCCCCGCGGCAGCCTGTTGCAGGGGGGGGGGGGGGTTGAGGTCCGCAATTTTTCGCAATTTTCCGCAATTTCGCAATTTTTCGCAATTTTCCGCAATTTTCCGCTATTTTCCACAATTTTCCGCAATTTTTCCGCAATTGCTTTCGGCCTCTCCACTTTGCGTGCTTGTTGGTGCCTTTTGCCTTTGCGAACAACTGTTACAGAACAATAAGCTTCAAATGTTTTCCTGCCCCCCGAAAAAGAGTGAATTATGCTTCAGTTTCATGGTGATATTGAGGGCCGCTTGTCATCGTAATTCTGATACCCGTGGATGATTCGATCTGTTTCAACATTCTGAGGCTCCTGTGCAGAATTGTTGCTCCTTAAGGCTTCAGGAGGTTAGTTTGGTTTGGTTACAACAGCGAAATTTTTCCGCAATTTTCCGCCATTTTCCTGCAATTTTCCCGCAATTTTTCGCAATTGGATTGGACCCTCCCTCACTGCAATTCCCCCCCCCCCCCCCTCTTGCCTGTTGGATGACCCCGTGGCAGTTTTGATGTTGCCCTGTTTGCTCGGACAATTGTGACCCAGTTGGTGGAGAAGGTCCTGGCACAGGCGGTCGCGCAACCCAAACTGAAGAAACAATACTAACAATGGGAATTAGAGCACCAACAAATGGTGCTTGACAGACTGAAAATTTAAAATTCCTAGCATGCCAGCAGGGGCTGGTAGGTGCACGGGGCCTTGGACCTACTGGTAAGCATCAGACTAAAAATTTAAAATCCCTGCCATGCCAGCAGGGGCTAGTAGGTGCTGAAATTGGGACCTCGGACCAGTGGCAACCATCATCATCATACCAGGGTGCATTCAAAAGCATCCATTCATGAAGAGCAACATCAGGTGCAAAGAATTTGGTTGCGCAAGGTTCACGAAAAACATGCAAAAAAAAGAAATTATTTTTGGTTCAAATAGCTGCGCAAAAATAGAAATTTGCCAAAAATCGCAAAAATGAATTATCTTTTCCGAATTCTGGCTGTATGCGCAAAATTTCTGCATAAGAAAATTTCAAACCGGCCTGTGCAAAAATTAGAATTCCGCAAAATTCAAAAGTTTGATCAGTACGGCCTTCGGGGGCCCTCTCCGGCAGAGCTGAGGGCTCGGATGTGCAAGCCAAGTCACGCAGCCCTGACCTCGTGCCTCATGTCTGCAGATGGGACATTGCTACAGATGGGGCCCTTTCTGATGCCATTGATCGATTTGTATTAACCGGCTCAGGTGTGCAGCAGCTCCGGTCACCTGCACAGTCTCGAAGTAGGACATGATCGATGCCAGCACTGCTGGTGGTCGCTGCGAATTCTTGAAGACTGCTGAGGGTCATTGCTGTGCTGAGGCCTTTGGAGGATTGTTCAGAGTTATTGGTTGTCAGGCATCAACGGTCATTTGGGACTGTGGACAATATTTCTCACAGTTGTGAAGTGTATGCCGCTTGCTGATGGCTGATTGAGGTTCGGCTATTTGAGAGTCTTGGTCACTATTTTGCAGTCTTGCTCAGTTATTGGGCCATAATGGCATTAAGGTGGGCGGGGGTGGGGGGGCTGTGTTGGTTAACAGTCAGCAGTTTTTCCTGCCTTTCTGCATTTCTAACAACCAGTTCAAAGACATGCTCCAGTATGCCGGAGACTAGAGCATGGATTGCTGATGACCTTTGCCGACTCTGCGAAAGGGGCAGCAATGATGGTGCGGAATTGTGATGATGGTGGCTGCGTTGAAATGTGGCAGGCAAATCTGATTGTGGCTGATTCAAACCAGCACAGTTACTGCAGTTGGCAGTTCATTCACTGGTGGGTTTTGGGGAGGTAGGTACTTAGCATAAGCCCTGCTTATTGCGTGCATGAGCCCAGCCGCGTTTGTCTGTTCTTTTGCAGTGGCAACTCCGTTTACGCCTTTCAAGCCTTGCAGCGCTTTGGAGAATGGGCAGCGCATGCCAGTGACCTTTGCTCAATCGTTCTCTGTCCTGGTACATGCTCCTGCCATTGCCAAGGGCCATCGAGGCGTAGAGCAGTGATGTGCGAGGGCTTGTCTCCGTATACACATATGTGCGCACGTCAGTGTGTTTTTAGTGTGTATGTGTCTTGTACGTGTGTTTGTAAGGGGGAGGGGCGGGATCCGCTGGGAGTGACAGCACAACGGCTTTGTGAATACCGCCGGACACCAGTCGCGAGGGGAGGTGCACCTTGTGATAATGCAACCGCAGATGGAGCTAAGACCTCCGGAGCACGTACATTAAGCAGGGCGACGCTCTCCCCTCCTGGCTGTCCGGTCGCCAAAAAATATAGGTGCGCTAGAGTGCCACCTGTGCCTGTTTTCACGTCCCCCAACGGCGCGGTGGTCAATAGTGGGGTGGATGGGCCTGAGCCATGCACCAGCCCATACCAGTGCAGGTGCAAGTCCTGCAGACCCACCACCACCCACCACCTGCAACCCCTGACAGGCTTCGTTTTTGGTTCTCAGACTGTGGGGTTTGTGGGGGTGTTCTTCACATCTGATGTGGAAAGATGTGACATAGGGCCAGGGGGTTCCCGATTACCATGCATCACACACCAGTGGTGCGCTGATTTTGCCCGTGCAGTTGCTTGTGGAGTGTACCCCACAGCCAAATTGTCGAGAGTGGGCTGGCCACACCTGTGCTGTGTGATCCAGGCACAACCCAGGGGACAGGAATGGGTCAATGTTGGCTCTCCTCAAGATTGCTCTGGGATGGTATGAGTTTCTGAACTGTAATGTTAGATCACAGTGCCCCACAATTCTTTGGCCCTCCCCTTCCGCCTTGGACGTTGGGGCGTGTGTCCTGTTTGCTGAGGGTACGTCTAAAATTTGTGTCCTTCAGCAACGGCATTGTCTGTTGCGGCGCATGAGCCCCTCCTGCGAGTTTGCTCACGGGGGGGGGTGTCTCCTCAGTTCTGGTACGCGACTCCCCCCCCCTCCCATCCACCAAGGCCTTGTGCCAAACCCCCCCCTCCCTCCCTGCCCTCCGGGCCCACTTAGTTGCCAAGGGTCAACAGCTACCGGCCATACATATGGTGGCGCCCAAGGCGCCCGAAAAATTAGTTTTCATTCCCCTTGCCTACGTGGCACCCCTCCCTGCCCAGGCGCTGGAACGTGGGTGGGAGGCACCTTAGGCACCTTAGGCCACCGCGTCTCTGCCACTCTGGACTAGACCTCTGCTAACCCTCTCACCCGGGCGCCCCCCCCCCCCCCCCCTTGGGGGCCTTCAGCCCAGTTCTGCTGGGGGGGGTAGCGTACAAAAGCGAGGAGACGTCCCCCCCGTGAGTCTGCTCCTGCAAAGAGACCATTGCGTGCGTGTGCGTGTGCATGCATGTGCGTGTAGGCCACGTGTCTTTCCTGACCCGCAACTACGTCCGACAGAAGCGCCAGGAAGATTGCTGTATGCCCCCATCTGCAGCCAAGCCCGAGACCAGCCCAGCTCCCATGCAGAGCGTTGCAACAGCGGCAGACCAAAGTGACCAAACCGCAAGTGCGAGCACCGCCAGCGCTGAGGGCTTCCCTGGGCTGGCCGGCCAGGAAAACGGCACTGATGACACGGATTGGTGTGGCTCAGGCGCTGCTGCCACAATTGCTGCGAGTGAGGGTTGTAGCGCCGAGAGCGGTGTGATTTGTAGGACAGGGTCTACGGATGGAGCAGATATTACGGCCCTCGACTTCAGCAACCCCGACCCACTGCTGCTGGTCAAACAGCGGTGGATCCTGAAAGATATTGAGAACGAAAGTGTGCGCCCGCCCTTTACGCCCCCTATCTCTGCCACTGGATTGGCACCACCTCTATTTGCTACTGCCCCTGCCCTTGCCTTGTGGAGGCAGATGCATGTGCGATGCCTGCTGCATACGAAGATGCCGCCAAAAGTGGGCTAGTCTAGCGAGCTAGCGAGACCCTGGCAGACCTTTGCTTAAGGGTGGTCCCACTGGACTGGGGGGGGGGGTCCGTGGCCTGTGGGTGGGGGGGGTTAGTCTCGTTTTGGGCGATTTGTCCCAACGTGCCTACTCCCCCCCCCCCCCCCGTTCAAGAAGATTCAAAGGCGAGAGGCCAATAGGCGCCGCCACAGGCTAACAGAGCCAACCATCAAGGCCTTGTGCCAAACCCACCTTGTGTGGGTGGGTGGGTGGGTGGGTGGGTGGGTGGGTTGTGTTGCTGTTTCTTGTGTTTCCAGTTGCAGAGACATTTTTTCTGAAAAGAAAAATCAGATGGCAGGCCCTACACAGTGCTTGATCCCTATGGTGGAGTGACGGCAGATGGTCCAGTGGTCTACATACTGGAGTGCAGAAGTACTGGCATAGGTTCAAATTCTGGTTACTGCATTTTTGAATTTTAGGTCACTGACCTTTTGTCAAAATCACCTTGAAGAGAGGTTGTTAGATCAAGCGCAGGCGCGGGCGTCGTATACCCCCCCTTTTGGGGGTCATTCGCGTAGCATATCCCAAGGCATGATATTTGATGTCCAACCCCTTGTAAAATCATTATTTTACCCAATAAGACAATCCCCCAATGGATTTTTTGATTCTGAGGCCTCTATCCCCTAAAACTGGATATCATTTTTTGAGGGGTGGGGGTGGGGGTGGGGGTCAAAAGTTTTCGCTCAGAAGGCTCCAAGCAGTGGGGAGGCATATTGTTCTCACATCAAACTCTGGTCGAAGGGTAGGGCAGCTTGCTGCAGGGTTTTAGGTCGGCGGTTCGAATCCAGGTCGGTCAACTGTCGTCAGCGGCGCCGCCCCGCGGTGCTTGCCCGACCGGGATTTGGACCGCCGACCAAAAAGTCTGCGGTCGGCTGCATTACCATTCGGCCAAAGCTTGCCCTGAGGCCAATGGTTCGCCCCACTGCTTGGAGCCGAGTCTGCCTCTGACAAAAAACCCAAACTGTGTGTTTCTGTCTGACTGACTGCCGGCCTGGCTAACTGACTGATTGGCTGACTGTCAGCCTCTCTTCGAGGTGCACTGCCGAAGGCAATAGAATTTTCAGTATGCAATGGACATGGGATGTAGGATGAGAGAACCCCCCCCCCCTACTGGGGGAGTAGGGGGGGTTCTGGGTGGGTGGGTGGGTGGGTGGGTGGGCCAGCTTGGATGGTTGGGTGGGTTGGCCAGTCCTGAGGCAGCCCCAAAATAACCCCCCCCCCCAGTGTCTAACCCAGTGCATTACCTCTGGTTTGCATTTGTCTGTTTTTTAATTAGGTCACACCCCCCCAGTGTCTAAGCAAAGGTCTGGACCCGGTACCCAACCAGCCTATATGACACAGCCCCCCACTTTTGCTGCAGTTGGGTGTGTATGTGCATGCCGGTTCTTGTCCATCCAGAGAGGTAGCCCAGCAACAGGTAGGAGCCCACAATTAGCCCAGCAACGGGCTCCTCCATCCTGCTCTCCGTAATGGCGGGCTCGTCCTGGGCTCCTCCCTCCTGGGCTACTTCCGGGCACCTCCCTATTTGGCTCCGTGGTTGTGTTGCCTTGCTGCCCCAGCCTGTGATGTGTTTCTATACCGTTTGGTACGGCACCCTCAGTCGCCGCACTCTCTCGACAGGGCGGCTTCGGAGATCCCTCAGCGCCCCTGTGACGGCTCCTTCGAAGCATCCCAGCAGCGTCCAGAGAACGTCGTCCGAGGGCATGGCTGGCATGAAAAAGCGCTCTTCTTCGGTGCAAGCCTCCAGTGCATCCAAGAGGCACAAATCCAATTCACGCACACAGTCTACCATTCTGCACGTACTTTGGCACCAAAAGCCACAATGCTGACAGCCAGCTTGAGCGGTTCACACGCTCCTCTTTCTCTGGCTGTTGCGTCTGCATAATGCAGATGACGGATTTGCGCTTTGCTGCCTCAAAGCTTCGCCTGCAGGGGTATTTGGGGTTGTCTTCACCGATACGTCTGTGCAGTGCGGTAGCGATGAGCGCATTGATGCAGCGCTTTGCTGCCAGACAAAGGGGCGGGGGCCTCCCACAGCACCGGCAGCGTGGTATCCGGGTGGTTATTGAAATCACCGTACCACTGCCGGTGGTGTGTCCTTTGGAGCCTCTGGGGCGTTCAGTGAGG